>JAWMRA010000113.1:90144542-90177862 GCA_035584735.1 Pseudotriccus pelzelni | reverse complement strand
GTATTGCACAGAAAGAATTCCAGCCAGGGAAGAGCAGAGTGAGAACATGGGAACAACAATGCAGACACACCAAGGTCAGTGCAGAAGGAGGGGCAGGAGGTGCTCCAGGCACCAGAGCTGTGGCTCTGCAGCCCGTGGTGCAGCCCATGGTGGGGCAGCTGTGCCCCTGCAGCCCAGGGGGGACCATCGGGGTGCAGAGACACCCCTGCAGCCCATGGAGGAGCACACACTGGAGCAGGTGGATGCATGAAGGACGCTGTGACCCCGTGAGAGGCCCAGGATGGAGCAGGGTCCTGCTGGAGCCCTGTGGCCCGTTGAGAGGAAAACCCACGCTGGAGCAGGATCTTCCCGGGTAAGACTTGTGGCCTCTGTGGGGGACCCACATTGTGAAGGACTGCACCCCATGGAGGAGTGACCCACGGGACTGCAGCTTGTGAAGAACTGTTTCCTGAGGGATGGACACATGCTGGAAAGGTCCCTCAAGGACTGTCGGAGGGACCCCATGGGAGCAGGAGGAGGACTCCTTTCCTGAGCAGTGGCAGAAACAACTGACTGCAATACCATCCCCCATCCCCCTGCACTGCTGGTGGGGAGAACATGGAAGGAAGGAGGGGTGGAGGGAAGGTGTTTTTAAGATTATTTTATTTCTCACTCTTTGGCTTTTAAACTGTTAATAATAAATTTAAGTAATATCCCCACTTGGAGTCTGTTTTGCATGTGAAGGTAATCAGTAAATGACCTCTCCCAGCTCTTATCTCTACTCATGAAGCCTGTATTTTTTCTCTCCTCTGTCCAGTGGCAGAAGGGAGGGAGACAGTGCCTTTAGTGAGTACCTGGCATCTGGCCAGGGTCAACACACTATGCTTTCCCATTCTGTTATTTTTATTTTCTCCATTATTTTCTGCTTCATATATGTTCTCATGTATAGAGGGGACAAACACCAACTTAGGGGATCTGAAAGAGAAGCTCACTGGTGGAATCTAGCAACTAGCATACAGTGTGCAAAGGTATCCAAAACAAAATGCAGAAAAGATCCTTTTTTTTAAGCTCTATCTATGGGAAAAAGGAAACAGGAAGATAGTAATTTACTGCAAGGACAATGTTCACAGGAGTAGATTCAGGTTCCTGGATAACAGGAGTTAGAGCTTTCTTCAGGCAAAGGATGGAGTGTACCTGTTACAGACCACTTCATGTGTGCAAGAAAACAAAATATTCCTTAAATTTCTGCTCTTACTACAGAGGCAGAAAAAAATGTATAATGACTGACTTCATCTTGGGGATATGGGCTAAATATCGTAACACGTAACTGCAACAAAACTATAATGCTGCTAAAAGGGTGAGGTTGCAACTGCTTAAAGAACAGGCAGAGTTCTACATAGAACAAGTCAGCAGTGAAACCATCCTGACAGATAATGTAGGCTCAACTTGAAAAACAAGTTGATGCAGAGGTACACACTGATCTTAATACGTTTTCTGTAATTTTTTATAAGAATACTATGTACATTCAACATCTTAAGAAGGTTACCGTTTTGAAATTTGAGTTGCTCTTGCCATATCTGTCTGGGAATGTGAGTCTGCAGACAGGAACAGAGTTGAAGAGCATCCTAGAGGCTGCCCACATAATCCAAATGCCAAAGATATTAAAAAAGCAGCACTGGTCAATAAGATATTTAGGTTAAATGCCTCTTTCAGAACAAAAAAAAACCAAAAGTAAAAATGATAGTAAGAAGGATGTACAAGTATTTTTTTAATGTAGGTGACTGATAATGGAAGCAAGAGACATCACTGAAGTGAGACTGATCAGTGCAATTAAGGGCATCATAGAGGCACTTGGAAATACAATATGATAACTCCTTTCAATTCTCCTCTATCCCACTCCAAAAAGGAAATAGGCCAGAGTTATGTTTCTAGATGAAATTTTAAAGACTGTTAGAGAAAACAGCGAGGAGGATATTTAACTCATGTTCCAGTTCTTTATTTGCATTGAAAACTGAGTTTTTATTTATTCCACCTGATGTGCAGAGAAAGATTTACCCATCTAACAGAATGAGACACGAGACTGTTTCCACTGTATACAACCATTTCCAGATCAAGCATCGCAGACGAACTTTTTATCAGTTAATGTCTTGATTTAAAACTGGTATTAAATTACCAGGGACTGCACTGAATGATTTGCAATTTGATATTGTGGTATAGAGATATCTTTGTTTTTTTTGAGGGAAATCAAAATGCAGAACAATGTTGCTTCCTGGTTAAACGATATTAAATATTTTTACTATTTGTAAACTGGTTGTAAACTAGTAGGTGGTAAAAATGTGAGGGCTAAATTTCTGCTGTGCCTTTTGCAACCGGACTTGTCTGTCTCGTATTGGCCTTTTTAGCCATCAGCGCACTTGTAGCAAGCGTGGTCGGTTGATGGTAAATTGCTCTCTCAAATCTATGTGGCTCTTCTGACTACAGGGTTAGGACTAAAGCTGACATGACAGGACAGTCAAAAAGAAAAAAAAAGGTCTTGTGAAATGAGGCTTAATAACAATATTCTGTTTACTGAAGAACATGTTTGAGGAAACAGTTGATTTCTTTGACAGTCTTTCTGCGGAGACCCAGAGAGGAAACCAATAGCTTGAAAGAGAAGGAGGTGCTTTTACTGTGGAAAAAAACACAACTACAGGCTACATGCTGAATATAGGAACAAAAACTTTGAAAATAGACATAGTTTCCTACTAATAAGGATAACTAAAGCTTAGCAGGAAGATGATAAACTCCAGATCCTATGGGGCACTTGAAATGAGATATGATTTCCTTCCGAAACATATATTTAGTACAGTTTTTAGAAGAACTACTACCACCTGTGTGGGCTGTACCTCGAAGGAAAGTCAAACTTTTCATTTTCAGAATCTGTGAATTTATAAGCTCCCTCTTGATTTTCTCTTTGCAAGTTCCAGGGATACAGAACTGCTTGGATTATTCCCATCATGCTCAATATATACCTAAAGAAGATGTGTGTAAGTCTCTTAGAAGGGTCAAGAAGCCTTTCTGATACCAATACAATACTTGGCAGATGCATTCTATCCTATCCTTATACCGATCTTCCCTAGAAATACTTGAGAGCCACAGGAAACATTCTACCCTTAGAGACAGTACACCAGTCAGTTTATGCCAGTAGAGAAAAACCTCTCAGCTGCATAACATAATGCTTTATTCCTGCACAGAGAAGGAAAACTGCCAGGTTTAGTAACAAAAAGGGATTCTTCCCTTCTGTCCTGATTCTCAGTCTCTGATCAGACTGGTTGGAAAGATTGATTTTCCCATAAATAAAAGTCCTCAGCTGCTCATTCAGGTAGTTTTCCTCACCTGCTGTGGGTGCTGCTGTGGTCTGTGGTAGCAGAGCAGTTGCAGAGCAGCTGGATGACCTAAGAGAAAGATGAGCAACAAAATCTGGTGGTCTTGGTGTAAATGCAGCTGGATGAAATCTAACAGGCTAACATTATATAATAATGGACCACACTATATTTTAGGAATACACTTTTTAGTAAGTATAGTGATATGTATCATTATATGGAACACAATACACACGCTATAATAATACATAATAATATACACAAACTCAATGTAGATTCTCTGTTCCCCTGGCCTTAAACTACACAAAATCGCTTCTAGCTGAGAACTGACTAAAGAGCTGAAGTACAAGTTGAAATTTAATTGGCATGCCATATAAATAGCCCTCAACTATGTCTGGAAACAGTAATTTATATAAAAACAGGGTTTGGCAGAAAATGAGATACATTCAGAGTTTGTTTGTTTCCCATTTTAATACCACTCACATAGCTGTTTAGTTTAAGATGTGACACAGGAGGAAATTTTTTTAAGTGATATTGTAATACATGATTGCACTACAAAACAAAACAAAACGGGCTTTTGCATTCCAGTAGGAAGTATGATTTCTGAACATGCAAAAAGTTGAGCTCTGAGTGAAGACTGATTAAGCAAATAAAATTAGAGACCTCTTTAAATATAAGTGAAACATATTCACAATTTTTGGGAGACAGATGGAGATGGTAAAACCACATTGTTGTGCAGGTATTTAATAGCATATCAGGGACTCATCCCATTTTATCACATGAATCACTTACTGTACCACACAAGATGGGATAGCGAAGCAGCCTGCACAAATATTTTTCAGAGCTTTGTATCACCTCTGTCTTTAACTGCACCTGCTCTCAGTGTGGTATGCAAACTCCTACCATGGATGCAGCTCGTTTTACAGACTGACATAAATCTACTAAGTGCTTTTCAAAGTAAAATACAAGTGTAGACCAACTGTATCAATAGCCAAGGCACAATCTGTCTTTGTTTAATTTAACATTGGTTTCTTTCACCCATTTTTAACTGATCAGTTTAAAGGTAACAGCTGGGCAGAGATTACAGGCGTTTATAGTATGATTTGGCACCATTTTACACATGCAACTGCCCTTTCTGCCATTAAGAGGATTTTCTCAGCCCCTCTGAGATAACAGTTCTGTTTTCCAAAACCTGCTGTAACTACAGGTATTGTACAGATCTTGATTGCTTTTCTCCATCTATTTTAACTCGGCCCATGTGTGTTTGGCAGCCAAGGAAATCCTACAGGCTAGGGACTCCTGACTAGATTAAAATAACTCACAGCGTTTTTAGAACAAGGTGGTTTTTGTTCACTTCCTCAAAAGTAATAGTGATGTAAAGCAAATAAAAAAAAACAGTGAAAAACTATTAAATTTTATTCTAAATGTGTTACTTTTTTTATCCCTGCAAAGTTCTCCAAGACCTTTTGAAGACCTCATTGGTTGGAAAAAACCATCTTCTGCCTGTGTTTTCCTGATAGCTGTTTCACTGACAACTCTGGGATAGTATATGTCCTAATCTTAACCCTAATTTTAGAGCCCAATTAAGAGCCCAGGTTTAACTACTATTCAGTAGTTTTGAATTTTAACAGAGTTTACATAAGTGAATCAACAATCAAAAGGAAAATTGTGAAAAATAAGGACTTTGCGTTGAGTTCCTTCTCAAAAGGAACCTGCTCAAGCTAACTCTGTGGTAACTATACCTTATAAACAGACACGTACGTATGTACCATAATCAGAAATAGCCACAGATCCTGCTGAGCTCGTCACACTGTCTGCTTCCAAGAATTTCTCAGTTCCTCCAATCTGGTTCTAAAAACTCTGATTTTCAACAGTGCTGTAACTGAGTTGTTACTCACTGAGTCATTCACAAGTTTAAGCCACCAGGAAAGTAATGCAGCACTTGAGTTAAGTGTCCAACAGACACAAGCCTTGTTCTAGCATGTCTAAAGGAGAGAGTTCCAATTTTCTGATGTGTTCAGTTAGCAAAAAGAAACTGCATGCATCAAAGAGTTTCAAACTGCTGAGAGAAAATGACAAGCAAGGAAGTAGACAGTGACTGTACTCAAGTGATTTAAATACACAATATTTCTTCTTGAGCACGTTTTTCTTGACTCCTGCATGTCTACTTAGCCTTTCTCTCTGAATGAGCTCCTGCCTCTACTAGCTAGTGATATTCTGTCCCATCATTCCCAACTGAGTCCCATTTACAGCTTTGGGTACCAGACTGCCTCACTCCTCTTTCTGCATAATGTCTTCAGTCAACTCTGAACAAAACGGATCACTAGACTCCAGTGTCATCATACAACTCTACAGAAAGATTATGTTTCATATGAACTTTCTTTTAAAAGGAGGCTTATGCACATATGATAATTTTCTTCTGTTTTAATCCAACTCATCAACAGTTTCTCTTTGCAATCAATGGCACATGGGCAGCTCCAGTATGATACCTCTCTCATTAAAATCTTTTCTAGTTTCGCACTTACTTTATCTGAACGTTTTGTCTCTCGTCTTGATGTTTCCAAAGTAAAGTGTGTAAACCTAGAAGGGAGGCAGGTTATAAGGTACATCCTAATTATCAGCATTTTCTGTATGCTCGTGTCAGTGAGCTGATGGGTGGGAATGTACTTGGTGGCACCAGTCTCACACAAGAAATATCTTCATCTGTTTAGTGGCTACAGATTTTGCTGCAGCGTCTAAGTATTGCACCACCTGCGTAGGTCTCACCCAAAGGAATCTGCTGTGTTGAAATAAATAACCTAATATCAAGACGTAAATCTCCATCTTCAAAATTTGATACACAAACCAGGTTTGTGTATCAAACCACAGACAAATTCCTTAAGAAAATTACTACCGACACATATATTTAGGGAAACCTTATTGAGAAGGTTTGAGCCCTGTCACATCATATATATGGGTAGATTATTGATGGAATTTAATGTCACTAACACAGTAATTTTATCAACAAACTTTCTCATTGAATAGGAAATCAGATTTGTTGACCAATTAATTATCATGACATGAAAACATCAAAGCAGTGGTTAGATTATTTTCTCAATTTTTCTATAGGTTGCAATTTTTCCCAGCTATTCAGTGAAGGACTCTGTCAGGCTGGTCATGGCATTATCACCACATGCTCACTGCAAATTTTTCTTTCACTGGCCACATTCTTCATCCACTGAACGCTGTGACTTTTCTCCACGTTCCTGATTTTTTTTTTACAATGGTTTTTTTTTTTTAAATTAACATTCCTGTAACAGTAGCTGCAAATTACTGCATCATTTTGGTAAAATACAAATATACCACATTTTATTTTTCCAGCTATACAACTGATATTTATGAAAACCTTCTGTTTTTTCTGCATCATTAATGTTACTGATAATGTTACCATTTCCAGGGATTGAAGTCTGTGTCTTTTTTAGGATTCTGTTTATTTCTAATGTTCCTTGAACTCATTTGTATTATCACTGCATTGCTGGCCACATATTTCCTTCACAACTATTCAATTAAATATGATATTTTTATTTTATAAACTTGATTGCCATTAATCTGTCTTTTGCACCTTTCCCAATTTTTATACAGTGGTTGCAAGTTTTCCCCTTCATCACTGAGGCTGAATCAGAACCATTTTAAAGTCTGGGTTTTTTTTTTAAATGTAGAAAGCTGTTTTCATAGTCAACCACCAATCTTTTCTTCTCAACTTCATATTTAAATTTAATTTTTCTTTCCAAAATCTCTCATGTCAGTGAAATTCTGTCATATTATTCCTTGTCACTAGGAGATTTAAACCTTTTGAAACATCAGGAATATATACAAATATAAATCCTTTACTTACTAAAACCTCATGTTTGCATATGCTGAGTGTATGCTCCACTTACTGTCTTGTAGAAGTCCAGTCTGTAAACGAATGGATATTTATCCTTCATGCAGGTTATTTCTGAACAAGTTTATGTCATATGGCTTGGCACAGAGCAAATGAGATCCATTTTTAAAGATCTCCACTGATGGAGATCAAAACTCCCATCATCCACACCAAAAGTTGTCAAAAGCTAAAACAGAGCACCTTGCTGATTAATAATTCTCTCATGGTTAAAGGAGAAAGAATATTAAAAATAGCTCTTTTTTATAATTTTATGTTTTCTGAGAAGAAGAGTTTATTGAGTGATTCAAAAAATCTGATCTGCACATAATCTTTATAAATTTCATTACAAAATTTTGAATAGTGAAGCAATAGTATTTCATTTAAATTATTTAAAGCAATAAAATCTAAAGGTTACTGTGAAGAACTGCTGAAAGGTTTCATTATACTCTATTACTAGAGAAAAAACTGGCAGAAAAATTTGAGCACTGAGAAATGCAAACTAATGCAGATGAAAATAGATAGACTGAAGTATTGATAAATATTAAAATAGTGGAAGAAAATAGCTCTTAATTACTTATTATCATTCAAGAAAGATGCCCTGTACTTTAACAAATGCCATTCAGAAAAACCATCAAATCAGTGCAAGCAGGAAGAATGGTAAATAGGATTAGAAAAAACCCTGACACTAACCCATAAAATAACAGAAGATCCATTCTGTTACTGGATTGTTTCTTGACTACCAAGATGAGGCTACTGCATGCCATCCTGGCCATCCTATCCCAATAGAAAAATAAAAGAGGTAAGCTATGGAAGACATGGAAAGACATAGATAGTCAGAAGTATGTCTCATGGAAAAACAGAGCTACCTCTGCTTCTGTACAATAAAAGATGGGGGCTAGAAAAGAAATAAATCCACAGCAATGTTAGAGTCAGGACTGGTGTGAAATTATCCTCTGCTTTTAACCATGCATGAAGATGAGGGCACTCATACAGTGTTAAGCAGCTGCTTTAAAACAAACAAGAGGAAGTGGGATTTCGGGGTTTTATTTTTTTTACACTCAGTGCATAACTGAACTGTCAAACTCATGCAACCTGAAGTTTTTCTGAGCCTGAAAGCTTAACTAAGGTTCAGAAAAAGCCTTTGACAAATTCAGGGAAGAGAAGTAACAGCTACTGCAGGGTGTAAGGCAAAATGCTCTGGATACAGCCTTGAAAACATTCACTTTTTAACTGCTGGAAGCTAAAAGAACACAACTGAGGAAATATTACTTTGCATTTTTGCTTTTTCTTTCATGCTTTCCTAAGTAAGCATAACACAGCACAGTCAGAATTGACTACACTGACCTTTGCTACCTTAATAAAAAAAGATATAAGGTTTACGAATACCACCAAAGTCTTCTCTCTTTCCAGATTTCCAAAGCCAAACGAAATAAAAAAATTAAAAAAAAAAAATCAAAACAAACACCAAACTCGAACACACCATCTGGATAGTACCTGCAGTATGCTTTTCAATGTGAATGACAGCAGGAAAATATTTCTTTTTATTTAGGTGTACCTCCAAATATCAATTAAACCTTAAAAATCCCAATGTAATTTTGCTGCTGTAAGGGAAACGGAGATAAAGTAACATGGCTATGCCAATAACCAATTCCTTGAAAGAGTAAAAACAAGTATTTCTGATCTCTTTGCTTTCAGTCTTATTTTTATAACCAAATACTGTCATTTGCTTTCCTCATGTTGATGGCTAATAAAAAAAACAACAACTGTGTATGTGATGGAAACACAAAACAACAACTTGCACATTTTTTTCATCATCATTACAAAGGAATTCTTTGCATGAAGAACAATTATTTTAGATACAAGTTTTATGCCTACTTTTATATAGAACCACGTGAAATTTTATTTTCAGGCCATGAAGCTTCAGCTCCTTCACTGGGTCAAACACCCAACCTTTATTGATGAGTTGATTGGCCAAATTTGTACTCACACACAGAGCTCTAAAATGAAATGCCAGATGTGTGAGAGGGTCTGGTGCTCTCCCTGAGGTGAAGAGGTTTGTACAATCTAATGTGCAACACCATAGCCAACTTTTTGTTACGTATTACAGACCTGCAATTAAGAAACCAGGAGCAATACAGTAGGATTCAAATTTTTCTGCATTAATTTTATCACCTGCACTCCTAATTTCTTCTGATCTGCCTATGGTGAAAAACCTCCACCCTAGGAAGAGCAAGCAGCAAGAAAAGCTCAAAAATGCTGATGAATATAGACCTGCCAAGCAAGTTGGAAATATTTCTTTAAACTGCAGCCATGTCTCAATAACATGCTCAGATTAATGGTCAGCGTAAAATCCTCAATCAGGATAATGCGTCTGGTTGACTGAAAGGGTTGGCTTTGGCAATCAGGCTGTGCCTTTTATACTGCTTCCTTTGTATGTCAGAAAGAGATCACCAAGGGTTTGCTTTCACAGACTGAATATGTCTCGGCATATCTAAAAAGGTCTTAATCCACTCAAAGTGAGAGTATCAACACTTAAAGCAGAGGAGAGGCTGCAAAGTACCTGTACTGCCTTGAAGCAGCAGGGCAGCTAAGCCTAGGAAAAAGATACTTGTCAGTCTGTCATGTCAACAGAAGACCCACTCTTCATGACTCAACGTAAAGACATTTGAGGAATTACATACTCTTTGTATTGCTATCCATTTCATACCCTTACAGCAGAAGGAACCACTAGTCCACAGGGTGTATCAGTAAGTACATAAAAAATTAAGTCAGTTGAAAAATACTGGAGTTTAATTTTCAATTAAAAAGGCCATTTTAGTGTATATCTCCAACTCCAAACCTTCGCTTTGAGGGAAAGCTTTAGGGTTGTTTTCATCAAACTTGAAATGAGTGACTTAAAGAATACAAGTGCTGCTGCTCCATCAGCCATTACTGTGGTTGGGATAAACTTCAGCACCTGTAAAAAGTCAAGAATCACAGTCCACAAGTTACGATGACTCTCTTGAGCACACCAGTTTGAATATCTTTATAATAACTTGATTTAATAAGCAATGTTTAGGAAAAATAGCTGTGAAAAGGTAAAGGGCTGTGACATTTTAGACTTGGACAGAATCTCTGAATTTTTTTTCCTTGATTATCAAAACTTGTGTGTAAAATTACCAGAGATGTAGCACACTGGGAAAAACAGAACCCAGACAAGTGAAAAATTCCTTATCACAGTTTAAAAAGAATTATTGTACTAATTATTTACTACTGCAATTATTTTTGCAGAATGTGCAAGTATAAATTATTTACTTTGACAGGTATAAAAGATGTATTTTAGAGATGTAGCTGCGCTGCTGCTCAGTGTCATATTTAGGGAAATATTCTGCCTGTTGAGGTTTCTGAAAGAAAGACTGACATCCCCCCACCCACATCCACACTATAGCTTATTTATAAAAAAACAAGATTACAAAACCATGAAGAGTGAAATGGTATGTAAGTAGAGATTTCATATTATAGTGTAGCACAGAAGAAATTTAGGTGGCTAATAAAAAATGTTCAAAATAAATGTCATATAAACACATGTAATAAACTGGTTTATAATTGACAAAATTGTTACTGTCTGCTGTATGTACATATATTATATGTAACTTTAATCTGCACTATATATGATTTATATGTACAGTAAATTTATAATTTATGTAAAGGAATTTATTTTGTAATATAAGATGGAGAAAGACCTTCAAGATCTGAAACCTTACTTCAAGATTATTTAATTGTTACCACTGATACAAACCGGTATTGAAGTTCGTTTTCCGTTTGCCACAAACCTCAATTTTTTCATAAATATTTCTGGTATAATTAACCTTCCAGTCTGAAAATTGTAAATTTTTATTTCACTCAACGGGTCTTCTTCCTCAGTAATTTTTCATCTTTAATTAGCTAGATCAATGAGAACACAATGTTCTTAAATGACTAGTAAGAAAATTATTTTAATCAGTGGTATGGAGCAAGGTGAGACAAAAGGATTGAAGTTAACTACTCAGTATGATATTGAGGCACCTACAAGGAAGTCTTGAAGACACTGTAGCCTGAATTCACAACAATGATATAAACCCCTGCATTCACCTGCTGCCTCATGACACTGATTCCTAATAATGGAATCTGATCGGAGCTGATCTGATAAACACCCCCAGAAAACTACACAGGCAGATGATCACCAGTGACTGTCCATCAACTGGACTGCACTAAATGACCATGTGCTTATTCCCAGCCCGTGACTGGTGCCAACATGCCTCAGTTTAAAGCAGATATAAGTGGCTAGGAAAATGTATGCAAATATGTTGAACAGTAGCTTTTAAAGTGGTAATTGGTTCAATTTCTGATCATCTGACTGCACGGTTATAAACAACCTTTTTTAAGTGGTCATGTCACCACAGCTGCAACCTGCCCTCTACATAATAGCTCCTTATTACAGAGCACTCACACATAAAATGAATTATCACTATCTGCTTCCCTCATTCTCCCAAGAGATGCTAACCATGTCAAATCAAAATGCTTTGCTTAAAGGGATAAAAATGGGAGTCAGGAAAAGATTTTGCATGTGTTAGAAAACACAGAACTCCTAAAGATGGTATAATCCCTTACTAGATGGAAATAGGAGCTTGTTCAGAAAATATATTTTTATGTTTGGATGTAAATCAAAAGGATATATATAATAAGACTGATGTAAATTTTTTTTGCTCATTAATAGTGAAAAAAATTCACTGCATTTAATACGTATGAACATTTTAAAACCAGCACATTCTAAAGCTTGAAAAACTCACACCCCCAATCTCCCCTTCTAGTTTGTTGACCCTGCATTCCACTCTGAGGCACTGAGATATACATACACCGAGACCTAGATCCCTGGCAGTTCGGGGTCAGAACTGCTTGGCAGTCAGATACCTGTGGATTTTATTGACTCTGTGTTGGCTACAATGGTGAATCTGCAAAACGTACGTCCTCCCCCTAAGCATCGCTACTGTTTGCACATAGCTAACAGAGGATAATTTATATTATGTTAACATCAGTTCCAAATGTGTTTTTTAATGTAAAACCTTGACTTTGGGGAGTACATTTTGGTTTTCATTTTTATTAGGTTTTCAGAAAAATAATGGAGCAGGCAGTTGTGTTTCAAAACTCCAAGATTAATCCTATTTACTTAATCGTGGGTCTTTTGATCTGTCATATTTCGATTATACTCAAATTTTCATACTGAGAGTAAACATCAAAACAAAATGGAGCACAGTATCTAGCTAGTAATTGGATATGACACCCTCCAAAGCCAAAAGTTTTGCATAAAATACACCAAAGAACTACCAAAGTCAGTTACAAAATAAATCTTATCAACCAGTTAGCAACGTCCCAGTGGTGGCTCCCACTCAGACCTCAAGCCACTTGCAAGATGGAAGCAGTACACAGAAAATGAAGCAGCTGGGCTTTGAAAGCGCCTCCGCTGGCAAAGTACCGAGCGCCGCAGACACTGGGGGTTCAGTCATGCACTGAAATGCCTGTTGGAGGGATCCCAACCTGAGACAAAGCTGCCTGCAGCTTTGGAACGTGTTAACTTGTGGTACAGCCAGAGCAGTACTTAGTTTCTAACTCTGACTTGGAGGGAAAATCTTCACTAGGAAAAATTCTGAAACCTATTCTTGGGTAAGGTTGAAGGTGAAAATTAAGTACATTTAAATCAAAAGTTGTTTTTCATTAAGACTTTACTTCAGTTAATAAATGTTCAACTACGTTTTTTTCCTTAGTCCTATTCTACATTTTTCTCTTTTTCTCTTACTATGTTTTCTAGGCTTTTATTTTAAAATTCAGTCTCATTAAAACTTATGGATAAGGTATAAAAACATTATTCCATTTTACTGGCACAGTGTAATTTCTGAGGGCAATATTTCACAAAAACGTCACAAAATTTGTAAGCAATGTGAGAACTCATTTGAATAGTTTATTACATCCTTGATTTGGTATAAATAAAACTGATACATTCTACTATTTTTATCCCTGTCATGCCATTCCAATACTCATTGCTGCAATAAATTAGGTCTTCTAAACAACGAAATATAAAACAAATTCAAGAGATGCTGTAAATAGGGAACAAAAAGGAAATTATCTAGTGGAATCTTTTTGAGTGCAAACCCCTTGTAACATGTTGCAACCAGCCAGTTAATAATTGCTTTGTAAATCTGAAATGAAGCAGAGGGGATAAAACTAACAAACAAGTCATAAAGTACAATTGTTACTTGTTTGGAATGATTATGATTCCCTAGAAGGAAGAGGGGCACAAGAAAGCTGGTTAATGTTCAAGGATCGTCGTCTGTAAGCTCAGGAGTGATGCATCATAATGAAGAGGAAATCAGGCAAAAATGACAGGAGGCTCACGTGGATGAACCAGGAGCTCCTGGGCAAACTCAAACACAAAAAAGGAAGCCAACAGAGGGTGGACGCAAGAACAGTCAGCCTGGGAGAAATACAGAGAGATTGTCCAAGCAGCCAGGGACCAGGTTAGGAAACCTAAAGCTCTGACAGAATTAAAACTGGACAGGGATGTCAAGGGCAACAGGAAAAGTACATCAGTGATAAAGGAAAGACTAGGGAAAATGTGGGCCCTCTCCGGAAGGAAACAGAAGACCCGGTTTCCCTGGACATGAAGAAGGCTGAGGTAATTAAAGACTTCTTTATCTTGGTTTTCACCAACAAGTGTTCCAGCCACACAGCCCAGGTCATACAAGGCAAAGGTGGGGACTGGGAAAATGAAGAACCACTGATTGTAGGAGAAGATCAGGTTTGAGAACATCTAAGAAACCTGAAGGTTCAAGTCCACAGGACCTGATGAGATGCATCTGCTCATTCCGAGGGAACTGGCTGACGAAGTGGCTAAGCCACTCTCCATCGTATCTGAGAAGGCATTGCAGTCCACTGAAGTTTCCAATGACTGGAAAAAGGGAAACATAACCCTCACATTTAAAAAGAGAAATAAGGAAGACATGTGGAACTACAGCTCTCTTAGTCTCATCTCGGGTCCTGAACAGGACCATGGAGCAGAGTGTCCTGGAAACTTTGCTAAGGCACATGGAAAACAGGGAGGTGAATGGTGACAGCTTTACTAAGAGCAAATCGTGTCTGACAAATCTGGTGGCCTTCTAGGACAGGGCCTATTATTGCCACTGTCAACCATGTTCAAAATTTCGTAACAAAAAACTTGTTTTTATATTTCCTCCAGTGTAGCTCTTATACTCATGCTGGAAAATACATATATTCCTTATGAATAAATAATGTGTCATACAAAATATATGCTTGCACAGATGCTGAATATTTACAACAAATTTCAGTATTACTCTCAACACCCACTGGTCTCTCTCCCTTATTCACCCAGAACAGAATTTCTCAGGCTGGACAGAATACATGATGTTAAAAATCCAGGTGGCACAAGCAAAGGGTGCCACCATCATGTCAAGGACATAAAAAGATAACTTTAAACAAGAACCCTGTTGCAGTTTGGCAAAATCATAAACAACTGGAAATAGAGTTATCTAAAGGACAAAGACTGGCAATAATTGGTGCTGTTGCCATTTTTAGCTGTAACACTCCAGAGTTATCAGGAACATATTACTTAATGATAAATTTTCTGTCAGTGTAATGGCTTGGAAGATCCTCACCATTAATGTGCAGCCAAAATGTCATTCCACAGCATGCTGCCACATTACAACATTGACCTAATTTGTCCCTCGTATTATACGTTCAACATAAAATCAGAAATAATGAAAAAAAAAGTACATTGTTGTCTCACAGGTATTTCAAAGAAATTAAAATAGTACTTTATTACAAGTGTTCCCAAACTAGAGGTATAATAAGGGGACAAAAAGGCTGAACCAGAAAGATAGATTTAACTTGTTTAAAACTTGTATCTCATTTCTGGGCACTCTCTTGGTGCCAATAAACTTTTTTAATTAAAACAAATATCTAGATGTTTATTTTTAACAATCTTAAGTTACTTAGTCTGTATTCTTAAAAAAAATTATTTGCTCTAAAAAATTTGAACATTTTAAATACTCTACTTCAATATTTTACTCTTAATGTATTCTCCTGTTCCTCCACCACAAAGTCCACACCAAATAAAGCGTTAAAATTCTTCCAGGCAAACATGCATATGCCTCATGTGAACATCTCTTACGTTCATTTCATATCACACAACAAAAAGGCACCAAGTGAATCCTTCCATTATTATCAAGAGACATGAACAGTTAATGCACTTCATTTTTTTATCACAAAGAGAAACAAGCTGTCATTATACTATTTTTAAGGAATATAAGTTCTGGGCATTATTAGAACACTGAGAACTCCCACGTGACACTAAGACCTCAGATGACAACTCACGTAACTCTAGTAGTGCCTTACTTAATATCTAGTATACATATGCTTCAATTCTAGGACAAATTTAAGTATGAAAATATCATGGAGTAGATGTATAAATGTGAAAAATATATTTCACAGAATTTGAGGAAAATCAATAGACAAAAAGATAAATATTTCAGAAGGTTATATACTTAGCATAAATCCAATTGAAAAGGTTCCCAGCTTTAGAGTATGTTTCTGTGCTCTCCTGGCTGATGGAGCATTGCTAAACTGTAGTCTGAGTCATAAGCTGTCTGAACAGAAATGCCTTAGGAATGTTTTGCTTATGCTGTTTGCTCCACAAGAAATTCATTAACTTCATTAGCAAGATATTTAGATAAATTGTTACATGTATTAAAATGTTTTTACAGACTTAAATACTCAAAAATCTTGGAAGTGTACTCTCATACTAATGACTACTGTCTGTCATCAGAAAAAAAAAGTAATCTACTATTCCCTCCAAAAACCAAGTAAGGAAACAAAAAGCATTGACAAACGGAAATAATAAAACATCTAGGAAATATATTAGGGCATCAACTGTGACAGTTAATGGGCCGTTTGGCATCTCCTTGAGAAATGAGAGAGAATGAAAGACGAAAGTTCAACAGAACTTTTTTTTCCTTGATCTAAAGGTGCTTAAAGAAGGCAAAAATTCAATGTAACAAAACCATAACCAGTCACAGAAAAATGTAACAAGTCACTTACAGGAACGAGGAATTTTTTTATTTCTTCCAAGGCATGACTCATACGAGAATAAGCCTCCCCAGGTGGAGCAAAAACTTCAATTAATACGTGGAGCTCATCACTCAAGTGAGCATATTTGGCTTCTCCACTTTTCCTTAGTTCTTCCTCCTATGAAAAAAGGATAGGTTTGGGTTTTAGAACTGGAAATCTACTAATTTTGCAGTGATTTAGCATTTACAGAAAACATGACAGAAGGACATAACATAAGCAGTCTTTTAAACCCTTTGAGAAATAAAAGTCTAGTGCAAGCCACTTAAAGATTTAAAAATCAATTTTGAGTGTTCGAATGATAAAACCAGCATAATTACCATCTACAACAGATTTTAATCGGCACAGTGAAAAAATGCTAAATACTCCAAAAGCAAGTAGTGACATATTAAACCCATAATTGAAAAGCTGCATTCATCTATCTGAATCTTAGCTCTTAACAAAAAATATAAAATAAAGATCCATTTAACCATTTTGGAACACTTTAACAAATGCTGTGGTTTAGTAATGTCCTTAGGTTCTTTAATGCATTCCTGCAGCCTGAATGCTTCAGTACTGTCAAAGGGAAAAATGCCCTAGTACTTCTATTTGAGACAGGTTTGGGTGTGAAGGGACCTTAAAGACGAGTTGGTTTCAGCCTCCCTGCCATGGACACAGACACCTTCCACTAGACCAGGTTGTTCAGGGTCCCATCCAATCTGGCCTTGAATACTTCCAGGGATGGAGCATCGCTAACTTCTTTGAGAAACGTGTTCCAGTGTCTCACCATCCTAATAGTGAAGAACCTTTCCCTAATATCTAATCTAAAGCTACCCTCAGCTTAAGGCCACTGTTCCTTGTCCCTTCACTATATAACTTTGTAAAAAGTCTCTCTCTGGCTTTCTTGTAGCCTCCTTCAGGTACTGGAATGCTGACCTAAGTTTATCCCGAGCCTTCTCTTCTCCAGGCTGAACAACCCAAATTCTCTTCACAGCAGAGGGCTCCAGTACTGATCATCTTTGTGGTCCTCCTTTGCACTTGCTGCAACAGTTCCATGTGCTTCTTATACTGAGGTCTCCAGAGGTGCACTCAGTACTCAGTGATGTCTGAGTTTCAGTCCCAATTCTGACAGAGTACCTGTGCAATCCAGTGTGAATCAGCTAAGATTGTGAATCATCTCACCTAGATTTATCTCAACCCTCTTTGGGTCCCAGGGTCCCAGTTTTTCACACATAAAACAAGCCTAATAATCCCACTTCATATTAATGTTCTGAAACATCAGTTCCCTTTCTTACACAAAGCTTTGAGACAGCAAATGCAAATTTCAATACACATGCATAGTATTAACCACTTCATAAAAAGCAAAGATATAAAATAGTGATCATGTTAATGGCACTGGCTATGACAACATAATGAAAAATTTATGCAGTACTACACAAGGTAGCCATAAGTAATGCTAAAGATATGATGAGATGAAATCTCAGTCTTCAAAAATATTTTGAGAAATGTAATTTAGAAGAAAATAAGTACATATAGAAAATATAATCACAAAAAAACTAACTTACTTGAAATTGAAGTTATAGCTTTTTAGTACATACTAAAACAATACTTTATGAACATTTAGCTAAGATATAAAAATTGTAACAACAGATTAAATTCTTACTGACTTAGTTTATTTAATTCTGCATTAACTTCCCTTATTTTAGCCTTGACTAATTTACACCATTTCTTGACACCAAAAATATTTGCATGATGCTATGCTTCTAACAATAGGCATTCAGTTCTTTTTATCCAAAACAGAAGACCCAGCACCAATGATTTTTTGATTTTTCACAGAATACACAAAGGTAAAATTCCTTTCATTAATTTCTGCAGCCTGTACATTTTAGCTCCAGAGTCCTAGACCTGACTCTAGACTAAGTCAACATTTTGCAGATGATGATAAAATCATAACTCAGTAAATGTGATCTATGATTTTATTTTTAAAAGTTGAAAATTGACATAATTGTTTTCAACTGAAACTTAAAAATTAAGATAAGTAGCACAGATGGCAGAGTATTTTTATTTTTACAGTTTAAGTATCTTTGGCATTTTAGCTTATCATTGAAATGTCTATAAGAACCATAGCATAATATAAGAGTCCATCATGTATGTTACAATACTTTTCAGTTTTCTGGAAAAAAATCCCCACGCATTTGATTGCTGCTTCTGGAATAATATGACACAAAGTATTTCAATAGAATTAAGTTTTAATAGTTATAAAGCAACATCCTAGAAACTGCTGGAATTTTCCTTCAAAACACCAGAAAGCCCCAAAAGATGTCTTTCAGGAGAAGACTGCCAATAAACTTTGTAAAAATTATATATTGCTTTTTTTTTTCAAATGTAGACAAAATAAAAAATAATGTTTGGCTCATTATTTTGAAGGGGATTTTGCACAGCTAAGACATCAGTAACACGATTTGATAACACATACCTGTCTTACAGAAAGTTAGGTATATGCTTCTACAGTGGTAACAATAATAATTATGTTTCTCTTTTATATCCTCAACAAACCCAAGAATTCTTAAAACACATCATTTTATAACCTGCCTCCTGGGTTCAGCACATGCTTTCTGTCACTACTTGACAGTCATTTCTGTAGCTGTTAGAAATTGCGGGCTGATATCACAAGACTCTCAACATTCCTTTCTGAGGATATCTAATGAGGTTTCTTCTTGTGGAACACAGGAGGATAAAGACTGAATTTTCCCACAGTACCTCTTCCCACAACAGGGTAAAATGTCAGAATAATGTTTCTTTTATTGCAAGAATGTGTGCAAAGAAATTTAACTCAAGTAAAGCCATGGAAGAGTAAGAACTCACGGACCATGTGAGCACTGTACCAAGCTTTCCCAAAGCCAGTGAATATAACTGAGTATTTTGAGATTGAATGTAGCCTTACATTTAATTGTATGTCAGGTGTCAGACATCTAACAAGCAAAACAACAGACATAACTCACACTGCTGGGGAGGCACTGCTCAATGTGGAAGGTTATACCTACTTCCAGCTAATACAGCTTTCCAAGTGCAGTATGTATGAGTGGGCTCTCCCAGCAGCATGTCAGGGTTACAACACCTTTGTAACTGTTCATTAGCAAGCAGCACATCCCAACTGCACAGCAAAATGGTCAGTGCTGTGGGCCCAACGTTCACACTATTTCTACTTAGGATGAAAGTACTGTCCCTTCTCTAGCGTTGGAGGGGGTTTTGTTTCCTGCTGTTTGTAGCCTTGTTGCACAACTTAAGTTCCCATTAGAAGCCAGAGAGCCTTTGTGGAGCTCAGTTTTGGTTTAGTTTCCTAGGAGAGAAGTCTTATTAGTGCCCTGTAAGCTCTGCTCACTATAAGTAATGGGAATTGGGAATGATCAGGAGACTCTCCTCTAGACTGTGTTTCTGAGTCAAACTAAAACACTAATGAATAAACACCCCCTGTAGCACTGGTGAGGACTGAGATGGGGTTATGAGACTTTCTGGCACATGGTATATTAAGGCAGGATAGGTGACATCATCATAAATCTATTTTATCTGGTGTTCTTTACAAGGCCGTCTGGATGCTGATGGCCTTGCAAGGCCCTGATGGTCTCTAATGCACCAGTGCAATTACCTGAGGACTTTGGCTATTTCTTGTATAATTTTGCCTTAACCACCTGTGAGGTCCAGGTATTCTCTGTGGTGTTGTCTGTAAGTTTTGTCAGATTCTCAGAGCTTTTTATGTTCCATGATTCCCCACATCGTGTCCAGCAGTTTTCCAGACTCTGTTCAGCTTGCACAGCCTTGGTCAGGGTCTACCCAGCAGCCAAGTTGTTTGCCCACATCCCAAGCACAGAAATTATAACTACTTAAGCCTGCTCATGTAGACATGAACTGAATCACAATGAAAGGTGATTTGTAATGAAAGATTGAAAGATTTGTATTGAACCCTGAAAACAATGGAAATGCAGTTAAGTCTGGATCTTAAGGTAGAAAAAAACAAACCTGGGACCTAATCAGTTCTGATTTATAAAATGAATGGAATAAATTTTCTGTGCTTCTGTATAAGTGGTGGCAATTGCTCTTAGTACTCTCTCTCAGGTTAATAGTATGATTCTTATTTAGTTCATGGTGATGAAATTTAACTTCACTACAGGCTGAGCACACCACCCTCCAGAGACAACTGCTCCCTCATCCTAATCCACTTCCTTCTGCATGCCAATTCCCTTCATTTCTCAAGACTGAAAGAATCCAGTTCCCCTCACATTATTTGTTTCATGCTTCCTTCATCCTTACTTGCTGCCTTACAGCATGTCTGTCTCATGGTGTTGAAGTCCATCCACCCTCCACCTGATGCACGGCTCCATAACCCACTCCCTCATACAAGATAACACCCACCGTGTTTTATAATTTTCAGTTGCCCAAAGCAAGGAAAATTAATTATAAAATGCTAAAGCAGAAATGTCAGGAGTACCGACCTCAGCAAAAGTGAAGCATGTGAGTGATAAGAACATAAAGTCCAAGAAAAATGATGCATTATGTCTGGATGTGAAAGTAGCCTTACCATTTTTTAAAAAAGTATGTTGACAGAGAACTATTTTCTGCCTGGAATCCTGACCAAAATGCTTGAATAAAAATACTGGAATAAAGTCTAAAGAAGAAATGGAGTTTGCATGGCAAACACAGTTACACAGTCCAGATTGATGAATAAAAAGTGTCCTCATAACAATAAAATAACAAGATATCAAAGAATAATAGAAAAGAAACCTGCAGCAGAAATTGTGTAGATCTGAGAGATAAATTTCATCAATGCAGTACCCAGAACTTCCTACAATGTAACAAATACAGCTATGAAAAGAAATGTGTACTTGAAGAACAATAAGAGAACTGCAGTTCAATTGCAATCTTGCAAGAATTTGCAAAAAAAGCACAGTGCAGCGACTAGACAAAGATGATAATCACTGTGCTGCTGCTACACAAGCATTATTCATAAGATCAGTGGGCAATGCTACAGAATAAAATTCATGAGCATGCAGTTTGGCAAACGCAAATCTATTCAATTTTAATCTGGACACAAATGAAAAAATCAAGATGTTGTCTGTCATGTTGTACTCAAAGTAACAGTGAACTACAGGATAACAAGTAAATCAGATTAGATATAATTTCTTGGTAGTACTGGTTTGGATTTAAAAAACTTTCAAGTCCTAAGTCCCATCAGTGAAGGAACAGAGAACAAAAGAAAGAAAAAAATTTGATAATGGATGGAGCATTGGAATGGTATTGAGCAGAGGACAGAGTGAAGCTAAAAGACTTTAGCTTGTCTTTTGTTTTTAAACCAGTTATTTTCATCCCAGAAAGAAAATAAATGTGAGTACATGAGAAGAACTCACACAGTGGAGCAAAGAGAGTGTGTGTACAATACCTGCAATAAGCCACAGAGACCCCACAATGAAATACAGGCATGTAGAAAGAACATTCCTTACACGAGTGGTAATTATTGAAGATACAGGTGACAACAACTATTTTTCTATATTTGATGCATCATTAAAATTTTCTTAGTTCCTTTGGTGAAACAAAGCAGAGAATTGTGTACATTCAGCACTACCCCCTTCAGTTCAAGGGTGCTTTATTTCCTGATGCTTTTCATAATGAAATATGACAACATTTTAATGGCTAAGAGGTATTAAGCCGTACCTAGATCACATTTTTGTTTAGATAGGTGAAAAGGAAAACAAAGACAAATCAGCAGAAGAATGTGATGAGAGCACAACAACTGAGTAACTACTGAAAGAACCCTAAAACCATGGGTGAAGGTTAAATGAAGAAAAATATAAATTCTGTAAAAAAAAAAATCTTTAGGAGAAAGGTCAACACATTAAAGTGTTACGTATCAAAAATGAGGCAACAGCTGGTGACCAGTGTGACCAACAACTCTGTATATAAATTCCTTGCCAGAAAACTAAGAGCAGAGATAAGAACTCACAAACCTAGAGATGTTCCTACACTAGTACAGATCTAAGCAGAAGTTAAACAGCAAGGTAAGAACCACCCAGGCATTAGACAATTACTGCTAGAACTAAACAAGCTGATGAAATTCGATGAATACAACCAAGGAATTGCAAGTTTGCAAAGCTAATGTAGGAAAGTAAAGATCCTCAAGAAATGCACAATTACCATACCAAGAGATGCTTCGTAGGACTAGGTTAAACTTAATACTTATGATCACAACTAGGGAGCACTACAGTCAGGGTGCTTTTGGATTCAGGAAGAAGACTTTGCTTTAATTAATTACAGTAGAAATCAGGCTTTTATTTATGAGAGGCAAATTAGCAATTTGTTGCAACCAAGTTACAGTATAGGTTGTTTAAACTCCCAGCAAGATGTTACACTTTTACTGTGGGCAAAAATCTACCATCTAAGAAATCGTCTTCTTTTTTTTTTTTAATCAAAAATTATTAGTAGCCTTGTTCCACTCTAACAATTGCAGCTCAAATTCCATGCAGGTAATGTACACTTTCTAGTAACATAAACTTTCTAGTGCCTGACCCTTTCCCTCGTGTTATGCTTATCCTTCCACTGCCGTGGGGGTCCCAGGGTTAATGGCTTCAGCTGGGGGGGGTGACATTCACGTGAGTTGCAGTACCCTCAGGCCTTTGCTGCAAGATGTATAATACTGATAGCAATAACTCCTTCCTGTTCTCTCCAGGAAGCACTTGGGGATGTTTTTAGGTTTGTGAATGAGCTATATACATCGTTCTTTCTACCCTGTTTAGCAACTCCATTTCCCATCCAAATTCACTAGATATGGTAAGTTTTACATATGCTGAGTATGTTTACTTTGCTCTCAGTTACTGATGAAGAGATTTTATCCAGATCCCAAGGTTGTGTTTCTTTTATAACCCGTCACTGACATGGATGCCAAGCTCCTGTTTACAGCCCCGGAGCATTCCTTATCACCCCACGCCTTTGCTTTCCAGTCCTGCACTTCTATCCCACCCCTGTATTCCCCTGTGCTGCATTTTTATTCTAGGGCCATAGCAGCATCCTCCACACAGATTAATGCCTTATTATCGCCATCCATTTATTACAGATACAGTACAAACCTAGGCAAAAGGTAAAGCAACACAGGCAAGAATCACTCGGCCATTAGACAACTGGTGTTAGAAGTCAGCAAGCTCACAGGGAGCTGGGGGCAGACCCCGGCCAGCTCAGAGCAAGGCTGGCAGGTCCCAGCTTTAGCACAAAGCCTGCAGCCTGCAACAAGTGATGGCAACACCATATTTGCTGGCTACCAGTGCCAGTAGAAAGGCAACATAAGTAACTAATTGCCTTTGCTGACCAGGGCTGAAAAGCACTCTTGGGATAAAAAGATCTTTTTTTCAGCTACAAATGTCTAATTTTCAACCTAAATGCATACCTGGATGAGGTCTGCTGCTTCCAATGCACTCCCTAGTTCAACCAATACTAGATTATACACTATCTCAGGGTATAAACACAACCCTTTGGACTCGGCCACAGTGTCAGCTGTGACGGCTACAGCTACTGCTCAGGATGAGTCTCTGCACCAAGGGATAAAAACTAATGAGCAGAAACCGTATTCCCAAACCATCCCTGTAGGAAGGGCTCCTCAATATAATACAGAGTTTTGCTCAATTACAGCAGGCTGCTGACAGCCAGTGCCAAAACAATGCATTCAAAAGGATAAATACAGTTATTCAGTGATTTTAAAAAACTAAGTGTAGAGAGATATTATACTGGCTGAAGGCATTGTAAGAACTTTAAGAGCTTACTGTGTCAAATAAAGCACCAAGCCTGTGTCACAAGAGAAACGGATCCTCTGAGCAAAGGAGACATAACTCCATTTACACCGGTTGGAGGAAAACATACCTTCTCTTTTCCTGTGCTTTCTTACTTTCCAGAAATCATTTTACTAGTTCTATTACATCACTCTAGCTCTATTTATTTCATTATGTTTGGAGCCAAGTTATTTTAGTTTTATAAATTTTAAACCTCTTTCTTTACAGAGACAAAGTGAACAGTCACCTTAAAGCGATACGAATGTTACAGACACTAGAAAGCTCTGTTCATGTTTTAGGTATTTTAACAAGCTAGCTGATGACAGATTATCAATCATCTTGAAAAGAAGGTTAACTGAATTTATGATAAGAATTCCATAAGCTGACTACAATTTATTTATCAACAATTTCTATTATTCGGGAAACATTCATCTGTGAAGTATAAAGCATTCTCAAAAACTGTGTTTAATAAAACCCACTATTTTTAATTTGAAATATACAAGCAGGAGAATTTAAATTAAATATACATATCATCTTCTCTGTCATTAAGGATTATTATATCAGTCTTACAAGAACACAGTTTTTTTCTCCAAAGAATAAATAGAATACTTTTATCATAAGATTCAAAAGGGCATTCTGTCTTTAAGTATAGGGACCTGTATGAAATGAAATGTTTTGCAGTTCTCCAGTTTCTGAATGAATTATTTTGCTACAGGCTATTGAACTGAAATATAAGTAAACTCCAGCTGTATAACAGTCAAGTACTTTAAAGACTTTGGTTTTAGTCACCTGAAGGAAACAGTAGAAAAACTATTTCTACTATATAGAGAAAATTCTGGAAGGAAAAATCCATGCCTAAACTATTTTATGCATAAGCAGAATTAAAAAACTTGTATTTTGAAAGAGTCAATCAGAAGAGGTCTAATGTGTGCACTCACCTTTGACTATAAAGGAACCTGAGGCTTCCCTTTGGCAATTCATTTATTTGTATATTGAAAGCTAATTTCATGATGAGGGCTCCAAGTACCCACATGAAGGTAAATACCTGCTTAACCACACATTTCATGAAGGATGCTTCCCCAAAGACTAGCCTAGAGAATAAATCCACTGATGCACAGAGGTATTACTGCAATACCTAATTGCACCTTTTGTAGGTACCTACATAAAGAGATTTCCAAGCCTTTCCCAGTCTAACTGTGTAACATACTTAGCTTACAGCTGCAAAAGAACTTAAACACCCAGGATTTAGGCATGATTTTGATTCTAAACATCAGATTGTGGCCATCTGATTTCCGGTTCAGTTGCTTCCTATTGCTGAAATCTATAGATTCCGGAGTTGTCCACAGGAATACTCCTCAGACTAAAGTGTCTGGACAGCAGTGCCACATGAGGGTGAGGGAGATCTGATAATTATTTCAGGCTTACGGTTCTCTGGGATTCATAAAGTAGCAAGGAAGCAAGTAAGACAGATGTTCCAAATTCACTCCTATTGAATACAAAAGCAGCGCTGCTGCCCTTTTCCTTAATGAGGGAGCAGTTGGAGAGATCATCAAGTTACGCATTACGAAAGATAGGAAATAGGTGTTCATTTTAGAGAAGTTGCTGGATGAGTCCCACAGGAACCATTTGGGGACGTGTTCTGCTAAACTATTCATAACTGATCCAGAAAATGGGCTGAACAGTAATAAAAATTCTCCAGTGATAAAGACCAGCTTTATCTGTGTGCACAGACTCTAGATGACTTATTTCAGGAGAAAGATCTTGAAGGCATTATATCAAGATCTACAGAAAGAACTTGTTCAATACCAATTAAAAGGGCATTGTCTATTAAGTAATTTTTAAGAAGGAAAAGAAATGAAACTGCAAAATCTGTACAAGACTGTTCTGGTGCCACAATTTAAATATGTATAGAAACAAAAGAGGTCAAGATGAAAAAGGTGATTACAGGTATGGAAGTATTTTCATACGAGAGCCTAAATACAAAAGTCTTACCGATTTTTATGTTTCTGCAGTTCAGAATGTCCTTAAACAATTAATTCTTAGAAAGCTTCTCAATTTTCACTAGTTCTTATGCTCTTACCCAAACTTTTCAACCTTTTGCAGGAGTTTCAGACTGAGGCCATTCTTACGTTCTTCTGTCACATTCGGAAACATGAACCCATGAACATGGGGCCTGATGTGTTGCATACATACAGAAAAAAACAACAGGAAGATCTAATATAATTTTGCCCTATGACACTTGCAATTGCTTGCTGATGCGTTAGGTTTCATCACCTATTACATAGATGTGCATGCTTAAGGCTGTTACTTGTCAAATACGGAACTCACTTCTAATGTTGAAGATTCTGTTACTAATTAGCATTCCAATGAGCTCAAAGTAGTATTACAGGTGCTGCTTTTAAACAAGGCAACACTCTAGCGACTCTGATTGCTCATTACAATCAGAGCTGAGAGAGCGCAGAGGAGAGCGATTTACAGCCACTTTCAGCTACAAATTCAGGAACCATGCCTGCTGCAAGATGTGTGGAGAACCACCTGCTGCCTTCACCTCCTCACCTCACCTCCTGCAGTGGCAGCCTCCCCCACCCCTTCCATGCAGCAGGACTTTTTGAAGAATAATATTGTTATGTCTCTGACCAACCCTTTCAAGTCCAACCTGCAAGCTCAAACTAATGATCCCATTTAACGCCTCACTGCTTTTTCTGCTGAGTCTCCACCACTGAGCAGGTTTCCATGTTAACAATCTGCACCCTGAAACACAATGGAATCTGTGACGGGAGAGGTCCTTCCCTAATCAGTTGATATGAGGGAAGGGACTTCTCCCTGAGTGCCGGATAACAGGTATCTTATAGCTTTCAGCAGTTCAGAGGCCTCTCTGATAAACAGTATTATAAAGTTAATTTTCCTGGCTGATTGTCAATAATTACTTCCTAAAGGCTTTCCTTTGATTAACCACAACATTGCAAACAAAAGCAGTAAATGGATTCAAGCATCCTACCACAAATTTAGAAGAAACCACTATTTTCTTATATCTCCTTGATTCTCATGCAGTGATGTGGAAACCACATCAGTAGAGGAAAGCCACAATGGCAGAGACAAACTGAGCTCTGGGGGATGGAGGAGAAAAAGGAAGTTCATAAATAACTGGCAAACACTATCTCTGATGGCATTTACTCAGATGAAAATGTGTAAATTCCTGAACTGACTTATAAAACACACTATCTTCTGAAAGTATTGCAGATAACGGAAAAATGAAATAACTGAAACATCAACCAGTGTGTCACTGTTTTGCACAAACATATCCTTTTTCTGAGCCAGAATTTTAATGTCTTACAAATGACATGTTCCCTTCACATGTGACAGTCACACATGACTTTGCAGGTTTCACTCATTTATTGTTTTCTTGTTTTGCATGATGACAAAGAACACACACACACTTTTCAATGGCAAAATTGCTTGCCCCTCTACTATTTACAAAATCTAACTATTCACATTTAGACAAATAAATATTAATAAGATTTCAAGTTCTTGGGTGATTTCTCATAAAAGTGTCAGAAACCGTTAACAGATGCGTGAGAAATATCCCTGAATGAAATTTCAAAGATGGCCAGATAAAGTGAAACAAAGACCTTTAATTACAGTGCACTTAATGCAACAGGTTTTGGTACCCAACCCTTGCATCCTGAGAATGGGAGGGACCAGTCCTTTTAAGGTTTCTTGATTTACATGACCACTCCCTCACCCCTCCCATGGCAAGCTCTGCTCCTTTTATTCCTTATAGGGTGACATAGTCTCTTTTCTTGAGCTTGATTGGGTCTCTCAGGGCCGGTCTCTGTTCCTCCTTTGTCAGCCATGTTAACCAGCTTATTAAGTCGTTTGGCCATGTTGTCCCTTGATAACGAGCCCTGGCTGGGCCCATTGTCTTACAGTCTTCTCGAGTAAGCCCTTATACAATACAGATAACAGGTAATTTTAACAAAACCAGCCACCTATAGCTGCAGGTAGGCTTGCAAACAAGTAAGCAGAAAGAGCAATGGTCATTATTAAATAACTCTCCAGCTCCCCCAAACAATACAGCTTCCAAGCATCTTAACATGAGTAAACTCCTGCTTGTAATAAAATCGCCCCCATTCATTTCTCACAGATGAGTATGTTATAGAAATATTACATATATCACAAAATCATAGAATGAATCATTAAATAGCCTGGGTTGGAAAGGACCTTAAAGATCACCTAGTTCCAAACTCCCTGCCATGGGCAGGGATACCTTCTTCTAGACCAGGTTCTTCAGAGCCCCATCCAACCTGGCCTTGAACATTTCCACAGGGACATCCAAAGCTTCTCTGGGCAGACTGTTCCACTGCCTCACTACTCTCACAGTAAAGAATGTTTTCCTAATATCTGATCTAAACCTACTCTCAGTTTGGATCCATTTACTCCATGCTCTTGTAAAAAGTCCCTCTCCAGCTTTCTTGTAGGCTCCCTTCAGATACTGAAAGGCCACTATTAGGTCACCCCTAAGCCTTCTCCTTTCCAGGCTGAACAATCCCAATTCTCTCAGCCTTTGCTCATAGGAGAGGTGTTCCATCTCTCTAATCACCTTGCTGCCTTCCTCTGGACTCGCTCCAACGGGCTGATGTCCTTCCTGTGCTGGGGACCAATCATGACTTTATGTCTGATGGATATACTGAATGCAAATAAAATAGCTTGCAAATAGATTCTCGGTCATCTCAGCTATGACAGGGATTTGCTCTGTAAAAATGGAAAACTATATTTTCTAATCTTCTCATAATGGAAAGCTGTAAGGATATTAGTCCATTATAAGCTGTAAATGAGTTTGACTAAAAACCCTGATTTTTTTAATGAGTAGTGATTATAGCAATTCTAACACCAATTTACTAGAAGGCTAATTTTCACGGAATGTGAAGAGTGCTCAGACTATGTACAATTTAGGTAACAGCAGTTCCTTGGCTGTGTAGTCAGGACCTGACCTGAACTCTGTATCATGAGAGGATAATTTAAGAAGCTACCACTCATAAAGGAAAAGTAAAGAACGTCAAAATGAATTCTGTCAAGTTTGTTTATCTTGAGATAACTTGGGTGGGGGAGATGATGGTAGCTTTAGGCTGGGCTAACAGTCTCTGACTCCAACAGAAACTCCAGTGTTCCTCACTGCAAATTTTTAGAATATATTATCTACCTAAGAAAAAACAAAGATACATTATCACTGGAAGGCAGACTGACTCCTTCGGCACGGCACATGCAAATTCTAATACGACAAAGAAAGTAGTCTGAAGGATGTCAAGGGCTTTCCTCTGGGAAGTCCAACACTCAGAATTTCATGCTGTTCTTGGTTGTGCCTCAATTAAAACACCAGGTATCTATTCACTTCAGAGGAGCTTACCCCTGGCTGAAGAGTCACTGGTACTAAACTGGCCAGGCCAAGATGTCAGTGACCAAGTGCAGCCTGGGCATCCCCTCTAAAAGCTCACAGCATGCTGCTCCTGATCCTCTACCCAGAACTTCCCATCTCCCATGAGCAACCAAACCAGAATGGACTATCGTCAACACACCAAACAAACATAAAATTGCAAGAGTAAAAAAAAATTTAAAAATTCAGTTTAAAAGAGATAACTGTACTCCAGAAAAGGTTAAATACCTGCAATCTTCAAAGAGTCATCTAATTTTACTGCACTAAAAATTAATATTCATTTTGTAACTTAAGTTTTATCATCCAGATCATCCTTGGCAATTTAAAGCACTCCTCCAACCCCCTTTATGTGCTCAGATTTATGGAAGAAGAAATAACCTTGTGCACAGGCTTTGAGTATTGCAACATTTTCATTACACAGTAGCCATATCTCAGATAATCACAAAATATGCAGATTACATCAATCAATTATAGCCTATTCTCCTTAATGTCACCATCAGTTTATAACAAAATTTCCTTCTATTAAAAGCTTTTTCCCAGGAAACACTGTAACCTGCCTCTGGCTGAAAATGAAGCATTTTATTTGTTCTTTGGTGCTTTAGCACCTGTGGTCTCCCTTGTTGCTCATTTTCAATACCAGTACAAATGAATGTAAACTAAAATTGAACAACAGCCCTGTTTATGGCAGACTTTCTGCACTGCTTTGAGACAAAAGATAAGGATATTTTTATTGTTGTGTGAACATTCTCAAATGGTCTGACTCATATCAAATAGTGAAAAAATCCTACATTTCTTGTTCTTTCTCTCCTTCCCTCGTAAACTGAAAAAAGGGAAAAATAAAATATATTTCCTAAATCAGGAATATGTGCACCACAGAAACTGAGCAGACCTAACTCCTTGTGTTCCATTTTCCATCTGAATGCTGGGGTTTTTGAGTCAAAGTATGCAAAGACCAAATTACTCAAGTTCTTTGAGGACATCAGGCTGTATTCAACCCCAGGTCTTTGCTGATGTGCTGGATCTGAGACAAAGGTCCCAGTTTGAAAAGTCAGTTATAGGACAGCTGAACAATTATTTGTGTTCCTTAAGTGGGATTCATTTACCTTGACTTAGACATCCCAAAGCCAGATATTTAAGCCTCAACTAGTCACATTGAGCTCTCAGTGGAAAGAAACAGGCACTTTCACAGGGTGACTCATCTCAAGCTGAGGCAGGTGTTCAAGATTATTTGTGAGTTTAGGTGAATAAGTCAGTTTAAGGATATGAGCAATTTTTTGGATCTGCCCAAATCATGTTAATAAAGAAGAAATCAAAATACAATTAGTTAACTATGAAGATGTTAACAAAAACCCCAGCAAAAACACAGGATTAGTTGGATTATTTTATAACAATTATTATTATGAAGGATAAAAATAAAAAATACCAGAGACATGTTAGAGAAGTTTAAAGACTGCTGGCAACATTTTGGAAACTGGCTGAAGGATCACAAACGCCACTTTATCTATTCAGGAAAAGATAACACATCCATCAGGATTCTGAAACATTGTATATACCAATTTTCTCCTCCAAACACATATTTCTCCTCCGAACACCTGTTTTCACTGAGCATCCTGGATGGAAATTGCAGTATTTAACAACTGACTTAGATGTTATGCTGCTGGTGACATGGAAAGCACAGAAAGAGCTGAAAACCTAAGCAAATGTTACTGAGATGTTACTGTTACCAGCTTCATACCTATTTTTTTCTTCTGCGCAGTGTAAATCTTATTTCACTCCGAAACAGTTGGTGATTGCAAAAGCAACACTGGCCAAGGCTCTGGTATGATTTAAGAAGGATGATAGATAGAATTATGAGAAACTGCATTTGTTCTATTTTCATTTAACGTAAGTTACAGAGGGATTTGACAGTGATGGAGTTCCCAAGCAGGAAAACCACATGGTGCTCAGGCTCCAGGGACGTGTGGGAATGCTGCTGCACCGCAGCATCTGATTAATTAACCCTCTCTCAGCTGTTGTTTACCCATTATATCCTTTTGCCACCAATAAATCTGACATGCAAGGACAGGTTCTGCCCCTCTGCAGTCTGAACAGTGCCACCGTGGCCATCACGTTATATTACTGCACACACCTGAGATGAATGGAGCAGTCTGGAAAAAGTGCTTGAGATGCCTCTCTGGTAACAAGAGCACGACAGATTTCCATTAACAGCGCTCCTCTACCCCTGGCCATGATGGGGACTCTTGATCCCCTGGTTCGCTTGCCTCCCAGTCTTCCGCTGTCCCTCCCTTGGTTTTTGTGACCTGCTCCTGTGGCTGCAGTGCCCTCTCCAGCACCAGACTGCACATGGTTTTCTTCCCTCATTCTCACAGAGAGCCTGCTGGGGACTTACATGTAAAGAGGCTAACAGGAAGGAAAGAAAGAAAAAGGCCTACCTGCCTTTTTTTTAAATTAAATTTTGCTGTTTCTCAGTACCTCTCTGAATCCCATTCTGTCAGAGGGTGTTTCTATGCTAGAAATGTTCAGTGGCAAAAATATCCTCTTGTCAACCATTCCTTGCTGCTGCTGTTTCGGCAGACTGTGTTCACCAGTGCTCGCCTGAGCCCGTGTTGTCTGCCTTTGCCTGGCCCTGCTGCTGGCAGCACTCAGGCAGCAGGTTGGCAAGCATGTGGGGAGACAGGTACAAGGGCAATGGAGCATCTCTCCCTGGGGCACAGGGTCCCTGAGAGTCCACTGACCGCAAACCCCTTAATCCACTCGTGTGTTAGTTTTCAATCTTTCTGCCACTGCCTCCTCAGACACTGGGGAGGGTGACAAATGAGACAAACCATCATGTTTGCCACAGAGACAGAAGATCTGATTCTTCTGTGACTGTAGAGATGCAGATCGGCAACTGTAGCATTCTGCTGTGCAAGAAGAGAAGTTAAATGCTGCTTTCAGGTGAATAATATGCAAAACAAATGTAAGCTGCATATAGTGCAGCAATGATCCTTAACTGTCTAAAACCAGCTTCAGACCCTTGGCAGAATTAAAGCCCCAAACTTCTTGGTTTTGTGCTTAGTTCTGTGCTTAGGAATTGCTCTTCTTTTATTCCTACAGTGAGAATATATTTGAGCAAGTGTTGCTAACCTCTCCTATCACATAGGATGGTACAGTCTCTGGACAATGAATAGGAAACAGAGGTTACCAAACTGAGGTCCTTCAAATTTCCTTTGCAAAGAAAGTAGAAAAGCTGGTTTTTTCAGATTACAGAAGTACTGATAGGAATGCAGCAATGTATTTACAGGTTTACCTGTAAAGTCCAGAGTCCTTTTCCCTACATCAGCACATGTGATTGAAATACTTGTAACTTTGAGGAGGTCCACTCAGCTTTCCTCTTGCTTAGCTTATGAAGCTGTGTTGGTAACAACAGCATGGAAAGATCGAAGAGGTTAAGAAACTGTGATGACATTTGTTTTCTGAAATTAATGTAGAGCCAGAATTAATATTAGATAATTGCTATTACTACACAATGTTTTGCATGTTGTGGAAGGAACATGATGAATACATGAGCAATTCATGTTGTATTCTGTAGTTTTGTAAACTTTGCTTTAATATAGCTTTATAGACATTGTAAATTGCAATTGCCAACATGGCTGCGAGTTTTCTAGCTAGAACAAAAGGAAATTAGTGCCAAGAAGAAGGTGGGGTTTGATAAAGTAAATAATTAT
>JAWMRA010000113.1:90093160-90135133 GCA_035584735.1 Pseudotriccus pelzelni | reverse complement strand
AAAAGAAGCAGCGGCATCATAGATCTTGTGTCTCCAGGCCTCCCGATTGGAGGCCAGAGTAGACCAGTGGTGATGATTAATGTTGCCGAGTCTGAGGGATTGTTTCAGGGAGCCCTTGTATCTCCTCTTCGGGGCTCCTCTCTTGCGGCAGCCAGTGGTGAGTTCACCGTAGAGCACAATCTTCGGCAGTCAGTAACCCTTCATCCTGGAGACGTGCCCTGCTGTGCTAAGAATGGCCTCAGTAATGTGGACTCTAATGAATGGTTACAACTTTAAATAGAGAAACATCCCCTGGAAGTTCATAGGATGACTTTATAAAGCATATAAAATCACCTCCAACAAAAAGAAAGAAATGGGGAAACATCCCCTGGAACTTTGTCATTGAGGTTCAGAAATCCCTCAGTAATCAAAGCAGAGCAATAAAACAAAAAAGGCCATAGGACTCACCACATGGCACAAATTTAACCCTGTTCACTTCCATCTTTCTGTCCACAACCTTCTTGTCAGTGGGATTACCTTCTCTCAGCTATCACTAGTTTTCTATATTTGGTATAAAAATTCATCATACTGAAACAAAGCATGCAGGTGACAATAATGTGTGGATGATTAATAGAGATGACAGGTTGCCATCCTTAGGGGAAAGGAAACTGCTGGTGCACATTCTGTCTTTTGTTGAAAGACAGTGGGAAAATTTTCTGCTTGTATGTGGAGAAATAAAACATAGGTATGCCTTAAAAGCTGACACTGCCTACAAAAATACTGTGTAGAACATAATGCTTACACATTTCATCTTTAAACAAGGCAAAATGAATCGGAGCACTGCTCTAGGTGAGACTACCTCCAGTAGGGATCTGTCTCTGTTCTCAGGAGAGATTTTTGCTTTGCTTGGCAATGGTCTGAAGACTGTCTATGGGGTAAAAACCAGCAAGAAGAGTGGCCAGCAGGAGACAAGGAAAGCGACAGAAACACATAGTGACAATGAATAACCAGTAGCATTTTTCATGGCAGAGTTATTTTCTATATAGCGATGCATCAGAGGGGCTACAGTACTGCTTTCCAAAAGCCCACAATTACTATTTACATTATGCACATTAAGATGACACATGCTTACTTCTTTTAGAAGGCCTTTCCTACAAAGTACTTGCATCTGGTAATGAAATCATAAGTCTTCCCATACCAGTGTAGAACCTGGGTAGTACTGGATATGGCCTGGCTAAAGCACCCTCATTTTCCAGAGGTTATTAGGAGAAAAGATTATCCCTGTCAGCTTACTTGAAAGGTAAAACCAGTTCATAGAACTACTGAATACAGCCAAACCTCTGGGCTGAAAATTCATGAAACAGAACAATCCTAAATACGTCAGTTATTGATCCTGTAACAATCAGTCATGCATTCAGTTATTACTTCTTCCTGAACTCTTACCTTTTGAGCCGACAGGGACTGGAATATTGCTCAGGGCTGGGCACAGACACAAGCACAGCCCACAGAGCCCTCCAGCTCCAGTTAGAGGTCTGGCAAGGAAGGCACTGCCTGCTCTGAGAAGGCAAAAGGAACAGTGTGCAGCTGAAAGGGATAGAAAACTACCCAAATAACCCTGTGTGTTAGCCTTACTCCTGCATTAAACCATAGAGTCCTTTGGGGAGAAAAACTGGAAGGGGTTGTTAGGAAAACATGCATCAGTATGACCACAGTACTGTCAGCAGTGATCCTCCATGGACTTAAAAAGCAGTCCATAGACCACCTTCATCCTCCACTCCTCATCTGAACACAACCAAATTGCTCTGGGGTCATGAAGTACCACTGACGGGAAGTCCCATGGACCTTGCACAGCTGCTGTGTCCCACAGTGCTGGGTACCTTAAAATTCTCTCTGTTAAATGGATGTGAAAGGAAGCAGGCCCAGTCCAACTCCTCTCTTTTTTTTTTTTTTACCATAGATCCCAGAGAATATGTGTACTGTGGAGAAAAATTCCTTGGACAAAGGAACTCCACGCTTCATGGGACAACCTGGTGCAGTGCAGACTTGGCTGGTGTAGGTCTGGATCTAGTCTACGTTGAATGCAATGCCACAGTGTCAAAACTGGACTGTGTACAAACACAACAGGAAAAGTTTCTACGTCACAGCATGCTGGGTGGGCTTATAGACTCTAAGCTCTGTCACCTGAGACCTCATTTCATAATGCTATTTTCCAGAGCATAAATGCCATTAGATTTCTGTTGAGAAGTTTTTTTACCTTTTAAGAAGTGAATGGATCCATACTTGATAGGTTTTGAAATTAATATACCTCTTTTTCTTTAAATCCAAAACCCAATTACCATCTAATCACTCAGAAAAGTCCAGTATGTTAACTGCAGAGAAGGTCAACAGCAATTTGAAAACGTAAAGAATAAAAAAATCTCCACTTAAATGGCTAACCTTTCTTAAATGATTTCTTAAATTGCCTGGAAGTTATCTGGTCACTAGAAGTACAAGGAAATAGGAAACAACATACCAAGCTGTAAAAGCAGGAATTAATGAAATTCCACATGCAGCAATTTTCAATACAAATACTATGTTCCTGGGTTGACTATGAGCAGGATGGACAAAGGAAAAGCCTCTTTTAGACACCACGGGGCTTAACATCTTACAGTTTTCTAGATCATTCTTATAAAATAAAATTAAAAAAGGAAAAAAAATTACCAGTCTTATCTGAAGTAATCTTTTTTTTAAAAGGGTCTTTCTTATTGCTCACATTAACTTGCATATACAGATATGTTAACATGGCAACAATGGCACAGATTTTGGTTTAAAGGTCTCTAATTTATAGGCATGAAATAGAGCTATGCAAATAATCAGCAATGAGTATTTAACTTATTGAATACTGACTTTTGTTTTTTTCTCCTGAAGTACCTAGCAGCAGATTCTTTGATGTCAATGCCTTTTACACATGATTAGACAGTGAGCTGAATTTTTGGTTTATTGACTCAATATTATTTTACTTTCCTGAAGGAATTAGCATTTTAGACACAAGGAATTAGCAAAAGTGGACTATCAAGAGTATTTCTGGATGCGATACTAAATTTTTCTATCAAAACTTGTTTATTCAAACACTAAACAAGATCCTAGGAAAGGGATGAATACAAAAGACCTATTAGCTCATCCTGTGCCTATCCATATAAGTTTTGGATTGTGCTGGAAACAGTGTTGATAATACCAACATGTTTTTGCTATTGTTGAGCAGTGCTTGCACAGCATCAAGGCCTTTTCTGCTCCTCACCCCACCCCCCAGCACAGAGGCTAGAGGGGCACAAGGGGCTGGGAGGGGAAACAGCTGTGACTGCTGATCCCAGCTGACACAAGGGACATTCCAGACCATATGGCCTCCTGCTCAGCACATTAAGTTGAAGAAGGAAGGGGGAGGGACATGCTTGAAAATGATGATGTTGAAATGATGCTTCACAGAATGGTATGGGTTGGAAGGAACCTTGAAGATCATCTCATTCCAACCTCCCTCATGGGCAGCGACACCTTCCACTAGACCAGGCTGCTCAAAGCCCTATCCAACCTGGCCTTGAACACTTCCAGGGATGGGAAGTCCATGATTTCTCTGGGCAACCTGTTCCATTATCTTACCATCATCACAGTAAAGAATTTCTTCCTAATATCCAATCTAAACCTACTCTCTTCCAGTTGAAAGCTGTTTTCCTTGTTCTATCACTACATGGTCTTCCAAGAAGTCCCCCTCCAGCTTCTTCACAGGTAATCATTATGCATGATAAAGCCCTGCTTTCCTGGGGATGGCTGAACACCTGCCTGCCCACGGGAAGGGGTGAATTAATTTCTTAGTTTGCTTTGCTTGATTTTGCATCTTTTGCTTTACTTATTAAATTGTCTTTATCTGAAATCCACAAGTTTTCTCATTTTTACGCTTCCAGTTCTCTCCCCCATACTACCAGTCAGGGGGTGAGTGAGTGAGTGCCTGGGTATTGCTGAGCTGTTGGCTGGGGTTAAACCACAACACTTTTTAAATAAATATCTAGCCTATCTTTCCCCAGCATCCTGCCTTGTACCCTGCTTCTCTAAATCCATGCGTTCTCATAGAGATGTCAAACTTCTGATCGGGTGCCATCAGCTTTCTGGAAGTTTAGTGAACAATAGTCCATGCTCATTAACTCTTCACTGTTTAAGTTAAGTTCTAATCACTTATTTTTAAAAGGCAAACTCCCTCTTTTAACATCATACAAGCATTTTTATTGTATGCATTTCTAGGTTTATGAACCCCTATTTTTTATACACCATACTTTTTTTTTTTTCTTAATTAATCCAAATTTGACTTAAAAATGTAACATAAAACATTACAGAAAATGCAAGGGAAATAACAGAATAGGCACAGCATTGCAATGGGCAATGAGCCTGTTGGATGATTTGTGGGATGGAAGGGGATGACAGGGCTAATGCACACCTTGCAGATTTGCATTAGAAGAAAATCAGTGACCAGGTGCAAAAAAAAGAACAGGATCTTCTGACCTAAGCACACCTGTTGTTTGAGAGGCCATTTCCCTCTCTTGTAATAAAGTTATCCCTTTATTACAACACATTTCAAACCACCAGAAAAGGAGAGTCAGGTGAACAGGCCTGAGTCTTTTCTATGACCTTACACCATAGTTGCAAAGATGTGGCATGTCAGACGACTTCCAGTATTAATACTGGATATCGTGGCATGAAAGTTTTCCTCAAAGAGAAATACATCTCAGTATATACCAATAGGCATTAAAAATCTCTTTCACCACCTCCTGTTTAAAGGGACTAGCAAAAAGCAGTAAGGATGATTATACAGATGAATACTCCAACTTACTGAAAAAAAAAATGTTTTTATCTGTACCACTCAGACTGGAAAGACAGTATAATATCTGATGCATGCTCGAGGAGAAGAATTGTCCAAAACTAAAGCAAGCAGAAAAATGTTTAATTCACAAGAATAGTTCATCAGCCATGCTTAAAGCAAGTGTCATGAAGATTTTCCTGACTACAGTCCCTGAGGATACTCTTTGTTAGCTCTTTACAGTTATTCCATGTAGGTAAAAATAAATTAATTAAGCATTCTGTAATAACTTAGAAGTTTCTAGAATGAGTGTGTGGCCAGGAACCAGTAAATGCTTTCTATCTGTCGAGAAACTGAAACTCAAAATATGGAAGAGCTCATCCATGGGATAGGCTCATGTCAGAAGACACTTCTGACAGGGCTTTGATGTTTATTTGCATATTTATACATAAACATACATATTTATATATTATATTGTATATAATATACACATATGTATATTTGTGTGTTTGGAACAGTGCCTCATCTGATCACTTCAAGCCATCCTCTGCCACTTCATTTTTCTAGGATTTCCAGAGTTTCCCAGTGGGACTTTTATGGCACTGCAGACTGTCAGGAGGCTGCAGGCAACTGTCAGACTGAATTCCCCTCCTCACCAAAGAAGCTAGTGCCACTCTGTACGTCCTTTCTTAAGCACCAAATTGTTGGAGGAAAATCTGGATTCTCATGTGGAATATTACACCTTAAACGGCAATTTTATATGCATCTACTTCCTCAACGGAAGTACAAACTCTGTGAATTATGCAGAGGCACGTCTTCTTGCAAATGCTTTGGAAGACAAACCCCTCGGGTCAGGGAGAGGACAGGTGGCACAAGAATGATGCAGCAATTGCTGCCAATCTCTAGTGACTGCTGTGTCTGCTTTAACTGACATCAGAGGTACCTATGCTGGGGTTTGGTAATGTGAATACTGTGTGTATGTGAGAAAACACTGAGCCGTGCTTCCTAACACCGCTGTGCTATCCACAGCACCCTCTTCATGGCATTTGCTCTGGAAATCAACACTGACAGCTTGTGAGAACTTGGCACCATGCCTGCTCTTCTAAGCCCCAGGCTGCCAAAGCCCAGTGATCAGAGAAGAGAAAAGGGCTTTCAAGCACAACAAGAAAGGACACAGCAAGTAAGACAACTGCTGTGTACACAGCAGCAACGCTGGTGGCCTGAAATGAATACTGCTGAATAGCTGGTAAATAAACCTCAGTCTGGAAGACTGAGAAGTTCAGTCTAGGGGCAAAACTGGGGACTGAAAACACTGAGAAACTGCTGAACCATATATTAAAGCAACTCTGTTTAAACATCTGGACAGGATGAAACTGACATTCATAGTAGATATCAGAGCTACAAGGAGGATTTAGGAATTCCTGATTTGGAATTCCATTTATATGGAACAAACCTATGTCCAGGAGAGAGTAACTGGGGAAAAAAAATGAAGAAATTAAAAAGAAATTAATGGTAGTCATAGGAGTAACATTAACTCCCTCAATTTTGATAAAATATTTGGTCCACATTCCTACCCATATGCCAAAAGCCATTTTACAGGTAATTATCCAGACAGCATGAGGCCTGTAACATAGGGTGTGCCAGGACCCACCAGTGGATATGCAAAGCTTAACAAACATAAAAGGTGGGACAGAAGTGTGTGGGAGGCTAAGGTCAAACACAGTACAGGGCACATGAGATACCTTCAGGCCCTTTAAATGGCACTTGACACTCATGCTTAAGCAAATCAATACTCAACACTAACCAACAGCAATTCAGCTTGTCTTAAGCCAGACATCTGTATTTTGTCAGATGAAGAGATCATTGCAACCCAGTGACGGTGCTCATTAAATCTCCACCTATTCCAAAAGGAGTTTATGTACGTTTTTTCTGTGTAGCCACCTACATTTATGCATCTGAATCAGGAATTGTATTTATGCACAGCATGAATTTAGATGAGATGGCCAAAATTTAGTTTGGTCAGTGGCAGTGCAGAAAATGGACTGCAGAAGTGAAAGCACAGCAAGAACTTGATATAAAAAACATTTCCAAGGCTTACATGGCTTTGGCAGGTAGAGGGTTGTTTATTTTTTCCCAAATTATACATTATTACATTTCTAATAGACAGTATTCTTTTTCTTGGATGAAATCCACAAGCATTTACTAGCTTCATTTAATTTTTCTAAAAATCTGTGTTTTCTGTTGTACCATGTCAGAGATCACACTGAATCTATATTAATTAACTTATTTCTTTTTACTGTGGCTAGACATGTTGGTCATGATACTTCCTTTTTTTTTCAAAAGTTTATCTGGGAAAAATGACATAATTAAAAATATTATTATTTTCTATTTTTAGCATAGTCTTTGTCTTCAGAGTTCACATAAAAATTCAGAAGACAATTATATGCTGTTGTGCAAAATATTTTATACATTATTTCAATCTGCATATCCTCTAGGAAAAGATCACTTTACATTTCAATGTTCTCTTTATATTATGTTGCACAAAATACTTGGTGGTGTCGTTTTTACCAAAGCTACTTGACAAGTCTTTCCTATCTGTATGAAAACAAAATTGAAATGCAGTATTTAAGGACTGATCACTAAACCAACAGTCTGCCAAAAACACGTTTATTAAATGGCTATAAAGAATGCTCCAACCACTTTGAAATTATATTCATATTCATAGAATTCTGGAATAAGAAGAGAAAAATGAAGGCCAGAATGTATTTCATTTCATAAAACATTTAAAATTTAAAAAAGATATAAGATAATTATATACAATTATGTAATAACTGCAATGTGGCATTTGCTGTGTTATTTTGCACATGAACATAATTGATGAGAGCCGATTAGCCTACTTTTTTTTTAAATGAAAATTTAGAAAACTACAACAGTACTTAGGAACTATTATTTTTACTCATTTGGTAGCACTGATCTTAACGTCTGATTAAGATAGGAAAAAAAAATTGCCTTTTTTTGTACAAAACCAATGTCTTTCTCAGGCTCAATAAAAAAGTTTTGTACACAGATGACACTATAGCCTGTCAAAAATTAATCCCACTCAAACCTCTTAACGAGATTTTGGTATGCATATGAATACATTAAAACCTACGTTACGGGACAAAGATTGGGAAAGTATTCTGGAAATAATAACAAAATAATAATGTAATTATGTGAGAATTGTGTGCAGAACTGAAAACAATACGGCTGATTTTTCTTAAGACAAAAAGATCTGAGACAATAGAGATTTCCTATATCAGTATCTATTTGAGCAGTAAAAGCAGAATGTAAATAAGCGAAATTTGAGATTTTTTTCTACTCAACCCCTTCTGAAGCCACTGAAGAAGCTACCTGACCCTATCTGGACTTTATTTAAATATGGGCTCGAATTCAAAATCAAGCTTTATGCTCTCGCTATCCTTTAGGATAAACACAAACATTCAGGCTGGCTGTTGCATGTCCAGGTATTTTTATGCCTTTTCAAATTAAATCTGCATTTTTATATAGAATATATAGAAAACAGAATAATAGAATGTTTTGGGTTGGAATGGACCTTCAAAGATCTTCTAGCTTCAACACCCCTGCTATTGGGCAGGGACACCTTCCACTGTATCAGGTTGCTCAAAGCCCCATCCAGCCTGGACTTCAACACCTCCATGAATGGGATATCCATGACTTCTCCAGGCAACCTGTTTTAGTGCTTCACCACCTTCATTGTAAAAGATGTCTTCCTTATACCCAATCTAATCCTCCCCTTTTTCAGTTTAAAGGCATTGTCCCTTGTCCAGGCACTACAGGCTCAGGTAAAAAGTATTTCTTTGTCTTTTTTGTAAGACCCCTTAATATATAGAAAAGCCAAAATAGGATCTCCTCAAAGCCTTCTCTTCTGCAGGCTGAACAACCCCAACTCTCTCAGGCTATCTCCATAGGAGAGGGCTCCAGCCCTCTGACCTCCTCTGGACCCACTCTAACATGTCCATGCCCTTCTTATGTTGGGAGTCCCAGACCTGGACAGACCTGATGCAGCCCAGGACGTTGTTGGTTTTCTGGGCTGCAAGTGCACATTGCTAGCTCATGTCCAATTTTTCATCCAACTATTTCATAGAGGTATATAACCACTGTTAGCCTAAAGAGGTAGCTTTAGGTCATTTTTACAAAAATATGGTGTTCCACACACTGAAGTAGTAGCCACACCACCCAGTTCCAGGCTTAAATGAGCCAAATGAGAAGACTGATCGCTCCTGGGCTGGACAGTGGAGACTAATGGCCTCTCCTGCAGGATGGCACAATGCAGGAGTGAGTTCACCTGCAGTGATGCCAGTAACAGTGCATGGGAAAAGGTGGAGTTCCCCCCCCTTTTATGTCTGAGCTTCCTCAAACTTCAGAGACATGCATGTCATTCACAGAATTTGGCACCTCCAGGGCAGGCCCGCACCAGGGACTGTAACAGTACAAAAAGAACTGCCATCTAAGGGGTTAGAAATTGTCCAGACTAAACAACACAACGTCCTTGAACTTAGAATAAAGTAATAAATAGGACAGAAATAAAATTCCACATTAAAAAAAAAAATCAACACCCCCCCCAAAGCAAACACTACAAGAAGCTCAAAGATCCAACTGACTACAGCAATCCAGACACCAAAGGCATCTAAAAAAAGTATTAAAAAATAAACAATAAAAAATTATCACTGCATGTGTAGTCTCAGCATTTTTTGTTTTTATCCCGAGATGCCAGAAGCTGACAGAGTAATTTCTAACATTTTCAATCACTCAGATACACTCATATCAGTCCAAAAGCACATGCATCTTCTTAATGACACTCAACTGTGGCAAATCCAACACATAATAAATGACTTTTCTACATTTAAAATTAAAATGAGAGCATACATCACAAATCATTCACAGAAATAAAGGAACAAACGATCACAAATATGTCATGGTGTATGGAAGAAGTCACAGTTTTTCATGCCTCATAATATTTAAGTCTTAATGCAATGACGCTTCCTTGAATTCTATGAACTCTTTTCTTTAACTTACAGAAAATGAAAGAAATAAATCAAACTCAAGATATGGAAACCCATTAGATTGGTATCATCTATCAGAACTTTGTTGCAATTCTTATTATTCTTAGATTTTCTTTCTGGTATCAGGAATCTCTCAAAATATTTGCCTGCAATACTCCTCCCATACTTTTAACTCGTACATAAAAATATTCCAAACACAAAAAAGAGTTGTTTGGTTTTTTCCTAATGACATTTCCTGATACAATACAACAAGAAATCTTTGCACAAATAGCTTAGCAAAATTTAATTAGACATGCTGAATGGAGAAGCATAACATAAGCTTCTGTGCTAGCTAATGTACTGTGAAGGGTCATTTGATACTGTACTTTGTGGTATACAGTGATAACTTCTGTGTGAGGGAAATGAATTCTCTTTAGTTTTTTCACTTATCCAGAAATATTATTTGCTCCTATTCCTCCTCTTACAATTTTATAAATCACTGATTACTATTTTCAGAGCCAGAAAATGATACCAGATAAAATAATAATTCAGTGTAGTATGGTAACTCCTTTCTTTCAGTGCTGTACTATATTCTACAAATAGTATAAACAAAAATGGGAAAATGTGCCTTTATTGCTATAAAATATGAGCAAAATTTATAGTTGAGACATGGAGAAGACCAGTTTGGAAACAAAAGTCCATACAACAAATAACAAATAATAAATGGTCTGTGATCTGTCATAAGCCCTTTCTCACTGAAGCCCATGTGAAAATGAAACTTCAGTTTATATAGAAGGGTTTATTCCTTCATTCTTAACTTACACTTGCAAAACACTTTCATCTATTTTTAATTATAGACTACTCCCTTCATTAATAGATTGCCAAGACACATTTGAAATATATTCTTGTATATGTATTAGGACAACATTCCATACAATCCTGATGTTGAATAACATCTTTTTCACTATACTTGAAGTCCTCCTGGAACCTTATTTATAAATTATTCTAGAAATTCTTAACACTAATATACCTTAATGCAATGAATGTAGTATTTTAATTTAATCATGAATTTGCATTAAAGTTATTGTATTTTAATATATATAATAACACATGTGGTAAGTCTAGCAGACTAAGAAGAAAAGTAATAAATGGTAAACCCTAAAGGAAAAAAAGATTAGCAGTTACTGTAGCATTTCCTCATAAAGAAACTGTATGAAAACCTCACGAAAAAACACCCATATCTTATTAATTCACTACATTTTTAAATTTTATTAAAAGAATATATAATATTATATATATATGTAATATGAAGAATATATAATGTAATATTTCACCTACAAACTTCAAAATAAGAAGCAGTGATAGCTCCCTGCATCTAGGGAGGAGAAAGCAAATCTGCAGATTCAGTACATTGCTCTGCTTATGTAATAAGAAAGATGAGAGAGAAGGTGGCAGAAAACAGACAAAACTAAATGTAGTTATTTTCAGGACAGGAATTGTAAAAGATGGAGGATCATATCACAGAATCATAGAATGGTGTGGGCAGGAAGGGACCTTCAAATCACCTAGTTCCAAACCTCCTCATGGGCAGGGACACCTTCCACTGGACCAGGTTGCTCAATGCCCCATCCAACCCAGCCTTGAATACTTCCAGGGATGGGGCATCCACAACTTCTCAAAGCAACCTGTTCCAGTGCCTCACCACCCTCACAGTAAAGATCTTTTTCCTAACACTTAATCTAAAGCTACGCTCTTTCAGTTTGAAGCTATTCCTCCTTGTCCTGTCACTACATGTTCTTGTAAATAGTCCCTCCATCTTTCTCATCACAAATTATCCAGCGTCTGGATCACAAAGGGGACAAGAAAAAGATTTTTATTCAGAATTTTAATATCATATTATTTTTTACCACACACTTTTTGGCACCATGATTGGGTCACGTACTTACAATTAGTCAAAAAAAAAAAGCTTCCTATATTTAATTGGGTGACAATTGCAAGGGATTAATTTCTGCAGAGCATGTTTTAGCAACTGCAGCTAAATCTTCAAAAGAAAAACTAAAATATTAATTCTGTTTGCAACAGTTGACACTAAGCTCTGTCCTTGAAATGGTAAAACAGAATTAATAATTTATTGTCAAACTATTCACGAGTACACATCTGCTACATCAATTTAAAGAAATATGAAACATGATTTTTGGACTTACTATGTACCTGTGGATCAAGTCTCTTAAGCTGGAGACTCAATACAACCAGTGCTACACTACAGTTGAGAGAGTTATATGCATGCTTAATTATATTTTTAATTAAGGAAGTAAGGCTTGCTGGTCATTCCCTTTATCTTCCTATTCTATAAGTGGACCTCTGGAGAAGGATTAACAATACAATACAAAGGAAACATCCTTTTCTTTCTCTCTCCTGCCCGATAAAAAGCATTTAGTGACAGACTTTTTTAATATAAGAGGAGATGAAACACAATTTGTAGCCGAACAGAAGAATGGAGAAGTTTTTATTTATTTTTTTCACCTCACTTTATAAAAATTACTTTTAAGTGAATTCTTTAGAGTTTAGAGATACCTCCTAAATCATTCATCTGTTGGAGCAGCAAATAACAAATACACAACATGGATCTATTGACTTAGCAGAGTTTGCAAGCACAAGAAGGGAAGATTTGCCTGTAAGGCCTAAATTCAGCAAAGCATTTGTACATTCGTAAGCTAAAAAAACTCCAACTGTGTTCCTGCGAATTCTAAACACAGTTTATGAGATCAGGAGCCAGTAAGAGCCAGGGTTACTTCTAAAGACTTGGTTTCAGTGACACTGCTCAGAGAGTGTGAAAGGCAAAACTGACAGAAGGCAGGGATCAGGGTAAGGCTTTGTGTTTATTTAATCACTAACCACTGCCCCTCTGACCTCCTTCACAAATTCTACAAAAATAAAAATTCATTCTATTTTGGATTATAAATGGATTTGATCTGATTCAAACCAAATAAGTATCTGAGTTCATAATTAGGTAAAATATCATACAAGTGAAAAGAAAGAGCCTGAAAGCCTTGAGCACATCCACAGATGTCCTGAGGTATGGGATGTATTCTGTAGGGATACACTCACGTTCACCTCCAATCAGCATAACAGAAGCCCAAAAATAAGGAAAAATTCAATAATATCACTTGCAATGCTAATTTCATGCTTTTACTTTTCACTGCATACTCAAAATCATAACTGTGAAGAGCTGCACACGTGCCTTACTTTAGCTGTGTTTAATAAAACAGAAACGTATCTCATGCTCAGGTCTTCTCAGAGAGGAGCTTGTCAGAGAATATTTCTCTGTCAGAGAATAACTTTTTTTTTCAGAGAAGATGAAAGGAAGATGGGGTGGGTTTTTTGTAATACATGGCTATAAGCTGAAATTAAACATCTACAGATTTCCTTAAAGCTGTTATTGAGAAGCCATAAATTATTGTGGATTGCATAACAACTGCACTGTGATGAAGTTATATCTCTAAAGTTATATGGATGTTGGATAGATAAATGAAAAAGGAATGCTACACTACAACAATAATCAATCTGAAAAATGATCCAGACAGTAATCAATGTCTCTGAATAACAGAACATTAATCCCTGATGGAGATATTACAAACAAAATAATATCTAACTTAGCTATCTAAATTCCACTCAACATCTCCCATTATGTTTCTTGTGGAATTGAGTTTCAGTGGACTCCAAAGAGCTGTTGTTCCAAGTCTGATTTTTTTCATTGTTCTATTTAATTGTGTGCACTGTAATTTAAATTACTGTAATGCTGTCTCTATTGTGGCAATGCAAAATTCCTTGTAACAGTAGACCATTAAAGTATATTAAAAGTATTTATCATGATCCTCAAGAGTACAGATAACATTATGCATGGAAAACTGGGATTTAATGTAATTGCTACAAATAATTCAAAGCAATTCTTTGTGCATTTATCTATATATAAAACAGAAAGAACAATAATCGTAAAACAAAACTCAGCAAGATCAAACCTGGTCTTTATGAAGCTGCATGTACATAAATAAAATACTTTGGAATATAAATCCCTGTTCTGAAAAAAGTATAGAGGGGAAAAAACATCAGTGTAAAAAGATATACAGTTTCCCAATTTGCTGAAAGCAATTGAGTTAATTTACTTAAAACTTTGTTGTCTCTCTTTTGTTATCGTGCCGTCTCTCACAGAGGAATGTGCTGCTTTTTTAATTCCTGTGTTTATTTTTTTAAAAAATACAAAATAAACTAATTGCCTGTTCCATGGACAGTGACATCACTATCAGGATTCACCCTGGCTATGCCATTCAGGATTGCAAATTCCATGTGCCGGAGAGGGAGATCTCCCAGTTGGGTGCTTGGTCACACAGCCAAACCTGGGAAGAGGTGAGGCACTGGAGTGCCCCCATGGACAGTGGCAGCAATGCAATGGTGTCAACAAGCACCAAATGCTTCTCTGGCCAATATGAGTGAGCTGAAATCAAGAGTTTGGCACAGATCTGGATATGAAACTCAGGCTTTTGGGCATCAAATCAGCACCTTTACAGACAGAAGTGAGGTTGCAGCTGAGTTACTTGGCAACTTGTTTCTAATGCATAATACATGAGTACACAGCTTTGCTTACTTTCCTGGGATATTTAGAAAACCTCCTGATAGTCAACAAACAAAAAATTTAAACTGTTTTCAGGTCAAAAAATTATTAAACACTTACAAGTTGGCAAAACAGAAACCATGTAAACTTTCACTACTTCAAATACTATGTATTTTTTTTCACTAAGGGCTGTCTTTACCCTTTCCACATTCCTCTCTTGCCACTTCTTTGCCTTGCCTCCTTTAATGTTCCATGGTCCTCCATCACTTTCAACTCAGAAAGAATAAACCCAAAGCACTATCTCAGCGTTTTGCGCCTTGAAAGCAGTCAGTGTAAGTCTTACAAATATCCTGTCAGAGCTATGAAATATGTAAATTTGTTTTAACGTGACATTCAAGGGAGAAAATGATAACTTTTAGTATCATCACCATGTTGCATCAGTAATAAAACAGCATCTGCTTGGGGTCTGATGTAATTCTTCTGTGAGGACAAAGCAGTTTTCTTAACTATCAGCTTCAGAGTACAAAGTGTGTAACACAGAGTTAAACTGCCCTCCTGGCTACTCTGTTTTGAAAATGCCATCACTAATTACATGGAAACATCGTATCACTCCATGAAGTGCGTTAGCAGGTGTCGTGGTTTAAACGAAATACTTAAAGTGATATATCTTGTTGAATCTCTGCAACCATTCTAACATCTCACTTTTCGGATTGGAGCTCTAGCCTAAAAATTAATAGACAAATATTTGGAGATTGCACTTGAATTTCATTTGCTCACTCAGCTAAATACTGAGTCATTTATTCCCTGCACTGGTCATTAGCAAAACTGCCCCTCACTTCAGCAGTACAAGAAATGCACTTCTGGGACTCCGAGAATGTTAGAGGAGATCTTACAGACTTCCTTAGGAGTCAAAGGAGAAAAATGCAACAATTTTCAAATTTTATTTAAATGGCAAACATTTTAAGTACTTAAATGAGTGTCCCACTTTCCTGGTTGTTTTAACTCATCTTGGCATGCAACCAACCCATGAACTTTAGCTTTTCATCAGTAATTAGTACAGGTTTAGAGTAGGGAGATGTGGTAATCTCCATTTTTTTCCTGACTATTTAAATTTTCCAATTTAAAATAAAAACTTGTGCTCCAATATTCCATGTGTATGCAGAAACATGTCTTTGTTATTTAATACCAAACAAATCCATTAAACCTAGAATATCAAAAAGATCAGAGACTTCAGATCAGTTTAATAAACACACATGTTTGTGCAAATTGTTTGGCATTTATAGCTTTCATAGCTTTTTTTCAAGAAATTACAGGCAAATAAGTCACAGAATCAACGAAGCACACTGCTTCCAATGTTTACAGCCCAAAATTTATAATCCAAAATTTGTCTCTCAGAGACAAAAAGGCCATGAAGTTTTTTTGATTTGTTCAATTTAGGATTTTCTCTTCTGGGGAATATTTAGTGAGCAAAATGCCAATATATCAATCTTCACCAAGGTCTTTTTTGTTACAATTGCCTCAGGGAGGCACTCCATGAGAGGTGGTCAGGAGATAAATATGATGCTCCTTCAACCCAGCAATTTCTGATGGCTAATTTTTGACTCTGATGGTAATCCTGATCTTTGCAATAGTAAAAACAAACTCCCACTCTGAGGAACAGCAGCTACCTTATGCAACCTGTGTGCCTTTTCAGGAGGAACACTGTGTACAGGTCAGGAACAGGTTGCTTACTGAAGGACATCAATTGCTTCTCTAATGAGACAACAAAGTCCAGTTCACATATTCCTACAGTGCCCAGGCAGAAGACCCAGAGAAGAACTGGAACCTGACTAGAGAAGTTAACAGATGGCTCCACTGACCAAGACTCTGAAATGCAGGTCACAGCTGACAGGCAGCATAAACCACAAGCCATAACTCTAGAAGAAATATTTTTTCTAGGTCTTGGGAGACTCAAAATATCACTGTTGCAGAGACAAGGAGTTGCACTGCCTCATATACGGGCAGCAAACAGCAATTTGGTGGGTTTTGAGGATCCAGATTGATACTGATATCTTTGTCCAATATACAGGACTGTTTGGTATTGATGTTTTTTCTTTACATGCTTCATGAAACTCAGAACAAAAAAAAAAAGGTGACACATAATCCCTATTTAGGACATGGAATAATCTGAAGGCTTATTCAAGTATGACTTGAGAAGACAGTAAATTTTATATCAAAGTGAAAGTAACACTGTTGACTAATTTGATGCTAATCTGAAAGTAATGTTACTTCAGCTGTACTCCTTTTAAAATGGAAATTATGTCAATTCCTTTTAAAATGGAACTGATGTCAGCTATTAGAAATTTCTTACCAATCTGTAAAAACATTTAGGAAATGGGGTTACAAATCAATCTTGAAACTTTGGAAGTGAATGTGCATCTTTTGGGGATACAGGAATTGAAGAATAAATAGCACTGGAATTTCAAACTGCTGATAAGAGATAGACATCCCTAGTCACTGTGAAGGAGACAACAGAAGGAATGGGTTAATATAGAGAGACTTATGCTCAACCATGAATTACATCTGTATCTCACACACACATCTTTTTCTCTCTCTCCACATATACATACAGATAGCAAAGAGTTCAAAAAGCTTCCCCCAAGCCTAACTCCTCTAAGCAAGGTCAGACTGGTTAAGCCATCCAGCCACAACAAAGGAGACCTGTCCTTAACCTAAGAGAAGCTGGATAAAAGAGTGTTTTCTCTGCAGCAAGATGGACTATGTACTTAAATGAATTCTAAAATTCAGAGAGGGAAGTCAGAGAAAGCATCTTAAATCTTTGACATAAATATAACAAACCACCTCCAGAAGGAAAAAGCCGTACAGCTAAGACACAAAGAAATTTGATGGGAATGGAAACGAATGGACTTCTCCAAAATTTTGTAGCACAAACTGAAAAAGCCCAGGGCTACTCTGTTGCAGATCATTTGAAACTGCATAAAACTGAAGGATAACAGGCTCCTTCTAGCCAGGTTCTAAACCCAAAGTTACTTTGAGATAGCCTGTTGACACAGATAAGCTTTCTGATAAATAACGGGACTATCTATCAGAAGGCATCTCCTGGGTTAGGTATGCAGACAGGACCATCTGAATACCAGGAAGGCAAGAATTTATCCCAGTAGGGCCACTTAACTCTGTCTTGGCTCAATGGCCTCATATTTTTGAGCTTGATTCAACCTCAGCCAGCAAGTCAGATGGGTAGGTAATTAATGGAACCTGCAAAAACTACGAAACAAAAGATGCTTCTGTCTGCCAGGAATATGGCACCAGAAATCATCTTGGGAAAGACCACATTCCCATAGAGAATAAAGAGGAAAGGGGGATAAAAAACAAAATATGCAGGGATATGACAAAAAATGAAGTGGTTTATGACTCCTCACAGAAGAAAGATGCTTGCTGAGTAAGTGCATTCTTTTTGTGCCAGAGGGAAGATATATGACTGAAAGCACTCAGTTTACTGTGACATTAAAATAAAAAATTTAGTTAAAAGGATGCGGCTAGGAAGTAAAGATGATGAATCCTTTTTTTTCTAGGTGTTGCACTCCGAGTAGCATGAAGTCTTACAGGAGGAAAGGGAAGGAACAGCCTTCTGGAAACAAGTTAATTTGCACAGATCTGAAGAGCTGGTGAAACTTAAGAGGGGCTGGGCCAGACAATGTGTGGACCTGATGAGACACCTAAGAGAAGCAATGAAAACATTTTTCATGAAAGTCTCATCCATGTGAGTTTTAATGACCTGATTCTATAGACACCTGTTTAGACGGAAAAGTAGTTTCAAGAAAAAGAAAGAAAAAATACAAAGAAACAAAAAGTATGTGCTGAGAAGGTGGCACATAAAAGCTTCCCAAGGACTGATAAGCCCTGGAGACTACTGATCCTGGTGAACCAGCACACACCAGTGCCCACATGGGTTCATAACTTGGCCCAGAACCCACTGACAGACTTTCTGAACACCTATCATTGACCTGCCAGTATTTCCCTCTATTTTCTGAATAGATAGTTGGAATTGTCCTCCCAAATGTTGCTCTAACCAGGTTATCAGGAGAGTACAATTCAGATTTGAGACTAGATAAGTACATGTATTGTGAGAAGTTATCTGCTATTAGCAAAAACCTAAAAAACAGCAATACTTAATAGAATTTGTAAAAGTTTATAGAATAGAAGAATAGAATTTCTATTCTAAGAAATATTGCTTGTGATCTGTATCTACCTCAAACTCCCTCCAATATCAGGGCAAAAAGGCCTTTACAACTCACTAGGGATGATACTCAGAGGTATTTTGCAAATAAACTGGGGTTGTTGAGCAGCCAAAAGTTGCTAGAATATGAGTAACACAGGAGGAAACAGTGATAAAGACAATTTCTCCTTTTAGTCTGTGCCTGCCAGCAGATTTATGTTTTCAGGGTATAAAGAGAAAGTATTTTCTTTGGAACGGTTTTTCAGGTAAAACCTGACTTTAGAGTATGAAAGCCTTTGGTACCTTTTGACATGCTAACCTAAAGGAAAATCTGGGAGAATGAAGATTGCAGCAGAATTTTGCAAATGACCCTTTCAGTTTCAAAATATGGGTTGGTCTGCTTTCTGTTTGTTTCCTTTTCCTTGCATTTTCACCGCTGTTCCTATCAGGAATAATATATAACCTTGTTATCAGGACATACATTAATTTCCAAATCCTGTTTTATGTATGCAAAATGTGGTTCAAAAATATGTTTGGAGTGTGTGTGACTTCTGCAATGACAATGTGAGCCTCTTCAGTTTAAATAACTTATCTGTCTTGCAAGTGTCTTGCAGGTGATGAACAGCGAGCTTTCAGGAAAAGATAAGCAGATTAAAAATCCATTTTTCATTTTTTTAACAAAATACAAAGTAATCAAAAATCTTTCTCTGGGTAACACAATATTCTCAAGTCAAAATCAAAACATTCTACTGTTCTTACATTATTCTGCTCTCTCAAACATAATCACCCAAGCTAATTTTTAAATAAAATTGTTCATTTTATAAAAAAAAAAGCTCAAACATTTTACCCTAAAAATTTTCAGCTACAATATTTGCACATATTCAACATTTCTCTCACAACCTTTCTTTGTTTATGAATTTTGAAGCCTCCAAATACCTCTTTTTTACATAATTTTGTGTTCACTGGAAAATTTCTATCATCTTTTACTTCGAATGTTCTCACCATAAAGCTACACATGCAATGGGAAAGACAAAAGATAAAAGATAAAATTCTGTACGAGGAAGAGTTTTTCTTCTGTGAAGGATTTATTTGTACCATTTTTGCTTTTTTCAAGCCAGTCCTCTTCCCTTTTTCAACACATTTTTGCTTATTCTATGCCTCATTCACCATTTCAGTTATTATTCTGGGATCATGGCCTTCATTTGCCTTCTTTTACCAGCACTATCCATACCAATAATTAGTGGTGTAATGATACATGGAGGCATTCCAGGCAAGCCTCACCATATACTGTCTCATCTACTCTAGATAGTTCACCTCTGGGAAAAAAACTGCAACAAAAAGTGAGGGTGTCACGTTGCAGGCAAATACCATGGCTGGACTCCGGTTAATGTGTTGATCTGTTCTCGCACGTTAGTAAGGGTGAGGTCCCAGTGCCCTTTAGAGCAGTATTTTCTGTCTAGTCACTAGAGGCTTCTCAGGGAAACACGGAAGGGGAGGACTCTTTTTTGACTCTTTGCACATACTCTCCCCAAGCTCCAGCAATCTTCAGTCATGCAGCTCTCATAACCAGTTCTAATGACACCAGTGTGTTATTTTATCTGTGGCCCTAAATGTTCCTGGCTTTCCTACAAAAATCTTCATTTCACTCCTATCTGCATGAAATCATTGCCATTTTGCTTTCTCAGATATGGTGTTCTGAACTTCCAAAACCCACAAACATCAAATTATGTATATTATGTAAAGAAATATAGCTCAGATAAATAATCTAAAACTAGGGATTATGGAGAAATGGTGCAAGCCTCAAGACTCTGTTCTCTTCTATGAAACTGGCAGGTAACTAGCTAAAAAAGCAAAAGTGTTCAAGAAACATTGCAACATATTTTTCTGATTCTTTTAAAGAGGATCGATGCTCTTGCTGCTATAATTCACGTAACTAAAAGCTATTCCAGACACTGCATGCATTTTTTTTTTTTAATGGCACGGTGAAAAGAATTCATTGCATGGCTGAAAAGGAGAAAATCCGCATCTATGTACGAAAGCAATCAATTCATTCCACCTGTAATGAGATTTCTCCTATCACTTCAGTTTGATTGTTTAACTTTACAATCACCTCCCATGCTGTTGGCAAAAAGAAGAAAAAGAAATGGAAAATAACCAAAAGCTAAGCAAATCAACATGACTATGTTCAATCTCATCACTACCTGTTCTGAAAAACGTATTTGCATATTTATAATACTGTATTACTACAACGATGACAACCTTTAGTGGCAGCATATAAACCAGCAAGACAGTGAGAGCTCAGCCTGTTTCAGAAACACACTAGAAAATGGCTGTGCCCTCACACTGGGCACAATTCTCAGTGGTCACGGCTATGCTCAGTATGTTGAACAATACCTTCTCTATGATTTAAAAACACAGGGTAGTTCTTCAGTTAATAAAGACTTCAAATTTTAGCTACATTTTTGCATGCCAAATCAAGACTAAGAAGTATTTAAAAGGGAGCAGCATCATCTGCTATGCCTAGTGGACGGACTTGCATGTTTCATGACAGTGCTTGTTTTTCTGTCAGAATACTGTAGGATCTTTCTCCTGTTATGGAACACTAAATTTCTGTTGAGCCAGTGGCATTAACTTCAGCACAGAGATTTAAGTACTCACATTAGCCACTCTGGAAGAATCATAAGTTTTCCTTATACCCCAGATAACATTGCTCAAAACTGATGCAGTTGTACTTCAGCATCTCTTCAATGATTTCTAACACAACTTTCTGTGACACATACATTACCTCTGTGGTATTTTGTTTTTTGGAGCTGTTCATAATATACATTTTAAGTAAGCTGCATTGCATGTTCAAATTAATCTATCCTGTTCCCACACTGTAAGCACAGTGGATACTCAGAAATCTCAAGTCACTCAACAAGTATTCCCTGTGGCTCTGGAAGGAATAGCCTAAATATTTTAGTTTCTAAAATTTACCCACAGATTTCTTTAAAAAAAGATAAGGAAATTCTGAAAAGCACATATACCTCCCTTGACAGAGTTGGCTTCCCAGACCTGGAAACTGCCCCTTCATAAGGCAAACATTACTGACTATGGGCAGAGCAGTTCACTGTTGAGTCAAGCACTTCCCTATTGTCATTTTGGCACTGAAAAACCTTGGATCAGTGGATCAGTTCTTTTTGAACACTTAAGCTTCTAGGGATTGAGGGCATAAATGTATTTAGTACTTTCCAGCAGAAATTCTGTTTCTGCTGCTCTGATGCAGCTCAGCATCCAGTTGCACTGGAGTGGAGGGGAAAAGCACATGTGCCTGTAAGTCTGTCTAGGGACTATTACAGCTCAGCCTTAAAGAAAATCTAGTTTACAGACAGAATGACAGATTTTTCATGAATATTCCTCTGAAAAGAAGATTCATCAGCCAATGTACATAAGCTGATTTCTCATACGGTACAAAATAACCGCAAAAAGCCTCCAGACTTTAGTAATTTGTATTTAAATCAGTTAAAAAGTACTGCATAAATGAGACCAGTTGGCTCATTTTAACCAGAGCTGGTTGTATTTTGCTTAGCAATGTAGCAATTCACACCATTACTTATGCTTACAGTCAAACTTATTTTCTCTGTGTTTTACCAGTATCTCAAATTAGAACAGCCTCTCTGAAATTATAATTGTAATTATTACCCATCCCAAGATCATTCTCACACTCTTTTGCTTAGCTCTGGTAACAATGATGTACACGGATCAGATAATTCCTATCTCTCATTGCAATTGCACAGGGATTTTGTTTTCTTTTGAGGCAGTAATGTCTAAATTGGATTAGGATAAGTCACTTATAAGCCCTTCTCTACAAAAGTTGCTTTCATGACTGCTATATTTAATGCCATTTTACCCTAGAACTTAATTTTTTACAACACTCTCATATGAATTAAGTTCATACTCAATTTCAGATTATTCTTAAGGAATAAATACTCTACAAAGAGTTAAAAAAATATACCCTGAGTTTTGGTTTTGGTGACATACTCATCAGTGAATGTAGTAACGGTTACACTGGAACTTCCATTATCATGAGATGAAATTCAAATTATATATCTCAGAATCAGAAGACTTAGTCTGTCTAATCATGTGTGTTTAAACATCTTTACACTCCTCCATTTGGGCAGTTGCTGATCTTAGCAATAATAATCTGAGTGAGTGGCTGAGAATAGAGCTGGCAGATGTAGTACTAATGCAAATTACTGCTACTTAGCAGTACATGCATTCACTTATCCAGGGAAACCCTTTTTTGATTCCACAGGTTAGCCAGAAGTAATTAAAATATTTTACCTGTCAATATCTGGAAAAAATCAGTAGTGTATTCAAGATTTATTATCTTATAACTGTCACTGAATTGTCACTCTGGTCAATGTCACAAAGAAAACTCTGAAAAAATGAAATACTTTCCACAATGTTTTCAGTATTGCAACTGGAGACCTCATAATGCCTATGTGACTTCTGACACACATTACCAAGACCAAATAATGCCAGCCAAAAAATCCTGATTAGTTTTTCCTTTATTCTGCCATATTACTGCTTTCATTATTTTAGCTACGGAGATGAATGACAGAGGCAACAGACAAGAAAGCAAAATACCGCTCAAAATTACTGAAGGCCATATACAGTTAAAATATAGTGAAATCAGCAGTCGTTATTTCTGTATTGACTGCTGTTCTACAGAAGGTACAGGAAGACATCACAACACAAACAGTACTTGTTCTCTGGATCAGAATATATATGACATTTCCTTAATGTCCTGGTTTGGACTAGGATAGTTAATTTTTGGCTAGGATAGTTAATTTTCTTCCTAGAGGCTGGTACCCTGTTGTGTTTGGGATTTAGTACTAGAGTACTACTGACAACAAACTAACGTTTTGGTTGTTGCTAAGTAGTGCTTAGCCAAGGACTTTTTAGTTTCCCATGCTCTGTCAGCGAGGAGCTGCACAAGAAGCCAGGAGGGAGCACAGCCAGGACCCAAACTGGCCAAAGGGATATTCCATACCACAGAACATCATGCTCAGTATATAAAGTGGGGGGAGGCGGCCGAACAGCAACAACACTTACCTGCAAATTATTACTCAGGTGCATTGACCAGGCTGTGATTCCTAAACTGTTATTTTTTCTTTTAGCTATAGTGTACTTTTATACATATTTAAGCAAAAAACCCACATTTTTAACTTATTTTAGAACTATGCCCTGGATAAATAGTCAATATTCTTAAAAAATCCCATCTCTAAAGAAACAGAAAAAAAGAGGAAACATTATTTATATACATCAATACTACAGTAGTAATATAAACAAGCTGTACTTTCTCAGGAGAAACAGACTTTCCTGAGAACAAATAAACTTTAAGCTGGTTTCTCTTTTAGGTGAATTATTTAAATAACAATGGTAATATAGCAACTGTGGAGGTCTGAGCAAGGTTGGCATAGTAAGAGAAAAACATATTTAAGCAATTGACATAACTTGGTAAAAAACAAACTAGCCTTGGAGCTGGAGTCCATCATAGGCCTTTTAATTGAGTCATTACTAAGTAGACAGGCAATCTAAGTGTAACACCTAAAGCAACATATGTTTCAACACTAATTGCAACCAGAATCCAGACACAGTACCTTAGCTTTATCCCTCATGGATCCTTTTCCCAGGATGGACATTTTTGCACCTGTTTCTTCTTGTAACCTCTTTAAAGAGTTTCCTCTTGGTCCAAGCAATTTCCCAACAAAATTGAACTACAAAGCAAATAAGAGAACTCTTTTAGACCAACTGGTAATTTTCCAAAAACTTAATAAATCTTTATAAACAAACTGATTAAAAAAGAAAATTTTAATTTCCTTTAAAATAAATACTTAGCTCTGAGTCTAATTCATGGGATACAAGACTGGAGAACCAAGGTATCCTCTCATCTAGTGTGAAAAACAGCATCCATGGTTTATTTGAATCCCAGGAGGCTTCTCTCTAGGACTACTAGGCCAGTGGCTGATTAGGTTTAGCAACTGCTAAACAAGAAATTTACTCATGAGATGGTCCTGGTGAAATCCAGCGAACACGTAAGTTTTTTCCCAAGTCAGCCAGCTTTCTTGGCAAGTAATATATTCTGAAAGCTTAAAGCTTTACACGGAGTTTTAGGAACTGATGCTTCACACATTGAGTTTAAAATAAACATTGTTTTGTGTATCACTTCAAATATCTGTTTTGCCAGTATCAGAAAAAATCACAATCAATAGATCATGGTAGATATTCATGGGCATTTTCTGAGAGGATTTTGTAGAGCACTGGGCTTTGTCTGCCACACTGCTAATATTCTTAAGCACTGCAGATTGGTGTGACACATACAACACTGTTTTTTCTGTATGAAGACATGTCTACAAGAAAGTCAGAGGACAGAGCAAAAAATAAAGGAGGTGTTAATGTCATGTCAACACGAGCTACCAAAAAGGGGTGAGCTTATTCAGTAATTTATTTATTTTGTAATCAACAGTCTTTTCAATTTATTATTTTTTATTATTTCAAACATCTTTTAAAACTCTACAGTATGTTCTCTTCGGAAGTTGACTGGGAATCATCAGCACTTGCTTTAGATGTTGCTAAATTATGTTCAAGGCTGAAAAGGCAGGATTCTGGTCTGTCAACTTTCACCAAAAAACAAGTCTATCCAAGAAAGGAAGAGACAAAGAACATGACAATAAGAAATACAAATCAGGAATATGCTGCTGACCAAAATACTCACAAATGTCTAAAAAGATGTTATATCTTGTCTTGCATTACCTTCTGTTTTAAAAAATGGAAAAAATTGAGAAATATTCCTGTTTCCACTTTAGCCAGAAGAATGTAACAACACAAAATGCATCAGCTATGCTAGTAACACCCAAACTCTGAATCATGCCAGATACCCCAAACCCCAAGCTGGCTTTCAGTCCCGTGTCTTAATTACAAATCACTTCCTTCAAATATTGGTTAGACTATCTAATAAAATCATACGTAATCACAGGAAAAATAAATATATAGGGTGAAATCTACTGCCACTTAAACCAAAATAACTGACTTCTGCAAGATAGTGTGTCTATGGGGGAAGTAGTAAGTGCACAAAAATCCAGCAAGCTTTGAAACTCAAAAAACAGAGTTTTCAAGCTTGTGTGCTTGTACTTTTTTCCAGCTCTACCTGTTGATTTAATAAAGGTTATCAACTCTTCAAAATGGGGTAGGATTTAGAGATGATGTGGCTATCAAGGTATCAACAATCCTATCTCTTCAAACTGTAGCCAGGGGAAACTTGGCTTAGAAGAAGTTGTTGGCGTCAGATTATTTATTACATTTTGTATGAAAATAAAGACTGAGAAAGAAATGTCAAGGACTGAATTTTGACTTTAATACTACCCTGTAGACTTAAACTGTTGATAGGAGTAAGATTTCAAAAATTACATATCCCATGTACATAAAGGTTTATCAGAGATGGCTGAGCAAACAGCAAAGCTTTTGTTCCTCTGTAGGGACTCCCTCATATGCAGAAATAGGGGGTGTCACTAGTTACAACATCAAGCCTTTTGTGCCACTTATACATCACCAGTTAGGCAAGAACCATGTCCTACTTCATCCTTTTTATGTCTCTATGTATTAAGACAAGCTGCCCCTTGAAATCTGAAAGAGATATAATATTATGTAAGTTTGGAGGAAATTATGAGGAGGCCAGCCAAATCTTGACTATGTTTGTTCTCTGAATGGAATAAAACTATTAAAATACACTCTATGAAGATTTATGTTGACCATTTATATTTAAGTACTTCATAAACTGTCTAATCATTACCTTGACATATTGCTGCGAAGGAGTGGTATGGCCAGCACAAACTATGTTATGTACTAAGTGGATTTTAATCACTTCACAGGAAATAAGTGGCTGGGGATTTTAATTCTATCGATTATACAGCAGACAGGCATTCACATTTCATCCACTATCTACAGAACACATATCAGGAAGCAAGCAGTTATTTACAACTGAAAAGCTGAATTGCTCTTACTTTGGTTTTGTCTAAAGTTGCAGAAAAGCCAGGGCACTATATATAGCAGCCATTCTACTGCTGTGCTTGGTCTTATCAGCATCAGTCTGGGGCCACTGGCTATCCTCAGTACCATCTGTAAGCACAAAACTCCCCAAACTCTGAAACTACTGATAGAGCAAATTTGACTTAATAACCTGTGAAAAACTATATCCTTTATATTCCCATATGGGTAAAACTAGCCCATAAGAAATAGAAAGTTTTTAGTGAATAGCAGAAACTGTAAGAAATTTGAAACACAACTTCATTCCTTTTTTTTTTAAATTAAGATATGCTGGAAAAGGACCTGAGTAGAACCAATTTTACTACTGGAAGTCTTAGGCTCCAGTTACAGCCACACACACGCACACACAACTTAGGCAGTATAGACAGTGAAGGCAAACATGGAAACTGAGGCATTTTGACTGCATTTAATGATGAGCCTTGCCCACGAACACACATTCCTGATACAGCAGCTGTAACTGCACATCTTATAATGCAATCTCAGTTCCAATCCAATTCTGCCATGTGTACAAATTTTCTCCAAATAGTAGCTCTAAGTCTCTGAGATAACATCTGCTCATATTAGGAGAGGATAAGTGAGAAATGCTGATATATAGAAGAGAGAGTATTAACAGAAAGCTTTCATTGCTGGGGAGCAAACAGACTTCCACTTGAAAAATACAGTTATTGTTGTGATACTAGATGTTTTTATAGGAGATTTAACTTTTCAATCTTGTTTATGAACATGAGCTAGACTTTCTATCTGCTTAAAGAAGCCCTTCCTGGTTTATGGAAAAGATTTTGTAAATTATTTTCTTAGATTTTTCTGTAATTTGTTTGGGCGAGATGATGCATGCCTTCAGGAGAAAATGATCAGATGAAAGCAGGAGATGCTTCACTTATAATCAAATGCACATGATACTTCACGTGTCAACAACTGTGCAATAAACCTTCTCCTGTGCAAAATAAAACCTGACAGACAATATAGCTCCATAGATCTTACCAGTGTCTACAGTCGGTCTCCCCACCATCTTCCCCAACCGATATACACACACAGTTTCACTAGATTTATCTGCATCCTGATTACTTTCACACATCACTCTGTACAAGCAATCAGACTGTAAAAGTGCCCTAAGCCAACACTCTGGCTTCTCAATTGTCATCAAAGTTTTGCTCATAAAACTTTTTTTTTAATATTCATATGGAAATAGACAAAAGTTATACTGCACATGTGGAAACACAAAAATTTCCTTCTTTCGTCTAACTGTGCTGTTCCCATCTGCCTGGACAGCTTTTTGTTTACACATGAAGAAAACTTACTTAGTGTGAGACATTCCATTCAACCGTATATGCTAGGGATGAATACTTAAAACCAAGGATTTAGATACCCAAAAAGTATACAGAACATGGAGAAGTCTTAAGAACTAATTACATTAAATTTCTTACAATAAAAACCTGCCTATGTTAGTCAAAAGCTTAGTGTTGTGCTTCATGCATGAACACATATATAAACACAGTCGTCTTCATCATTAAACCCCCTTGCAACAAAACCGACTTCACATCAACACACCTCACTTGTTCTGGGCTAAGACACTGAGAAAAGAATCCGTAAAACTAACCAGGTGTTGTTAAGCTGGACCACAGGACAGGCAGTCTAACTCCCAATGTCAATACACCATACATGGTTTTTATGAAATGTCAGAGATTAATGCATGAACTTGTGAATAAAATGCATGCATTAACTGGTTCTTAAAATATATCCTACAATTGCCAACGTTGTAATAGTCTGAAGTGTTCTGCAGCACCTCAAGAAAATCGCCACATACGTCTACTCCCATTGCCATGCTTGAACTTACCTCCTTTAACATGGACGTGCTAAGTGTTACGCTCAGAAGTCACAATATCAGCAGAATTATAGAACGGTTTGGAAGATCATCTAGTTCCAAACTCCTGGGATGGGTAGGGACACCTCGCACTGACCAGGCTGCTCAAAGTTGCATCCAGTCCGGCCTTGAACACTTCCAGGAATGGGACAACCTGCTTCAGTGCCTCACGACCTTCACAGCAAAGAACTCCGTCCTAATATCTAATCTAACCCTACTCTCTTTTAGTTTGAATCTATTCCTCCTTGTTCAGTCACTACAAGCCCTTGTAAAAGGTCCCTCTCCATCTTTCTTGTAGGTTCCCTTCAGGTGCTGGAAGGCTGCAATTATGTCACCCCGAAGCCTTCTTTTTTCCAGGCTGAACAAACCCAATTCTCTCAGCCTCCTCTTGTATGAGAAGTGGTCCATCCCTCTAATCATCTTGGTGGTCCCTCAATGACCACAGAATTGAAATTAAAAACACACATACATTTTGAAGTTGATATTTCCATAACATCTGATTTATATCATGTTGCAAATTCAGTGGAAAGTTTCTTCTGTCTACGGCATGTTAAAGCAAATTGTCCAGGAGACAAGCACTATGGGAGGATCAACTTTGGAGTGGGCGTCAAAGACAAACAGACACAGCTCCACTATTGTGTCTGTGTTGTAAGAATGGGAAAACCAAAGATAGTGAACTTGTGCTGTAGAGAAACTGCAGCTGCACTGGCAGATTTAAATGCCTTTAGTACCCAGCACTGAAGCCGTCTTGGGGCTGACAGAAGCTGTTGACTCTCTTGATTTTCATCACTACCTCATCACTACCTCATGGTAAGAATTGTAATCAACCATTGATCTTTATCTTGGTTGTATACACGGGACTCACTTTATACTCAGTATATCATAAACTGGCCTTTGAATAAGCAAAGACATGGTCAGTTCTCTAGCAAGGCTCATCTCAGAGATGGGCTGGCACTGCTGATCTGCCTGTGTGTGCCGAGGTACACTGTGAACCTCCAAGGAGCTGGGACACGGTGCAAGGTCTGGTGGGGTACGAGGGGTGGCAGGGGGGCTCCCCAAAGCCAGCAGCAGCCTCGGGCTGAGAACACTCACACAGTCCCGCCTGCCTGGCCACACAGCACCATCAGAAGCACATCAGAAGTTACTCCACTATATAACAGGACTCCATAGCTCTCCCATAAAAACACACCTATCCTTCTCCCCATCTCCATTTGCATACAGGGGCAAAAATGCTGGTAACCAATTAAGCAAAGAATAATATCACTAGCTGTTATGTTGCAACACAAAGCTCTAACCCGCAATTCTTTCAAGATAAAAAACTATTTAATATTAGTATGAATTTTTTACTACCTCAGCACAGCAAATCACAGGTACAAAAAAATCTAACATATAGCTTACAACATTAACATTCAAGCCTCAAGCTAACTACAATGACTAGTAGAAAATGCATGTTTACATTTAGAGAAGTATTTGCTTCCCTGTTGATGTAGTCCAAATATATCTCTACTACAACTGTAACATTTCTTATTTACAAACACTAATTTAATAGGGTTTTATAAGCAGAAACAAGAAATATATTTACCATTCAAAAAAAGTGTTTGTGTCAGTGACTGTTTCTGTTTTATACACAGATCAGTGTTCATAACAGTAAAAAACCTAGATAAATAGGGAATGGGATAAGACAAATGTTTCCAGCTGTAAGATAAAGCAGAACAAAGCCCTGAAGCCCTGAACTAGGAGAAGAAATTAATTTCTTCTAGAAGCAGCAAAACAGAAATAGCTCAGGCTTGACAACATGAAACAGGTTTGTTATTTCTCAGTGTGTTCTATTCACCATTGCTATCAGTTCCTTTGCAAGGAGACAAAGTGTTATTCCATTTTCAGTGCTACTTATCCTCATAAAATCCTTTCCTTATTCATGAGAAGCAGGGCGGGTGGGTGAGTGGGGGAGAAATCTTTCTAAATTCAGCCCTGTTCTAAAGAAAACAGGAGGAGACACAAATATTCACTCCAGAATAAAACCTTACTGATTGAAACCTGCTTATAAATTAATTTTCTTCTGGTCCTATTCTAGGACTTCTGACAGTTCATTTAATTTAGAACAGCATTTATTTTAAAAGTACCTCATCTTTTGATATGCACAAGGGACTTCCCCTTCATGTTAAGGCAGTACTGGATGATTATGAATGCAAATTTTACTTTTCTAAACATTCTGCAAGCATGACAATGCCTGCAATAACGTGCTTTAACTTTTGGTCAGCGCTGAGTTGGTCAGGCATTTGGACTGAGCACTGCAGGTCCCTTCCAACAGGAACTACCCTATTCTATTTTATTCTACTCTATTCTGTTCTGTTCTGTTCTGCTCTGCTCTGCTCTGTTCTGTTCTACTCTACTCTGTTCTATTGCTCAGCAGATTCTGCAGAGTTCAAATTTGTCTCCCTCTATATGTAGCTGCTTACCCCTTTCAATATCCAGTACTTTTCGGCTTTTGCAAAACCAACTTAGTGTTCCAGATAAGGATGCAACATTATTTTTTATTACGGCAACATGATGTGATGTTTCTTGCCTCTGGAGAAGAGCTTCCAAGACACCTGTTTGGTAGGACTGAACTTTGCAGGCCTGTATTTTAGCAGGCATGTCAGCAGACATGGGTCTCACCTCTTTGTTATGCTTTGAACAATAACCCAATGCCAGGCTGCAGGGAGAAAAATTGACTCAAAATTAGATGCTCAAAGGGAAAATACAGATTCTTGAAAACTCCAGGCCAAATTAATTTCTGGTTTAAATCAACGGAATCACTTTTAGAACAAATTAAATCTGATTAACAAAGTTAGAATTATTAAAGCTACTGCAACTAGAAGATTTACTTAAGAAATAATAATTTTTTATTATACCTTCTTTTAGCTTGAAAAGTGCTGGGAGCTCATATCTGTGGTGTGCTTGAAGAAGATACTGGAATACTCATCTGGCTATTTACTACCTCGTAGCAAGGATTTAAATCTACAGTGAAAATATATTTTTGGCACAATGCCATGAAACAGATGGTCAGCAACTCCACATAAAAATCTTCCAGATAAAAGTCCACACTGAGATAGGAAAAATATCTCCTCACTTTTCATTTTTAGCAGTTTTCTGTCAGAATTTTGGTAACAAGTTGTGGCACTGGAATAAAGCAATTTAAGTGAGCCTTAAAATTAAAATAAATTTTCTGATTTAAAAAAAATAAATTGGTGTCAATATAACCTTATTCAGTTAAACTTTCTTAAGTCTGAATGGCTATTTCTCTAATATATTCATCAGCAGGGTTATTTATTATAATCTGTCAGACACCCAAGCATTTTATTTTTAGTGATTCTGTTTTTAAGTCTGATGTGAGGTAATTGAGGAAAAGCCAAGGAACCAATTAAAGTTGTGGATCTACATTAAATCTGCAATTAACAAGTTGTTAATTGCAAGCCGTTTATTATTTAATTGCAGAAGTATCCAGAGACTCATTGCACCAGACACTGCATACACATACAGGAAGACATGATCTTGACCCTGTAGAGCTGTCAAGTATCTTAAAAAACCCCAAACAAATCAGGTCTTATTGAAAGTACATAGCTACTATTGCTTATTTGGATTGTGAGGAAGTGACTGCTGAAAGTACTGCCATTAAAATCACTGTCATGTTATCAAAGAGGGTATTACTCAAGGTAAGCACAGCAGCAACAGAAATATCACGCTGGAGCCTCCTTTTTCAACTCAGAAATGAGAAAGAGCATCCTAATGTTCAAGGCCAGGCTGGATGGGGCTCTGAGCAACCTGGTCTCATGGAAGGTGTTCCTGCCAACAGCAGGGGGGTTGGAACTAGGTGACCTTTAAGGTCCCTTCCAACCCAAACCATTCTCTGATTCTATGTCACGTTTTATCTTTGGCTTTTGTTTTTCTTACTCTGCATCTTGGATTAAACTGCTTTTTCCTAAGGCTATCCCTATTTGGCCAGTCCAGCTGGGGCAGTGGGGGTGACTGAGGGAAAACAGGAATGGTTCTCAGGCTTATTTTGCCCATGCTGGGGAGGGGTTACAGATGTTAGTAAACTAGTTGCCAGTCAGAAGTTGTGACCAATGCCAACCCCTGTCTCTAAAGAGTCAGGAAGTTCTTTGATGGATGACTGTTCCTTAATGGAAAACTGTGCAAGGAGAGCAGTATTTTTAAAATATGCTGAGCTAAACACAATTTTTCCATTGTATTGAAGTCTTATTTTATTGAATCAAGAGGAAGAGGATTTTTTAGGACACAAAGCCACCTGGCCTTTAATATTCATTCTAACCGAGTTTAAAGTAGTAACTTTTACTATTTATGGGAAAATAAAATACAAAGTAAGTACTAAGGAGTTTTTAGAATCGTGGGCCTAAGACTGGCTCATTTGCAGGACATTATCTCAAATGCTAACAATTCAGGCTGCAGAATTGTATCACTAAGGTTTTTCCCAAAGTGCACAAAGAAGTTTATATTGAGCACATGGACAGGTATGTAAATAGGTACTATGACTACAACACTTAAAAGCACAATCAACATTTGGCTAATTGGGCTTATTACTCCCACAGATACACAATTTGCTGGTCACAGTAATAAACACCATCTGCTCTTTGCTAACTGGCAGCAACCTACCAACTTTTTTCTAACTTCAAGAGTTTGAAATGTAAAAGGAAGATCTAAAGGAGTTGTAATACAGTGGGACTTCCATGCACAGCATCTTACTCTTATAAGCTGAATATGATTTCATATTAGGTGAAAGATTTCTCTTTGCCAGATGATATATTTGCAAAGTTAAGCTCTAAGTCAACAGGAACCAGGAAAAGCTAAGGTTGAATGCCCAACCATAAAAATAATATATCTTTCCCATGTATGGTAGTGGACTTGTCAAATGTACCATAAAACTCAAATTTCTTATCAGTCAAGGAAATTATAACAACAGGTAATTTGTCCCCCCTGTGTTAATGAAGTGATTTAAAATACATTCATATAGTGTCTAATTTTGTAGACAGCACTGTATTAAATCACAACTGGCTTATGGTAATCTAATTATAAACTCTGTTAGTTAACTTGATTTTGCCTTTTGCTATTAAAGTAATTATAGTTACAGCAGCATTTAAGTATCAATTTACATATACTGAGAACTGTGCAAACAGTTTTATTCTCAAGTCACGTTCATAATCAAAGCAAAGCATTACTTTAAGTGATTGACATATGCAAACTCGCATAGCTCTATGAAAATTAAACCAGGCTGAGAAAGCACTCCAACATATTTTATGAAATTCTCGTTCTTCTACCTCCCCCTCTACATTTTATATACTGGGGTGGGGGTTTTTTTTGTTCTTTGTACTAAGACCAAATTCAAGGAAATCCAATCTTTCTTCCTTATATCTCCTAACCTTCTACTTTTTCTGTGCTTAAAAAGGAAACTCGAGTATCTTTCAAGATTATTTAATGAGGTCTTGGCTGATCTGAGGTGGTAATGCGAAGAAATATTCCAAGAGGAACAAAGCTTTTCAAAACAACATTGACAAGGTGGAAACAGCTACTACTGTGTTAATTCAGAGATTCAAACTGCTGCTGCTGAATTCTGTTCCCAAAGTGTTTAGGTAGGACATCTATCCCATTTCAATTACATTTCAAGAGAAAATCATACAAATTTAAGAGAACAGATATTGTCCTCTACTTGTCCGTTCAATCAGATGTAGCAAGACAGAATCCAAACTGGGACAATGCAGAAAAAATATCCTTAGATATATTGCCTCTGTTCATGAGCTGATTCTCAAAAGCTACATACTGCAGCACTCTGTTCCAAGAGCAGACTGCACACTAACTGAACAGATTCTTTTTCTTAGTTTTTTTTGCTCACAATGATGAGCTTATGGAAGGAAAATAACCAGCATTAACTCAGTATCTGGCAGATAAATTTCCACTGGTTTGCACAGCAAACACACTGGGCTCAGAAAGAGCTTCTGCATTTTCCAGACTGAAACCACCTCAACTTGCATTGCAGTATGCAAACCAGAGGGTCTGCAGAGTCTCCTCCACAGTACTCAGGGCTAATTGCAACAGGAGTAACCAACGCAGTAGATACTTGAATTTACATTGAATTTAACACTGCTGTTTGCAAAAACAAGCTTAATATATCTATACAGAGAGTCATCTCTCTGTAATTTGGTATCAATGCAAGAGATTCATTAGCTGCGGAGAATTAATCACTGTGTTAAATAAGCATACAAGGAATATGACTTCCCTCCCCTCCATGGGGTTGGATCAAGGGTTGGACTTGATGATCTCAGAGGTCTCTTTCCAACCCAGTTAATTCTATGATTCTGTGATTACCAGTATTTCTTTACTGTGAGGATGGTGAGACAATTGAACAGGTTCCTAAGAAAAATTTTGTATCCCAGGAAATATTCAAGGCTCGGTTGGATGGGGCCCTCAACAATCTGGTTTAACGGAAGGTGTTCCGCCCATAGAAAGAGGGCTGGAACTAGATACCTATAAGTCCCTTCCAACCCAAACCATTCTATGATTCTATGACTTGTAAATGTTTATAATTTGGCAAGTTGATAGCTCATAGCACTCACTAACTGCAATTCAGAATACCTACTCAGTCTCACTAAAAAAGTGGAAATTACAGAGTTTTATAGCATTTGAGAATCAAAAGCATCTAAAAATGTGAGACTAATTTGCAACACATTGCTCATGCCACTCCTTTGCAAGCAACATAACTCTGCTTTAGACTCGGTTAATGCAACACAGAAAAAAAGTACTTTTAGGGCAACACCTTGAAAGACCAAGACATACAGTATGTGACAAATGAGCTGGCAAGCATGAGCTGGAGGGCCTGAGTGGCTGTGAATACTACAGGCTGTAATACCCAACAGTCTCGCCATTGTAATAAAACAACTCCACAGTGAACAAAACTGCAGCTAGTATGCTCCTACCTGATAAAATATTAATTGCTCTGCTAATTTATTTTTATTCACTTGCACCTTTTTTCTTATCCCCACACCCCAGGCTAAGATCTGATTCTCACTTAAAAGAATATTATAGAAGTAATATTGAATTCTTCTCTAACATAAGATTTAGAAATGCCTCTGGTATATTTAATAACTATCTGGTTTTAACTTAATATTTATTCCATTGCAATTATCTTGCTTCAGCACACCTACAATCCTCAAGAATGGCAAATGTGTTTGCAAAATATCTATTAAAGAGAGCTACCAAAGCAAAAATAAAGGCAGTGAATATTTTCCATTCACCTGGCCAAGACAGTATGTCCTGAGCTCCAGCTGTTCAAGGGAGCTGGGAGTGCTCTCCTTGAAGGTTTAAAGTGACACAGTTACCCAAATAATTAAGTTGTATCTAGCAAGCTGATTCACCCTTTGAAATTCACTTTCACAGTGTCACCAGAACAAGCTTTGTGGCTGGTGACGGGGTGCTGAATTTCAAGCCACATTCGTCTGCCTTGAGCAACCATTACTCCTTGTGGGCTGTTTTTAATTTCAAGTTTAGTTGCCTCATTCACGTCAGTAACTATGAACTTCTGTATCTCACACCCAGTACATTTACAAAAGTAATAAATTACACATCTGGAGCTACATGTTTAATGTCCAGGTCCTGCAACGAACAGAAGAGCAACTTCTAGTCCCCTCAGAAGCCTGCACCGTCCTTCTGCACCTACCCTTTTACATTCTCCCAGGAAATCCCTGCACTCAAGTTACAAATGATGAAAAGTTTTGATTTCCAACACTCCAGCATTTATATGAACTGTGTTCAAAGGCAATAGCCACTGCAATCATCAAAAACAAGTATTTGACAAAAATATGTGAAACAGTTAAGTAAAATTAACTGTAAGTTAATTGTAACTGTAAGTTTATGTGGAACATAATGTTCTGTGGAAATCTCTTTCAAGTTTTTTATTTTATAAAGTCCGTCACTTAGATTATAGCAAAGTAGAGGAAACAAACTGGTATGTTCTTAAACATAAAAACTAAGGATTTGTTCCAGGTGTAAGTTTCTGCAAATGTTTTCCCTCTGCAAATTTATTTACAAAACAATCCTATTCCCCTTAAAATTGAATACATCTGTAAATAATATCACACCAAAATAAGAACATTGCACTTCAACCCAAAACAGCAACGAAATCAGTAGACAACTGCTGATTCATGTGATTTTGTCCACTTAAAACACTACACGATGATGTTGAGAACTGAGCAAAAGGTACTTTCAGATTTTAGCACCATCAAAAAATAATACCAATTAAAGGGGTATATATACTTTTATCATTAGATCAATATGAGAAACTGCTTTAATGACAAGATTATTTTATTTAAACACCAGTGTGTAACGTCAAGTGTCATGTACAGCACCTATTCCTAGGTAATTGCTTCAGATGACAACTTTCATCCTTGCCAGGTCTCTTCTTAAGGCATGTAGTATCCTGTGTTTTGTTTATAATTACAACAGAAAATGGATACTTCTGAGTGTATTGTAAAAGTTTTGTTTCCAGACTAATCTTTGTCAAGTGCTTATGGGCATTACAGATTTGGTTGTTCTTAGGCTTGTAACATCCCCCACTTAGACTAACAGAAAGCAGCTGTCTCATTAATCTTTAGCAAACAGAAAAGAAATATGTTCCAAGCATTCTAACAAACATGGATGCCCAGATTCTAGAGGGACTTTCAACTGGTGAATTCCAGTGTCATAGCAGACAAACCTGGTGAACCTAGAACTTTAGTCTTCTCTCAGAAATATCACAGAATATTTATCACATCAAAGTTCCTGATTTAGTACATCCACACAGAAAAAGTACTACAAAAAGACAGATGAAATTACAGAAACAATTTCTGTGAAAAACAACAGTAACAGATTAGGAAAAGGATTGTTTTGTGAAAAACCTGTGTCCAAATAATGGGAGTAATTAGGGAAAAAACCCAAACTGAAACGTGTTATCTTGGATGCCTGTCTGCAGACTGCAGTGGAAAAGAGGAAAAGTTGTACAGAGAAACTGCATGTCCCAGCTAGCTCAGATGTTTCATAATCTTAAGACAGGCCAGGTAGAATGCCTGAAACGGTGACATGCCACGTCTCAGCTACTATGACATGGACAGAGACCTGCACTATGGCTCTGAAAGAACAAGCATCCCGTGGACCTCATAAGAAGTCTGTGCAGACTCCAAAGACATGCTGGCAGCAGCAATTTGCAGTCCTTATATACAAAAACCCAAACAAACAAAAACAACTGAGGAATGCTAAAGAGAACTTCCAGAGGCCAAATGCAGTTGTTTGGGAGCTGGGACTTGCACGGCAGCAGTCTTTGCCACATTCCTATTACAATGTGCAGCTTCAGAGAAAGGGGATGTGCTGAGGCAAAGGTAAAATCACGGGCTGAAATAGCAGAGTTAGGAGGAAGAACTGAGATACACCTGGAACTGAGGACACATCAAGGACAGGAAGATTCTGCACAGAAAGAAAAGACCTCATTTGAAGTATAAGGGATCCAGCTGTGGATATGCTTAAAAATCAAAGAGATGACATGCACAGGATATGCAATAATATTTAACTCACTTAAATACTAAATACAAGAAAAAGATCTTTTTAACATCTGAAATTGTATTCAAGTAAGGAAAAAAAAAATACCATAAGTTATCAAAAAAAACCCCAAACCCAACAACAAATCCACACAGAACAAGTAAGAGAAAAAGTCTGAGTAACAACTTCAAGAAAGTTTAAAAAGAGAAAATAAAACATTATGTAGAGATTTGGAAGCCAGACAGGGAGCTGGTAGTGCTAACAGCTGTTCAGGCTATAAAAGGAATATTCAAGAAAGATGAGGTCAGAATGCAAAAATAAAATGCTTTTTCTCCATCTGGGTTCATAAAGCAGGAACCTGTAACAGGTGGTTGGGAGGGAGGTAGTGCAAGAAAAATTTTCCAAGAATTTCCAATTAAATTACTAAAAATCAGAATAAAAAATACATTTAATGAACAGGACATTAAATACATTAGAGAGGTGAAGAGCTGAGATGGCTATTTAAAAGAGAAGTAATTTCTCAGCCACCTATCGGTGTTTTCCAAAGAACAAACATGGGAAAAAAGTAAATTTATATCATATAAATGATTTCCAAATTACATTAATTTCATAAGGTCCTTTGTCAAAGGCTCTTTATAAACCAGGCTGACACAGGATTAGAAGGCAGGCTATCTCATGGAAAGAAAAAATGTGTTTAAACAATACAGAGTCCTCAGCTACGATTCTGTGATTTTAGAAAACGCAACTGAGAACTCCAACAGACCCCTAAAATCCTGATGAGCATGAAGAAGGTCAGTTGGGTGTGATCTCCAGAGCATCCTCCCAGAACAAAAACTGAGGGGAAACAGAAGACTTCATCAAGCAGCAGTCTCAGAACTAGCAAAAGAAAGCTTTCTGCACGGGAATCCTCCAAATTGGAGTTAAAAAACTGATTGACAGATTCACCAGAAGAAATTACCCTGAGCTCAGGAAAGCCTTATTGGAAATGGGATATTTTGAAGGTGTATCTCTGCAGTTTGAGTTAAATCACAGCAGAAGTCACAGCATGCAGGAACTGAACTATAAAGTCATTTGCAATATTCTGCAAGAGTTTGAAATTATCAGAGATAATGAAACAAGTATTACCATCTTTTTAAAGATAACATGCTATTTTCATCATGTGTACCATCACCAAAATGTTACTGTTCAAAAATATTAGAAATAAAAGAACTCCAAACCCATTTTGTTCATATTGTGTTATACTGCAAAAGTAATTATATTTTCATGCTACATTTTACTTTGACATGGAATACTATACTTTCCTTTAAAACTTCAGGCATACATACAGAATTCCTCTGTATTAGTCCAAAGAAAATTGACTTAAAATGTATTAAAAATACATTTTTGAAGTACACTTTGATCCAAATATTAAGCTCTAAACATACATTTTTTGACAGTGCTCTAGAGTTGTATCTAGAGATTTTGTTCAGATGCAAAGACAGCAATTTATAAGAGTGATGGGAATTAAATAAATTATGTTCTTTATTTAAATAAATTATCAGCCCTGAAAAATTAATTACAACCATCTCTGGCAACATGTTTACTTCCACTATTCAGGAAGAGGTGTCAATGTGTATTTTTTAGTTCATTCAGATAGAATATGACAAATAAATTAATTCCTTGCCTTTTTTCAGACTGTACCATATAAAACCAGGCTGAAGACCTAATCCTACTTTTCTGTTTGCTCAGGAATTATCATATTTTCATGACTAAAAAATGGACGTAATGTAACTAATATGGATGTGCCCCTGTCATAGAATTAATTCTCAACACTGATTCTTACACAACTCACACTCATATTGGTCTGCTTCAGATGGAAAAAAAACCAATGAGAGTGTAGAACGGGGTTCTTTCTGTTTTTCTTTTTATTTACTAAAAAACAATGATAAATTGATCTAATGTATAATTTTTAAGTGTTAATATAAAACAAAGCTTATTATCCATATAAATTTGATTTTCAAAGATAGCAGTTTATAGCCCTTTAATGTAGATACAGAGTTAACAGCTTAATCAAAAGAAATACATTTGTGAAGTAGCCCTTCTAAGTAGTGAAACTGATTAAAATTCCTTTTTACTTTGTCATTAAAAGCATCAAATTTATTTGCAATGAAAGAATTCACCAGGACAAACTGAGTAAGTGAAAATGTAATTGATATTAGATGTAAACATCAAGGCTTATCTGTAAAATATGGGGGGTTTTAAATATTTATTCTATCTTTAGAGGGTTTGGAGGCAATAATAAGTCACACGCATGAGGTAGTTGGCAAACTCCTTAATAATTATTTTTCAGAGGTGGTTATAATGTAATGAAGAACTGGTTATTATTAACATAAAACCAAACAAATTGGTTTACATCAAATTATAAGACATGGAGAAGATGAGCAATGAGTCAAAAAGAAAGTGACTCAGAGATGTTTGCAGCACAGAATTTCTGGCAAGTCTTTAGAAAACATGACAAAAATATCCTTTCACTATCACAATTACTCTTAATTTGCAACATCTGAGTCTACTGCATACTTTGGAAGAAAATGCATGTCATTAAACAAAATTAATGAAACTTCTATGCACTCAGTTTCTCCTAATTTTCATGTAAATGGTTTCAAAGCACCCTTGTAAACTGCTAAATGACAGCTTTCACAGCTAATCAATATTTTTTGTTTTATACTAAAAGGGATTTTTTAAATGCCATTTTCAGTAGACCTGCTTGTATACAAATATGTCTGTGTATCTTAAATTAACTCCACCAAAAATCTTTTACTGTAACTTCTCATTTCTTTATAAGCAGAGCACAGTCCCCACTGACCTGAAAGCTAGAGGTAAACAATGTGCCAATGTCTCCAAGCAAAATTTAGTACAGCAACTCTGAAAAAAATCAAGCACTAAACAAAAACAATAATTTATTAGGAGCTATAAATATCTTCCCATTCTATACAAAATGGTTACTTATTACTAAGATTTCCCTGTACTACTGGAAAATACAAGCCAGAAAAAAAATGTACTGATTAAAAATATATTGGGCACGTTTCCCCATTTAAGTAATTTCTCTCTTAGCTCTTTTTCTTAGCCTGTATCATTAGCAATTCTAACACGTTTAGCTAATTACTATGAATCCTTACTTGGTTAAAGTGACTGTACACATCTAATACATCTAATCAGATCGGTTTCCTTTCAGTTGACATGGCAATTTCAATACCATTACCCATTAAAAATCCCACTACATATTAAAATTATTAAAAGAGAACACTATTTAGGATAAATTTCAGAAATAAAGGCTCAAACAACTGATTTGTGATTAAATCCATTTATTCCATTTAGCAAAATAAAAATTAGCTCCAACAGATACACACAACGAAGTTAAATTTGTCAAGAATTAGTGAGCCATATTACATTGGAGAGTAGTGTCCCAAAGGAAGTAGTGTACAAACGGTAAATTGGAGAATTACTTAAATATATATATTATACAGTATATCAGATGCAGCACAGGACTGTTTTCTGTGTTTCAAAGATTCATGTTGATGAGTTCCAGCTCATTTCATTCAAAGTAATTGCAATGCAATGACCATGCTGTCATATGGATTATGTGTCTGTGCAGATTTGCAAAACCTATTTCCATTTCTCTGCACAAGTGGGCAGAGGCATTGCTCTTGGTTCCACAGTCAAGCAGCTCTCGCTTCTGCCTGGGCTAGTGTGCTGGTTTAAAAGTTAACCAGCAGGGGGAATGAACTCAACTCAAAAGAGAGATTATAAGTCAGAATAACA
>JAWMRA010000113.1:90067061-90090341 GCA_035584735.1 Pseudotriccus pelzelni | reverse complement strand
TGCCTTCTTCTTGGCACTATGTTCCCTTTGTTCTAGCTAAGAGGCTCGCAGCCATCTTAACAATTACAGTTTACAGTATGTATAAAGCCTATATTAAAACAGAGTTTATAAAACTACAGAACGCAATACAAAATTGCTCATATCCATCATGTTCCTGCAACAGGTCCCACAGTTCAAGAAGGATGTGAAGATTCTTGAATAAGTCCAGAAGGCAACAAAACTGGTGAAAGAGCTGGAAGCAATGTCCTGTGAGGAGCAGCTGGGGACTTTGGGCTTGTCTAGCTTAGAGGAAAGGAGGCTGAAGGGTGATCTCAGTGCTCGCTAGAGTTTCCATGAGGGGAAGTGGAGAGGGAGGTGCTGAGCTCTTCTCCCTGGTATCCAGTGACAGGACATGTGGGAGTGATTCAAAAGTTCAGGCTGGACATAAGTTCTTTACTAAGAGGGTGGTGAGACACAGGAACAGGCTTCCTAGAGAGGTGGTGGATGCCCCAAGCCTGTCACTGTTTAAGACACATTTGGACAATTCCCTTAACAACATACTTTAGCTTTTTGTTCAGTGCTGAATTGCTAAAATTAGTTAAAAAATTTAGAAAACAGGGAGTCAGAGTACAAATGTAAAGATAATCAATACAGACAAATTTTCTTCCCTTAAAGACCTGTCTGGGGGGGGAGGGAGAAACAAAACCAAAAGCAAGCCTCCTAATTATCTTCTCTCTTTGCAATCATAATTTTGTTGTTATTACATAGGAGAACATTCTTAATTTTATTTTGACTTTTGTCTTTCACTTTCACATTTTCTAACCTACGCAGGTTCTGTGAGAAAACATTTGGCCTCGATTTCCATGTTCAGTACACCCTGCGCAAATTTCTAGTCCTCAACAAATTCTTGAGTCTCAAAATTTTTTCTGACAATTGGCTCCTGAGGACACTCAAGGGCAGCTTATAAGGAAAATTACCAAAATGGGTATTTCTTGTCCTTTTGCCATTCCTCGACTTCTGAGCCTTTGCAGCTCCAAGTCTCTGCCCATCACTGTACTGTTTCAGGCAATCTGACACATTGATAGAACTTTGAAGGAAAAAAAGTGGTTTCATTGAAACATTTCTTTTCTGTGAACAAGGTATTTTTTTCTGAATAAAAAGAGGTTTGAAATGCAGCAGTTTTAGTGATGCATGCTCAGAGACATCAGTGCTTTTTCAGATGATTACGCAGAAACATTAAGCCATTTCTGCAAGACCATTTCCTCTGCATAGTTACTAGTAGAGAAGTGGAGAATGAAACCAAGCTTAAAAGGCAGGGCAGAGAAAGGGTCACTAATATCTCGAATAACTCGACTAGTCAAGTGACAGAAGACAACTAACATCACAGCATAGGCTACCTTTTATTTTTTATGATTAAGAGAAATCAAAACAAAATTATCTCTCTTCCAGCAGTGTTTAATGCCCCCAAACACAGAAAAGTTAACAGTTAACAAGTTAAAATGCCTCAAAGCACCAGATCCTTCTTCTGAAAACTGCCCAAAAACCCTCATGCTAATAACTAAAATAATCTCTGTAAAAAATAACCATTTTAAGAAAACCTTCTGAAATTGATCTGCTGACTGCCATGCAGATGGAAATAGTTCTGCTCTGATTCATTAATAATTGTATGGTTATGTCGCAGTAACTATAAAGAGTTCTCGTAAAATATTCACCAGCCATTTGGAGCTCTTCTGTGAGCAACAAGATAGGCATATGCAAGTTCCTCACAGTTCAGCTATAAAAAACAGTCATCCAGATTTCATTAAATAAAATATACTGAGAAGTGAATGACTGTGAAAAGCATATATTGGGGCTAGTTAGGAGTGCAGTCATCTTTTTCTAGCTGGAAACAATTGTGCTTTCTTTAACTTTTTAATCATCATGAACGTCACAGAAGTTCTCTTTAAAAGAAACAATATCAGAGACTAGTAAGCAAGCAACAATCATCAGAATTTTGTACTTTTTTCTGAAAACACCAAAATAATTGAAACATGTTCATAAAATTTTTGTTGCTAGGAATCTGAAACAAGCAAAAAGAAGAATCTGCAGTAATGAGAACAAAAAAGCCACCCTTAAGTGGCCTGTTAAATTCGACCTCAAAGCTATAATTCTGACAAGCAATACCCTTTGCTACACTGTCATTATGGTGATGCTCAAAGAAAGTGCTGATTGAATGGCTCTGCACTAGTAGTGTCACTGTACACTCACTATGAGGATCATTATGGCTAAGAGGAAATCCTACCTTCATCAGCTGGAAAAAAAATTAGTGGTATGGCAGCTCACTACTAACTACAGCAGGAGTACTTTCATGCTGCTGAATTCTACAGAGAAACCAACACAACCCAGTGAGAAAGTCTCTGCTATTGTGAATTAATAACTTACAAGAAACTATTTTAAATACTTTACAATATCTTAAAATTTACTCTTAAAATAATTTTTAAATACACAACAATTTCTTACAATACTAAATTTAGTTTTCAGTGCAAGAATTCTAATTCAGTGCAAAATCCCCCTATGCTATATATTGATAAATTCAAAATGTCAAGTTCTGTTGTTTATATCACTAATGACATTTAAGTCACATAGTCTCACAATTTCTGATTCAAAGTAACTAAAAATAAAAGTTTGCCTTTACTCTTTTGAAAAAGAATAAAAAGCCTTGATTTAAGACATGTACTTATTCAAATATTATTTTAAGGACATTACAGTGCAGCTGGTATGGGCATTATAAGAGCAATGAAGATACTGATATGAAAATTGTTAGATACCTCTTGATGGATTGCTCTTAGAAAATTATTTGAACTGAGAAAAAATATGACAGTAACATTTTTGCAAACTGGTAATACTTATCACTTTAAACACAACTGCTCTTTCTTATCATGTGGATTGCATCAACACTGAAGTTTATGTATTGTCAAATATTTATGCATTAAATCAAATTCTGGTAGGGTTCTGTACAGAATTTTATTATGCAGTATCACTGTCTTGCCAAGCTGATGGACAGCCATCAGAGAACTAAAACATGTATAAAGAATAGTACTTGCATTTATTAGAAAAAAAATCCCACTGTTCAAAATCACTGCAAGTTTAAAACAAAAAACAAAACAAACCCAAAAAACTAACAAACAAGAAAACCATCCCTTAAGTAGTTTGTTTGGTTCAGCTGTAATGAAGATATTCTTCAAGGTCAGCTTGAATGCATGACACCCCTGTAACTCCACTCTGGTGTCAGCTGAGACGAACAACCTCATGCCCTGAGTGCCAGCACAACAAATGAAAACAGCTCAAAAGAAAGGTATTACTTGAATTCTTCCTATTAAAATATCTTTTTAGTGAGCTGTATTACCTGATTGTTTTGTTAATTCGTCTGGTTTTCTTCTTTTCTGTACCCAGGGGAAATTTCAGATTTGTGATAACCCATTTGTAGACACTACGTTGCATTGTTATTTTATTCTATCCAAGTTACATCAAAATCAGTTTCAGTGCAAAGTCTTCCAAAGATGCTTAATTATGAACACGTAGGGATAATCTCTGCTATTTCTTTACAACCAATCTGCTTTCCAGATTTTTTCCTCTATCAGCAGCACGGGGTTACCTACAGAGTTAACAGCAGGTAGCAAAAAATTGACAAGATGAAGAATGCATTTGCTAGCAGGGAATTTACATACTCCTAGCTCATGCATCATCACAGCTTACACAGGTTTTAATGACTCCGCTGAACTGACAAGATGAGGATGCTCCCACTCTGTGGGACTAATCAGAACCAGTAAAATGCTTCAGTAACCAAAATTAGACTGAAAGTTGCATAATTGGTTATCTTGCCTTAAAGACAAATGGAGATAGTGGCGGCTCATTTAGTTTCTCTCAATTATACCATCCTTGAAACAAACTCTGTTCAGAAGGCAACAAAGGCATGAGGAATTAAAAGGAAAATAACAGGAAAATAATCTCAGTGGAAAAGAGATCTAAAGTTTATACAGACGGACTAAATATTACATAGGACTAAATATTATATAGAAACGTCTTGCTGCTGCACATTTATCCTTCTGTATTGACAAGGGATCATTATACAAAATGGAAATTTCTATGAAATGACAGAATTTGACAGACTACTTGTCAACAGATCTTTCTAGGTTCAAAAGTATATTCTTGCTACATCAGTTGAGTGTATCAAGTGCTGAAAATTATATCTTTACTTCTCCAAAATGAAAGTATATCCCATTTGGTATAATCAAGAAGGGAATAAAAAGTATGTCAAGCTAGAAGAGGTTCCTAAATATATATTGAAAAAATAGATATTGCTTTTAAGGTTAGTAACTGCTCAGTGGATTAGCTGGTTTGGGAGAAAATTATTTTAGCAGGCTTAAAAAGCAAGGATCACAAGCTGTGACACCAAGAGTCATGAAACTGCTCAGAGGATGGGAAATTCATGTTAATGGCTTCTATCTACTAAGTATAATATTTCTATAGCCACATCGTCATTTTCTCTTTGATTTGCCCTGCTTAGAAAGGCAGGAACTTTTTAAGTCCCAAAATCTTTATGGGCACTGAACTGGATAGGTAATTTTTGGCTGACTTCAGTTTCAGAAGACGTATAGACTGAACCCATTCAGGTGCATCTTGAGTAGACATCAGTGAATATTGCAGGTCCAGTTCAGAAGTGGAATATGGACCTTCATTATTTCCACAAAAATGCTGCTACTGCAACAATAAATCTTTAAAAGACATTGTTTGAGGTCTTTTCAATGTTTATAAATCTGTAAGATTTGATTGAAAAAATATACTGTTGCTCTGGTCTCCAACCTCTAAATTACTTTCCACTGAAGCAGTATAGTGATTTCTTTTCCCAGAACTGTATAAACTTACAAGTAAGAGAGAATATAAAAGTCTTGTACAGAAATTTTAAAACCTTTTTTTTATTTTCTAATGCATAAAGAATCAATACCAAATATTGTCCCCCTTCCCTGGGAGAGCCTTGTTTATCTACCAAAGAACACTTGTTTAATCCTTATGAAATTAAAAGGGGGGGGGGGATTAAGGAGAGAAAAAAGGGAAAAATCCAGACTTAAAAACTGGAGAAATGAGTTGAACAACTTGACATTACACTCCTCTCACTCTGAAATTGTCATGTGTTAAGATGGCTTTGGGTAATACTAAAAGGATTCAGTTTTAATCCACCTTTCCCTAAACTAACCAGCCTAGTGAGGTTGCAGAAAAACAGTTAAGTGATCTACCAGACTCTGAGGTGTATCCTACAGTGACAACACAGATATCTGGTACTTTCCTCCTGCATATGTGCAACTCACTTGCACAGCAAAGCTTGTGATGCCAGAAAAAAATATCGCTCCGAACCTAAAATGAAAAGGTGCAGCCATAGTACATCACTCTGCAATATGAAACATTTTTGTAACAATTTAAGATCAGAAGTACATTAGAGAAACTGATACACAGAAAATACATATTCACTGCATGCATTGTACTACCTAGATGAATATAAAATCAAATATAAGTCAATACAAATAAAGAAATAATAAAATAAAATACCTACTATCATTGTGGCCAATACCCACCAGCATAATACACATTTAGCCTTTTGATTCTTTTGATTTGATGAATATTCAATACAACAGCAGTTATTCCCATGGAAAAAAATAGACTACCACCACAGAAAATCAGGTAGGTCAATACCATTTTGTATATTTATGAAACAGGCAGATTTAACAACTCTACTCTTATATAAGCCTATGCTATTTACATTTGATAATGCTTTTCATAGTTGGTTTTTTTAAATAGTTTTCCACTAATATTCCTGAAGAAACATATTTAAGGTTTTCTTTTCCCATTGCATTTATGTAATTTCCTGTGTTCTAAGTGAACAAATGTCTGTTACACATGCTGATAATGCAGATCCTCTTCTAATGTATGTATGAAGTCAGTTGTTTCAAGCAGCCTGTTAGCACTGACATTTGCAGTGGAGATACACAGGTACTGTACAAAGCAGCAGAGTGATGCTTGGAGCAAGTAATCCTCACAACATCCATATGCTTGGCTGAAGGAATTACTACGTCTTCATGTGCTATCTGAAACAGCAGGAATAGGCCAAGAAAAAAGTAGGAATTCTTGTAAAGAAGAAACGTAGGTTCTGAACACCTAAGAACTCCAAGGATGGGATGTATGGGATACAACCATAACAGTCATGCTGGCTTCTGTCTGACCTAATGCAGCACTACCCTATGAACAGTTTGACTGGAAAAATTCAAAATAACAACTTCACTAGGGTTATGTTTACCAGTAGTTTTTAGTATTTTTTTAAATAGTAAAGTTAAATTTTGAAGAAAATTATGTCAAAAAGACATACTAACAAGGAGTACTTTACTTCCATTTCTAATTTATGCAGTTTACACTGCATATGAGTGGGAGGCAGGTTTTTTAAGAATTCAGTGGTGACAAGCCTCCGTGTGAAGCAAAGGATTGAGGATGTAAGGAACTAACAAGAAGGAAAGAACACATGCATCTCTCATGGTCTGAGAATGGTAAACCCAGTGACAGATGGAGTACAGGAGTCCATTTAAGTGTTGCATGTACAGTACTCCTGAAAATGACAAAGGCAGTTCATTAACACACTAGAATGAAGATGTCCATGTGTAGATCATACACAGAAATGCTATGTATATACAGTCAGGACAGAATATTACATATAGAAAGAATCCATACAATCTACTGTTATGCAAACACATAAATGAAGGGTTAGGTATTACAGCGAGACAAAATGGTCTATCTGAAACGCACAGGTGGGAAGATAAGAGTCTGTGAAGGATAAACAACTAAAGGATGGACAAAGCAACACATAATTGAGTGTCTGCTACATAATGAACATGGAAAGTAAAAGGGCAACACCTGTTACACACTCTGGCTTGTATAATGTTTTACAACTAGCAAGAAGCCAAGAGACAAATTGTGCCCTTGATATTCCTGGGACTGCATCTGCTGATTATTTGACACTTCATATGCAAGGCATGGCTTAAAGACTGTGCATCTCACACATGTAATTTGCTATGCACAGATACAGGCAGATGTAATATTTTCAAACCTATCTGAAGAAGCAGGAACTGAATTCCTTTCAAACCAATAGAAACTTATGCACAGATCACATCAGGCACCTAAAAACCCATTAGAACTACCTTTAGCCACCTAACAGCTTGGAAAACCAGCCATACCTGGAAGCTACTTTCTAGCAGGAGTATCAGCAAAGAGCTATCAGAACTGCACTAAGGGATGCTAAGCAACAGTACAGAAAGGTCTGCATAGGGAGAGAGAGTCTTGCAGTGGTTAATGTGCAGCTATGTTATTGTTGAGAGGAATACTGCTGCTTTGGTTTGTGTCCTGTAACTCAAGACAGCTGATAAAAAAGTTATTCATCATGTATTACTCATCATATATAATTTATAATTTTACCTCCTGTTGAATCCTACTTTATGGTCTTAAAAATTGCTCTCATAGCTTGTCTTACTATGCAGATAACAGGCACTAGCAGTGGAAAATGGCAGGTGAAGATTTACTGCTGTTCCCACAGAGATGCAGATCTGTGACTGCCTCCTCGTGTGTGCTACCAGGCAGTCACCTGTGCTGCCTCCCCTTGTTAAAATTAATTCAGGTCTGATGCTTACACCTACCTCCATATAGAGGCAATGATGAGCTCAGGGGAGAAAAGATGTGATTTTCACTTCTAGATTTCTCTAACCGGTGATATGAAAATACATCAGGAGTTTCAACAGTCACACAGAATTGAGAAGGACCATGTGGATCATTGAGTCTGAACACAGACTTATATTATATGGTAGCCCACACAGTGTCTCCTACTACCAAACACAAAAAGACACAAACCAGTCACCAACACCTTATGATACAGTTAAGTACTAGTAAAAAGACCAAGACACAGAAACCAAAGGCAGAAGAAAACAGCACAGCTTAGAAAAATAGAACCATTAGTAAAACCTCCCAAAATATTTTAAAAGCATCATGGGAATGATGCTTCCAGCCCTGCTGTAATTCATTTTAGCTCCCCATTTTGTTCTAAATCTGTTATCAGCTCTATATGCTGAAGTCTGCCACCCTGTCATACATATTGACAACTCCCATCTTACAGTATTGTGAGAGACTGAAATATTAATAGTTAATGACTCAAACAATCTGCCATTTGCAAAAGCAGCGGGTGCTTTGGTGACGATATGCAAGGTAACAGCCCAGGTGCAGAGGGGCTGAGCACCAACCACTGGAGGCTACAAGACAGGTTTTGAGCCAAGTGAGAGAAGAGGCCTATAAGAAGCAAATCCTATGGAGGTGGGAGAGTGCTTTTTATCATGCCAACGTCCTCCCTTACAAAAGCGGCTCAGGCGTGAAAACTGTCCCACTCAAAACATCCAAAACCCCTAAAGTGCCCCCAGACACATTTCTGGGGCATTTCAGCAAAGGACTGCACATGATCCACAGTGTTGTAACACATCCACAGTGTTGCATTCCACCCTGGACTTACCTGGGTGTTCCCATGTAAACCTAAGCATACAGTAATCCCCCAGACTTTGTGTTTCAGGGGCTTCTCCCATCCCCCACAGATGAAGACGGCAACCATCACTTTGAGCAATGGACACTGGAACTACAACAAGCAAGTCTTGTCACTGGATACACAGGTGGTGGTATCTTTTTACTCTTATGCTTTCTTTCTGTTTCTTTCTTTTCCTCATACATGTTCTAAAGTGATATTTTTAAGCTTTTCTATTGCTATAATTACTATAGCTAATAACCAAAATGGCTACATACCTCCTTTCTAGCAATCAAGTTGTTCTAAATAAGCCCTACATATATATATATGTGTGTGTGTGTGTACATAAACACCAATCATTCAGTGTTGTTCCACTCAAATCTCCCCAAAGCATCTTTTAACAAGAACCTGAATTACCCTTGCCTTCAAGGATGGGTTGTAACAAGCATATATTGATATGAAACTGGAATTGGTAACACCACTTCTATAAGGCTTGAATGCATTTATTGTAAAATAATTAAAAGGAAAAATAGCAAATACTCTTTGTTACTTGCACACCGTGTGATCCATAAAGTTTAAAGCCTGCCCACTTTTATGGAATGCTGTTTTCAAGAATGACCTTTTACATGCTTAAGAAAGACAGAGACTCTTGACATACTTCAATTCTTGTAAGACATAAGAAGAGAACTATGGAGTAGCAGTAAAGCATTATAGAGAGGGTACCTTTAAAGATGTGCAAAGCTCTAAAAAAACCCCTCAGTCTAATTTTCCCTCCTCTGTAAATTTTCAGTATTTGTTTTAATATTGTTTCCAGTACTTACAGAAAAACTTCATCCTCCACTACAATGCACTGAATAAAATGTCAAAGAAAAATCATACAAGAAGAGGCACAAAAAGGGGAACAGAAAAGAAAACTGTCTTACACTAGAAAGACTAGAGAGTAATTTATGCAATCAACTCATCATTAAGAGTAAGGATTTGAATTCTTCCCTTCCTTGAAGAAACACAAGATCTAAAGGCAGAGGTAAAACATTTAGGAATATCAAAGAGCTATGCGTAATATCTACAAACTAAGACTGGACAGAGTGCACAAACTGGAGGTTCTAATCCATTATTAGAAATCAACTGAAATAATAAAATAATTTCACTTGCATAGCAGAATGGTTATCTGATAGTCCTGACTTCCAGATTTGCTTCCATGACTTGCTTCAAGGGGCATATGAGTAAGGTCGTATATGAAGGTCTGACCCAGAAGTAAAGATTCTGTATATCCCACAAAATCTGCGGTATGGATCAAAAATTAGTATTTTGAAAAAAAATCCATAGTCTTGTGTTCTCAGCTAAGTGATAATAGATCCCTCCCCACGTACTCTGGTTATACACACCAACATGTTCTGTTGACTCTAGAGAATAAACATCGTGATAATGAACTATTGATCATTCATACTATTATAGATTATTTGAAAATACTGTTTCTATATCCTTGATGCAGAGTCCTTGTATACATTCTGTAAATTGCATGAGCACATCTGATGTTGCATATCAAGTGCATGTAGTTAGCTTAAATTGGTTTTAGGCCATGGGATTAACTATTATTCACATAAGCACTACCATATGCATACTCCTCAACTATAGACTAAGAAATTACATCCCCCATGTGCACACACTATCATTTGTAAAGTATTAAACATAAAAGTTAGAGACCAACATTTAAGCTTATGCACAAGTTAACTGTATTTTCTACTTTCTTGACTTATTTGTTGTGTATAATTACTATGCATTTCCTCAAAACATTAACAAGAGATGACTCACTCTTACAAGAATGATAAATACAATGTATGTGACTCTATCACCTCATGATTAATAGGGTCTTTTTTATTCATGAAGTCAGATGTCAGACTCAGCTGAAAAATGTGTATCATCTTATATGTATTTATTCCAAAGCCCAGTAAAATTACTTTACACTGCTACAGATGGATACAATAACAACCACTTTTCACTGTTTTTCAAATTAACACAAGATGTATGTCAAATGATGACCTTAAACTTTCTGTGTTGGAAATTTCATTTAAACTTGACAAATACACTGGATGCCAGAAAAACACAGTAATAACAATTCACATGAAACCTACTACATCTTCTAACCACAGTCCCCCAAAAAACCCTTAAAGCTTCAAAATAACCATTGGCCTTCTGTTGCCTCGAAAGAAAAACTGCACAATTCTTTTTTGTTTTCTCATCTTGCTTTAATTTTTTAATTTCCTTTTAATTTAGGACCAAGTTAGTTGATAATAACTCTTGGAAGTACTGTTACTGCTATTATTCTGTAAGTTTCAGAGAATATTCCCCTTGTCATCCAGGAAAAAGATTCAGGATGTGTCCATGAGCAGTTCCCCACCAAATCACAGTACCTCGTTCTCCCTATCAGTCATACAACAGAATAATGAGTGTTACAGACAAATTATAATTGAAAATTGCCTAAAAATAAAAGAGGACAGTTAATGGGTATATCACAATATCTCCTGAGTCCTATACTTGCTGGTTTTCATTGTAAGCCATTATGCTGGTTGATGACCAACTTTAACTTAGTTCATTTCTTAAATAATTAACAGACTACAGAGGCCATGAAATGTAAAAATAAAGAAAAGTTGTACATTAGTGAACCAAATTCTATATATTTTCACCATTCAAGCTGTGAATGGAATATTGATAATACTACACAGGAACTGAAGAAGTAGCAATTAGGTCTCAAAGTAACTTCTAGAACTTTACTGTATAATTTTTTCAGTTTATACATCTATGTCTAAATTCCACCTTTACAACAGCATACACTCAGAACAGTTAAACTAGCACACTGGGGGAAAAAAACCCCCAAACTGTTTGAAACTGAAGCTTGACCCTAAGCAACGCTGAAGACACTGCTGCCAGAGTGCTAAAGAATTTTTCACGTGACAGCTTAACAGAAGTTAACAGTGACTGCCAGAGAAGACCAAGTATGAGTGCTGCTGGTACAGTGACACAGTTAACTTGAATTAAAGATGACCTCTACAACTCTCTTTAGTCTGTTCCAAGCCTTGATTGTAGCAGTCATGATATGGTTCAGATGTCTTTCTTAAATGCATGAGCTATTCAGCTTGTTCTGTACCCCAGCAGTATATCCCCATCATCTTAGATCAGGAAATTAGCCTGTAAGCAAAACTTACTTTTATTTTCACACTGTCACAAGAAGAAAACATACATACACCTTTACGGAGCTGATAGTGATCCAGCGTTTTAGACATAGGGATATTAAGTTTCCAATAAAAACTTAGGAGTATATTTCCTTTAGAAAAAAATCTACCTTGTCATAAAAGCCTAATTTTACATTGATTTTTTTTTTTTAACAGGACAGTACCAGTTTTCTTCTGATTGTATGTTTGGCAGTTGCAATCTTTGCATGCTGTCTCTATGTAACCAAAACTTTTTCAACATTTATGATGGTGAAATTAGCCATATTTTGTCAGTTGGTATGTCATGTGAATTGCTCATCTTCCAGGGTTGTTCTCTGTGTGTGCACAAGTGTGCATTCTTTATGCAAGAAACGCTTGGTTTTCAGTATCACTTATCCCACAGTTCGTTTCCTTAATGTTTCTTTCCTAGTGAAAAAAAGACAAAATGGTGCTTTTAGGAAGCCTATTTAAGTACAAACATTTAGGATTAAATTAATTACCCTGGAAGAGCCTGTTTTTCTCATTCTTTAAGTAATCTTGTAGTCTTCCAGGAATGAGGGAGCATTTTAACCCAAATCATCTACAACCAACACAAGCGCTCTCAGTAAAAGGGAGTGCCTCCTGAAATGGTACAAGCATACAGTCTTGTGTACATACCACTTGTACCCCACCACACATGTAGGTTTTGGGGGAATGCAAGGGATACAGTTGAGTTGCAATCATTGCTAGGAGGATCCCTTCCCTCCTCTTCCTTCCCTCTCTGACTGGAGTGAAGGGACTTGTCCCACCGTTGTTTCAGCATTACCTCCAGCCAAACTTGAGAGGCATGAAAGGGCAATGCATTTGCACAATATTTTACAGTTTCCAAAGTACTTCAATGATTGATCACTTTGTTCAGTGATAAATTCAAAGTCAAACTGTTATCTCAAACCTGACTCCTGAATCTCCTTCCCCAGAACACAGCTATCATCCTTTGTGGTACCAGTTAATCCATCCCTTAAGATCCCATCTGCAGTAGAATGCCCACATGCATAGATGCCTCCTGTTACTAGCATCCATTTTCTTGTGTTTTGAGATTACAGCACCTCTAATACACCAGAAATGCAAATAAAAAAGTTGTATTATTTAAAAATATTAGTTTCTTCATTGCACTGAATATTTGCTATTAAAAGTTATTTGTTTGGCAGTTTTCTCTTGCCAGCTGTTATATGAAAGGAACTAAGTCTCTGCAAATAGCTCTTCTTATACTGGTATCACTTTTATTAATTCCTCTCTCTGTTCTGAATGCTACTTTTTGATAGTGGCAGAAAACAATTTTTTTCCACTTTTCTTGAGCTCTTTGGCTTATATGCTGGGCCTCTGTACAGTCTAAAATCCTAGTAACATTACCCTTATCTCTACACCTGTGAGCACATCCCACCTAAACCACATCTGAATTCAATACTTGCATACTGCTAACAATGAAGATACAAAAGCACTGAAGCTACTCAACCCACTCAGAAATCTAAGCCTTCAGTCTTCTTAGTGAACTCAGAGCTCCTGCAACTGGATTACAAGGTAGGGAAAAAAAAAAAAAAAAAGGAAAACTTGCCAGAAACCTCAACAAGCTGAATTAAAGATAGTTGGTATGTTTTAATGGGCTGCAGCCAAATACCATTGGAACGTCTTCTATCTGTACAACCTCTCCAAGCAAGCATGTCTGAGGCTTCACTGCCTTCATGCTGAAGAAGTTTCTCCTTTTACCCAGTCTGAATATTTCCTGTTTCAAATTACACCTGCTGTCTTATTCCCCCAGCATGCACCAATCCTGAAGCGTCTCCTCAGCACCTTCCCTGCAGACATTAGGGAAGCTGCTCCTTGGACCCCTGAAGACAACGCTTCTCCTGACTTATTCAGTCCAGCTCCCTCAGCCTCTCCACACAGACCAAGTGCTCCAGCCCCAGGTGATGCTTGTGGCCCTCCTCTGAAATTGTTTGTCTGTGTCTTCCTTGTTATTTGGAGAACAAAACTGGAGACATGCATATAGGGAATAATTTTCTACTGGCATCAGATGAACACACTGGTTGCCCCATTGGCATTCCTTTCTCTCCTTACATACCCCTTATCTTGAATGTGAAGAATTCTTGGCATTTCCACTCTAGAGCACACTGAATCAACTTGCTAACTAAGCAGACAAATTCAGCTGTGTGCACCTAGCTCTGCCCCTGCAGATCAAACTGGCTCCATGTACTTGGTCTGTGAGCCTGAGCCTACCAAAACACATCCTTGCAGAGATGTGGGGTGTTCTGGTAATCTGCTTTTGGGGGATGAAAAAAACAACAGATTTTTCTCTCTTCATTGAGGGAACAATCATGAGAGGACTTGCTGAGATTCCGTCTTCCCTATGGCACACCCTTCAGATATATCCACGACAGAACATATTTTCTGTTCCCATTATCCTGTTCTTTTCTCTGTAAAGCAATCCTTAAAAAAAAAAAAAAAAAAAAAAGGCACATGACAGAGAAAATATCTGAAAATTTGAAAGCTTTATTTTCCACTTTTTCTCTCCATCATCTCTTCCCTCTAATGATAGTCTGAACAACATGATGTTAAGTGCTCTGAAAGCCATCTTGCTTTTTTATGCTCGCATGATTTTGGCAATCGCAAAAAATGTGACAAATGCAATAATGCTTGAAAGAAATAAGCCATATCTTCCTGCACAGGCTGGAAGAATACTAAAACATGATTTGTACTAGCACTAAGCTAATTACAGTGACACCACTCATACCTCTACAGTTTTGCTAGTGTCAGCGCTTACATTGCACACCACCAATTCCAGTGGTTTACAACTGTCTGTGTGAGTTGGCTACTCTTAACGGCTTCATTAGTGATGCTTTCCTAAAACCGGCTTAAATTTCACTTTGAAATTTTGTATTTCCCTTGTCTGTTACGTGGTTTAAATCACAGGCAAACTGTGGCTAAAGTAAGACAACGAGTAAGACAAAACCCATCCAAAATGAGATTTATATGCTTGGATTCCAAAATGTGTATTTTGCTAAGTTTGGAGATGGGCTGCTATATAAAATAATTACCTTCAGCATCTTCCCACCCAGATATTAGGGTTTCTGGAAATCTAAATACTACAAATAACAAGTAAGAAGAAAGTTTCATAAACACTAGATGTCAAGTAACATTTTGGCAATAAAGACCATCATCAGTGTTATAAGTTTCACATGTGAACACATTTATCAAGCAAAAGTCTGGTTTGATTTCTGGTATCTCTTAAAGTACTTGGATACCTTGGGAATCTGCAGATAACCTACCTACTTAAGTATGCTGATTGCTTTAGGCAACACGACTAATTCTCTGGAAATGCTTGAGAATACAGACTCTTAGGTCTGAAAACTAGCAAAACAAAAAACGCATTGTTTGCACGTGACATAAAATGTGGTCTTAATTATATCCACTTTCTTATTTATATATAAAGTTACTCATTTGCAGTACCTAGTATGTGTGTAACTGCGCAAAAGTTTTACTGAGCTAAAGCTTACACCAAAAAAAATTCTATTTCTTCCAAAGGCCACTTTCACTCAATCAGAAAAATGGGTATTTAAAACAAGGTGATACGGAGTAGCCTAAGGCAGTTCTCTTTTACCCAGTCTGAAACAATACTGCCAGTATACCAGAGAAGACAATATTAAAAAAAAAAAAAAAAAAAGACAGTAAGAATTCCTTTCTAGTAAAACCAGTAATAAATTGTTCTCTTTCAGAAGAAAAGTTCCCACCAGTTGGTTTCTCAATAAATGACAAAGAAATAACTCATTCAAAACTAAAACTAAATTTAACTTCTAAGAAATATGTTCATTATTATTATTGAATGATTGTCTATAGCCTGCATACTTTTTAATATTTCATTACGCATTGCTTCAGTGAATTTTCTTGGGTAAAAATAACCAGCTGAACAGGATTTAATTCTCTCCTGCCGAGCTGACACAGACAATTAACAGTTTCTCTCATCAGACAGTAGATGGTCTATCAGCTTGGAAACCAGTGATTAGTGAGCAAATGGTTTGCAATTATGCTATGTATGCCATGGTGTACATTTCTTGTAGAAGAAGTTGTATGTGACAGTATTTACTTCAGTGCTACCTACTCCTTAGCTAGGTAACAGGATTATGATATAAGAAGGTAGATGGAAGCATATCTTTGCTATATTTGTCACCTAATTAATCCATTCTAAATTCTAAATTCATCCATTTGGAACAAAACTATAACACATTCAGGAAACATGTCTTCTTGTAAGAATGTGCAAGTGACAGCACTGTGCATTGCTACATTTCTTGAAATAAGAGAGGGAAAGCATGGCTTTCTCCCAGTTTGTAGTATTTCCCTTCTGACTCACAATCCTAAACCACAGAAACAAGACAGTTTCTGAATAAACCTGTGGGGTTCTACTGTTAATTAAAAATCTAAATCTATCAAGTGAAAATGCCTGCAATTGATTCTTTGACTTTCTGAAAATATTTATATACTGATGCTATTACTGCGCTATTTAAGATGAAAACAGAAGGCATATTTTTAATGTTTTAATAAAACACAATAATATATATATTCCAATAAAAACCTTAAAAATATATTTATGAAACAGATTTCTTCAATATTAGAACACATTCTTTGCATTTGCATCATATGAAAGTGTCACCTGTTTATTTTGTTTGCTCAATATAAGTAAGAAACAAACAAAAAAGAAGAGGTCAAACATGCTCTAGACTAAATAGCTGCATCTCAGCAAGTAAGAGCATTTTCAATCTAAATTCCTTTCATTACCGTACTCTGCTATATAGCAACACATAACTAGGTTTTCAAATTCTTTGCTGATATGTGGGAAGCTTGAAAAACAGGGACAAGTCACCAAAATCCATGACATGTTGCAACGGAGCTACAAAACCATTCAAATGACAATACTGAAGAGAGAGGAAACCCTTGTCACTAAACCAACTGTTTCAGAAAACTCTCATTCACTCTGCTTGGGGCACACAGGGTTGCTCTGGAGAAGGCAGCTTTATGTTCCTGTTGCTGTAATTGGCCTTCTCTGTGCCCTGTGGGAGGAGACAAATGACCAGGGGGCCATGTGACATCCAAGTCTTCCATAGGGAATCAAAGCATAGTGGTCATGTATCTTGTGTATCTGAGTCTTTTTCCCCAGCACCTATTGACCTCAAAGGTTGACTTCAACTCAGTATGAAAGAGGAGGCTACTTCAAAGACAAGTAAGACCTTTGAAGTTTGGAGAAAACACGGAGCTGGGTAGGACACGTTCAAACTAAGGCAAAGGCTGTGACATAAGCTCATGTTGTAAGAGATCTGAAAATACACAGAACACAAAACTTTTGTCACTATATCTGTCAGCAAAATGATAAATCAGAGCTCACAGCAAAGCCAAAGACCCAGACATGCAGAAAACATTTCCTTAGCTCTGATGTTCAAGGAACTGCTTGAGTATCAGGCACCATTGAAACCTAATATTGTTCTATGATAGGCTGCATTACCTTCTCTCTAATCATAGCTCTACTGCAAAAGGATCGAGGCAGACCATTAGCTTCTGTGTTAATATTTTATTAAATAAATATTATTATTTTTCAAAAATTTTAGCTAACTTTAGCTATTGTTGTTGTTATTATTATTATTAAAAATACTTATACTAAGTAGTACCATAACTAAAATAAGGGAATTCTCACATCCTGTATGATAGCAGCATTTCAAATTGAAAAGCTGTACTGGATATGGCTGGCTGGAGCTACTTTTCTTCATAGCAGAGGGTATGGTGCTGTGTTTGGGATTTGTGCTGGAAATAGTGTTGACAGCACACCAATGTTATACCTCTTGCTTGCACACCTTAGAGGCCATCTCTGTTTCTCACCCTACCCCACCAGTGAAGAAGCTGGGGATGGACATGGAGTTGGGAGGGGCACTAGGACAGGTGACCCCAACTGACTAAGAGGATATTCCATATCATATGGTGTCATCCTCAGCATATAAGCTTGGAGAAGAAAGAAAAAAAAGGGGAGACATTCATAGTTATGGTGTTTGTCTTCCCAAGTCACCATCATGAGTGTTGAAGTCCTGCTCTCCTGGAGACAGCTGAACATCTGCCTGCCCATGGGAAGTGATGAGTTAATTCCTTGTTTTGTTTTGTTTGTGGGTGCAGATTTGGTTTATCTATTAAACTGTCTTTATTTCAACCCATGACTTTTCATTCTTTACCCCTTCTGATTCTCTCCCTCATCCTGCTCTGTGGGAGTGAGCAAGTGGCTTAGCTGCCTACCCACAACAAAAGCCTTCCCAGCTCTTTTAAACTTCTTGAAAGATGTACCACAACATATATCTTATGTATTCTGTTCTTACCTAAATTACCATATTATACAAAATCTCTTCCACAAGACACGTTTCTTTCTCACCCCCTACGAAACAACCATAGACTTGTGTGTTTTTTAAACTTGCTACTTTTAAGGTTATTAAAAAAAACCCAAATATGTAAAAGCATCAATTTACCAGAAAGTCCTTTATTCAACTGCCCTCAAACTTTAAGATGTTTATGTTATAAATGCTAACATAACTGGCAACTCATCCTCTTAAAAGCTAGAACGAAAAAATAAAAAGCATCCAAAAGTGATCCCAAATAGGTGATCTATTTCATCAGTACACATCACAATTCTGCTCCTACTAAAGACAAGGGTACTGTGTTAAGCTCACTCTAACAAATAGTTAGCTTTATATTTCTCATGAAGCATAGGTCCAATTTGAAATTAGATCTGATTCACTGTGTATTTAGAGCAAAAAAACATTAATTTTTACTGTTCAGTACTATTTTTAGTCCGTAAGAAGCAACAGATAGGTGGAAGTGGGCTAGATTCTATTTCTTATCATAAGCCACCAACAGACTTGCTTGCTGAACTCCCCTCAGTTTCCAGAAGCTGGTTCCTCTGAAATTGAACTTGCGCTGATGGTACTGAAGACAAAATTCCCAAATCCTCAATTAATACAAAAAGCAGAGAAAGAAACAATGCTGCTGTAATTGCAAAGAAAACCCCAAATATCTTTGGGTGTAGGCGGAGGACATGTCCACAATCAATCCTACACAACATGAAGTCTTGCTCCTGCTCAGAACTGTTTGTTTAAGCAGGGTGAATTTCTGCCCACTCTCAAACTTGTTTTATTAAAGGGATGCTATAAATTCTATTTTTCTTTCTTTCTTCCCTCCTCAAATAGAAATAATAAAATAAGAATAGAGAGGAATGTAGGAGTTTAGTTGGCTTAGAAGAGACACCAGTATTCTCACTGGTGAGTGGCTAGGACTTCCCTGTATTCCACACAGCTGCTGCAGCTACCAGCTCTCTCGTGCTGATATTTTTATTTGTCTCATTTTCTAGTTATGCTTTGTTTGAGACTGGAGAAAGACCAGTTAACTTGCTGAGTGTACTGAGTACAAAGGGTGTCTCTCCAGCTTAGTTTTGGCCTTTAAGCGCTCTACAATATGAAATGTTAAATTATAACTACTCTAAAAGTCTGCCTGGAAATATGGAAGGCAAAGCTGCATTCCAGCATAATAGCACTGAGTAAGCCCTTGTAAATCACAAAGTAGTGATTTAGTGCCCATTTGTAATTTTAAGAATTAGTTAAAGGAAGAAAACAGTGAAAGCTGAAGGCTGAACTATGTATCTGCATGTATAAATAAAGATACCCTGTGAAAAATCTTTCAAAAATCATGTAATCAACGAAGGAGGAACAAAGCCCTAATGTTGTTAATATTTTTTTCATGCCTCTTGTTTTTAACTATGTTGATGCTGTTTTACTTACATTGCTAAAGATATATACAGCCACAGATGGTAAACTGAAACAGAAACGCAAAACTCTAAATGCTATCTGGAATACACATTATTCTCTGCAGTAGGGAACAATTTTATGAAGCAATTTCTAAAGAGGTCTGTACTGAGCAGCAGTTCTCAGCATGAGAAAGAGCTTAGCTAATGCTATGGGAGCTGATTTCAACAGCAGTGTTATAAAAACAAATAAATCATTAACACAAATGAGGATCTATTATAATAAAGTTACTTCCTGTAACCACTCAAGAGCTCTGCAAGACTGGCATAGGCCCTGGAAACACTGAATCAGGGTCTTCTCCTGAAGGAAAAGGTAAGCAAAGAGATCAGGTCCTAAGTAAGCCAGAAAAGAAAAATGTGTGTGCGGTACATTTTTCATGTACTTTACTGACAGGACACCTGAAGTACTTGAATTTTTCAAATACCCGTTGTCTTTAAATGCAGGGGAGAATATTCATATCTATTTTGGATCAATCTCTGCAACAATTTCAGTGCAGTACGTGTCATGTAAATTAATAATTTTCTGCCTTCCATTGTTCAGGCTTCTCTTTTAAAGAACTCAGCTGAAATAACAGCACCAGCATATTCTTTAGATTTAGTTTAGTGTCAGTCTAAATTCTAGTACTTTTCCAAGTATAAAGGCTTTTCTTGTCTTATATGGAAGAAAAAAAATACTGGCAGGGCAAGTAAAAATCCCCCTGCTGTATTTAGATACTTAGCTCTGTTTCCTTTTACTAAAAATACTGGAGGGTTTTTTCCAATCTCCCGAAACATCTCCAGAAGGAGTGACAGACGAAATTTTCCTTTTGCCTTATGTAACAACAAGGTTCTCATTTCATTGGAGCAATATAAATCACAGATAAAAGCCCTGGCTACTAATTCAGCTGACTAATAGCCCAGGTCCTATTTTCCTTAGAAATCGTGTCTTTTCTTGCCTATCCATCTAATGGATAATACTAGATCTTACTTTTCCTATTTTACTTAAAAGTGAACTAAACACACAAATCACTTGCAGATGATTAATATTGCAACAATTGCTTTGAAAGCGTAATAGCAACAGTCATGTTTGAGAGAAACAACACATAAAAGAAAGAGAATGCTAAATCACCATAAAAATCACCATATTAATTGTCTGAGTCAGATGTAAAGACAGAACATCAACGGAAAAGCTCACCCTTCACAATGAAATCTTCAGCACTGCTAAGTTTGTGTAAGACATTTGCTTGAAGTCATGAGTTTATGAAGTATAAATCAATATAAAAAATAATATTCAGCACTGAATCTTTAAAATAGTAAAAAATACTGGGCTCATTTTGGCTGGGGTAGAATTTTCTTTAAAGTATGTATGGGGTTGTGGTTTAGATTTCTGCTGAAAACAATGTTGATAATTTTGTTACTGCTGAGCAGTGCTTGCAGAGCGTTCAAGGCTTTTTTGCTCCTCACCTCACCCCACCAGCGAGAAGGCTGGGGATGCACAAGGAGTTGGGAGAGGACATAGCTGGGACAGCTGACCCCAACTGACCAAAGGGATACCAAAAACGATATGGTGTCATGCTCAGCATATAAAGGTGGGGGAAAACATTTGGAGTGATGGTGTTTGTCCTCCTAAGTCACTGTCACACATGATGGAACCCTGTTGTCCTGCACATGGGAAGAAGTGAATTCATTCCTGGTTTTGCCTCACTTCCATGTATGACTTTTGTTTTAGCTATTAAACTGTCTTGTCTCAACTCTTGAGTTTTCTTTTACTATTCTCTCTCTCTCTCCCATGCCACTGGTGGGAGTGAGTGAGTATCTGCATGGGGATTGGTTGCTGGCTGAGGTCAACCCACAACAGATGCACTGCAATATTTAAGATTTTTATGCACGTACTGTTTATTTTTCTGATTTGTCAGCTATTTCATATATTTGCACTTAAAGAAAGCAAAAGAAATTAACAAACTGAGCCATTCCTTAATGGTTGAAATCCAGATAAGCTGAAGCCAAGCATAAAGGCGGCAGAATTTCACCAAAGTCAACAACAGCGTGCCCTGGACAAGCTTGCAAACAAAAAATTTCTCTATTATGTGCTACATCAAGCCAAGGCTTTAAACAAGGTCTCAAGTTCTTAAACTGTACAAAGGAACAAAATTGCAAGGCCCAATTTACATGCTTCTTGAACAAGTTATCACAAAGAAAGATGATGATTATGCGATAAAATGGAAGCCAAACAATTGGTTAGTAAATGGTAAAAATCTGTATTGCCATGCAAATGACAACGTTTCCCACCAAACCTCTAAATTGTCTTTTGTTTTTCAGCAGCAAGATAATTTCAGATTTCTCTTGATTTCTTTTTTTAATAACCCACTCTTTTCCCATATTTGATGTATTTGAAATACAACATTACACTGACAAATGCTAAAATCTTTTTGAACAAACCCTGAGGTGTTTTCATGCAAGTCTTAATTGGAATTCACGTATCATGAAAGAAAAAAAATTGTGTTATGGGACAGAAAGAAGGATTAACAAACACAAGACACTGAATCACTGTTCCAAGAGAAAATCTGAATGTACTAAAAATATCTGCAGCACAGAAGAATGTGTGTAAATGAGATGCTGCTTTTACCTGGGCTGCTGGTATTTAAAATAATTCATCTCATAGAAATCATTGCTGAAGTATCAACTAACATCTCTGTCACTATTTTAGATCCTGGTTTTACAGCAGAGGGGAAAGGCCTGTGTCATTAACAGAGCTGGTAATGTTAAGACAGCTGGTGCTAATCACAGCCTTTCACATTCTTTTCCTGGTGTTGTACACACCAGCAATTTCAGAAATCAGAGTGTAGACACTTGAGTAGAGACAATTTTATAATCCTTATCCTGCAACATCAAGAGCTGTTTAACCACTAGAAGCCTTTAGTGTTAACTTTTGCTCAGACCTTAAAATGCTGCTTCTGACTCTACAGCTGTTACTGCAGGGATCTACCATCACTGCAGCTTAACCTGCAGACCACAATAAACTTTTAGGCCAAGGGTTCCCTTTGAGAACTTTATATTTATACATGGAGTTTAAGTAAGAGCAAACATTTTTCAAGAATTGAACTCATTCCTAAATAGAGAGTCCATAAACTATGTGGTTGGTTTTTAGAGGGTTTTAACTGGGCAAATTTTTTTTTCCAAAATTTTATATTCTTGGACACTTTCTTCAGATTTACAAAACCCAGAACTGCCTAAAAAAGCTTATCAGCAAACGAACAGATAATTTAAAATAATGTTCTTACAAATATAAACCAAAAAAGTTCTCTCAATGATTTTTGAATGGCCTTAGGAACCCGGAGAGGTCCCAGCTAACTGGTAGATGGCAAACATTGTCCCAGTTTACGGACAGCAAAGAGGAGACCAGAAGCCCGTTCATCTCACTTCAGTGCGTGGTAAAGTTATGGAGAAGATTCTTTTGGGAAGTACTGAAAAACACCTGCAAGACAATGCACTCACTGGTCACAGCCAGCATGGCTTCATGAGGGGAAAGTCCTGCTTATCAAACCTGATTTCCTTCTATGACAATGTAACCCACCTAGTTCATCAAGGCCAGCCAGTTGATTCCATCTTTTTGGATTTCAGTGAAGCTTTCAATACTGTCTCTCACAGGATCCTTCTGGACAAAATGCCCAGCACAG
>JAWMRA010000113.1:90033329-90054391 GCA_035584735.1 Pseudotriccus pelzelni | reverse complement strand
AACCAATTGTGTGCATCTTGTCACGGGACACTGTGTGAAGACACTATAAAAAGGCACAGTTCTTTTAATAAAGCGGATATTTTGCAGATCTTATAGATCGTGTGCATTTGTACCCAGAGCCTCTCCGCCTACACAGTATGTCTCTCTTTTGCCTCTCATCATTAACACAGTACTCTTGCAATCGCTTCTGTGTCACACCCATGTATGTCATCCTTCTTAATTGCAAGAAAACATGCATATCTCAGTCACACAAAAAGAGGTGACCACTAGAGAAGCATCAGAGACTAAAAGCATTTCTAATATCTTTCTAGAGATACTACTCCAAATGAAAATTTATTTTGAGCTCCCTTCAGACTCTGAGCTGTAAAAATTCTGGAAATACTGTCAGCCCTTTTATGTGGTTTTTCTGAAGGGACTAACTTCTTTTTTCCTTCATGGAGCTATAAAATGGAATAGCTGAGTTGGTAGCTCTTACTTTTTTGAAAACTCTCTGCTTTACTCCTACAGGGCCCTAATGGGAATTATTTCCACAATGGGAATAACACCAACCTTTTGCATGCATGTAGCATTATATATAGCAAGATTATCTAGTACCCTGACAAGTACAGTTTTTCTGCAGGTTAACGAATGAATGTCTGAACTGAAAGAGGAAGAATGATCCAATGCCAGTGAAAAATAATGATCACTAAATCACTGACAGCTCTAATTTAGAAAGAGCTTTCTTTCATTTAAAGATTATTAAAAATGACAGGTGAAACTTTGAACACTTACAATGGTGTTAAAATAACATGAAATCCCAGTATATTTTTAAATCAGCAAATACTAAAAACATACATGAAAGCTCATTTTCTGTCTAAGTTGTTACAGTTTTAATTGAAAGCAGAGGTAATGGATTTTCAGACAGGCAAAAAAAAGCAGATGACTCAATAAAACCTGTAGAAAAAATTAAAATGAAGTTAATTCATGAGAACGCAACATCCTAAGAGGTTTCTAGTCATGAAAGACATTCAAACCCCTAAGAATCAGAATTGTCAATGTAAAAATATTCAGTATCTAATAGAAGCTGGGAGGGGTTATAAAGACAGTACAATCAGCCACAAGTGCTGTAAAAGGCTTTTCTCCTGTGATTAGATTCCATGATGTCCCATAAGGCATGATGTCCTACTGAAGGTCTTTTCAAGCTGGGCACATCTAAAAATGCAGCGTCCATTAAAAGTTTCATTCATAATGCGATTTTTTCCCCACTGTTGGACTTAAGGACCATTATCTTCTACCAGGTTACCTATTTTACAGAACATACATGTCCCTTCACACATGAACTATCCTATGATTCTTAAAATGCAGTAACTTTCACACTTATCCTTGTCTGTCAAATTTGCTTGAACTTATCCAAAAGATTTAAATGTTATTGCAGAAAAAGTTAGAAGACAGAAACAGCATGATCACATAAGCCCCATATCGTTAAGAAACTTATTTAACAAAACATACTAATACAGATAGAAAAGAAATTAAAGATCTAAAGAACTTCATATTTCAAATTGACTAAAACAAAAAAAACAATTAACAAGGAAACAAAGGAGAAAATTAAAGTCAGCAAAGACTAAGTAAAACTGAACTTAGATTTCTGACCCCTCTCTCTATATTGGCAACTGACTTTTACTGCCTGGTTGCTACTTTGGCTCTACCACTAGTGCACTCAGCAACTTTTAAAGGTATGCCACAGAGTCTTTCCATCTCCAAATTATAGTACTGGTAGAAAACTGATTACCCAATGTATCTATCTACTGATCTATGCCTAGATTAGTATAGATTAAAAAAGCTATAAAGAGAATACTAACAGGCGTTAAGAAACTAGAAAAATCCTTAAGTGGAAATACTAGTTTTTAACAAATTTATGAACAACATCTGCTCAGACATGTAGCTTTTGGAGAATTTTAAGCCTGATTGCCAAGCAGTTCCACCAGACACTAGTCCGCAAAAGTCTACTTCACTGCTGAATAATTCCTCAATAACCTATTCCATGTAATTCTAGATGTATACCAACTGTAATCAAAGACAATAAATTACTATTTATGATGAAATTTACTTCAGGAAATTGATAAGAGTCCCTCACCTCAATAAAAACAACCAACAGCAATCTTAAGGTCAGCATCAGCGAGTGCAGTATAAAGAAAAGATCTGGTATGCATTTTGAGTGTGATGGCCCACTAAATACAGTTGTTGATAACATTTAAGGAGTGACAACAGTGTTAGCTTCAATATATGGGGGATTTTTGTACTTTGGGGAGAAAATGGTTACAGAAAGGACTGAACAACCATAATGCGAATGAAACACATTTTTTTATCAAATTGCTAAAAGAAAGCAAGCCACTGGCTAGGATTTTTAAGACTGGAGTTCTTTCAAAAGTGTCTTTGAAGACAAATATACCCTTGGGGAGTTACCCTGCACAGGTTATGATGAAAGTTTGGTGTTGGCAGCTATTGTATCGCTCAAACTATGGTGTGTAGTTCACTAAACAGCTGTTCTCCGTACAGTTCTCCCTTCTTACCTCTTGTCTTCAGAGCAGCTTAGATAGCATTATGAATATGTCACCAGTTGGATGAAATGCAAACTTGAAAGCTGTTGGAATATTTTTTATTTAATCCTGGATTACTTTCATCTGAGCATGAGACTACTCATAAAAAGAAGAAATAGAGAGCAGGAAGATTTACTCAGACCAGAAAAAAAATAAAGCAAAAAAACCCACTAAAAACATCAAGAGTGTATTTATTTGTGAACATATCTCTAGGTGTCCTTGAGTTTAACATCCTAGAAAACTGTGTTGCTATGACATGTAAGAAAAGGAAAGTAGCTTTCTGTCAACAAAGATTTCTGTAGCTTCCACTGTGTAAAAGTCCATTCAACAAGGCACTTCAAGACATACTGAAATGTTCTCATGGATTAATCTGAAGAGAAAATATCAGTGCTGTGCTGTGTCTTGTATGATGTGGAATAGGTAAGTAAGGCTGAAAGATGAATCGATCAGTGATGTCACTGTTAAGTCCACCAGTGAGATATTCATTACCTAACACTGGCTATGTGAAAGCTGTTGGTATTCTTGAGAGGGCTGCTCTGCCCAGCCAGAGTAACCAGCCAAAAGGAAGCTTTTCTGTCTCTTCACAGTTTCTGGAAAGAAGGAAATACTTACTTTTTCCCTTTGCAGTATAATGTCTGCTATTCTTTCCTTAGAGCAAGAGGGAGAGATGAACCAGCAGGTCTTTTTTCCCTTTCTGCTCTTACTCACCGTTTTTCTGGTTTTTATGTACCATGAGGTAAAACAGATAAAGAATAAGATGGATGTCTGGAAGTTCAAAATATTGAAAATTATGAAAAGATGCCACTTACTGAAGTTAAGAATCAGTATAAAATTTTGCTTGGAGTTCAGGCTCCTCACTGACCTCTCCTGGTTTTCCAGTTAGCAGTGCCACTAATGAGATAATAATCTCTGCTCACAGAGTTATCAAAGTATTTGAAAGGCATCTACAAACCTCTAAAACAGTAGTTTCCATTTAGGATGTGACTTCAGATCTTGGGCTCAGAAAGTCATCTGTATCTGAAAGACTGACAGGAAAACTGAAGTTCACTGGGGAAGAGATGATGAAACCCCAAGTAGATACACAGAAATGTTCAGAGGTGGGAGAGACTTCAGGGTGTTTCAGAGTATGACCTTTACTTCCTAATGTGTTCTGTCAGCAAACAGAAAAGAACGGCTCTGACTGCTATACAGACAGGAAAATACACATACTCAGATATAAAACAAGTAGTTTATATATAATATAAACAAACGTAACTGGGAAAAAAAGCACAAAAGAAGGAAACAAAAGATTAATGTCTGATATACATGATTAAATCTACCTCTCTATAACGACATCATCTCTTAAACATTCATTGCTCCATCACAGAAGACTTCATTTTAAGAAACCTTTCATCCAGGTGCTCATTTATACTATGCAGCCAACATACATATTAAGTTTATTTCTGGCAAATGTCAAGTTAAATAATGTCCAGAGACTCACTGTATATTATCAGGATTTCTTAGTTCATCCAAAAGATCACACTGCGTCCTATCACAGTGGAAGACTACTGATCTGCTTCAGGCATGATACATTTTTATCTTACTTCAAACTGAGAGCAACAGTTACAAATAAAACCTTTCAAGGACTAAACCAGTGATATCTAAACAGCAGAAAGGTATATAAGCCTTTATTCACAAATCCACTGGAGAGCATATCTTTGCTCTAAGCCTCCACTTGGAAGTCTTTACAAACAGATACTTGGTCCAGAGGATCAGTCCTGTACACTAAAACGATGACCAACTGTACCGCTTCTTCAGGAGAAATTGTCAGCAACATCTAAAAATATATGGCTCATGCAGCAACATAAAGTCACACATTTGTAAATATGCAGTGAAAACCAAGGAAGCTGAAATGAAGAAAACATGTAAAATTAAAGATATTTTAATATTCTAAAGAGGTTTTATTGCCAAGTCTCCTGTAGATTTTTCTGCAGAATTTTCAATTAACCTGATAGAACACAGTCATGCCCACACCACACTCAGTAGGTTTTCCACACTCTTACTGCACTTCAAGCCATGTCTGACTGCCCACATACTGCCCTACAGACATGGCAGGGGACACACAAACAAGATGCCAATGCTTGGGCCAATGTAGCATTCCTGTTCCATTTAATGGAACAGCCATAACACAAGGATACAAAAACCAACACAGTAATGCGAAGTTGGAACAAGCACTAATGTAACAGACAGGTTTAGTAACTACATCATACTAGTTTTTTGTTAAGTGGCCCTGGGTGTTCTTGGCTACCATTTATTTACACAAGAGAGAGCATTTGGCAACTGAGTCGAGATTAGGGACATTCTTATGACTGAATATAAACCAAGCTTTTGCAAACTATTCAAAAAGTAGGAAACCTGACTCCTGCCTGGAAATAGGATTCCTTATAGCAACAAAGAAAATTTAAAGCAAGTGAACTTGTGTTCATAGGAAAAAAACCACATTAACACCAGGTAATGTGATTTCATTACACTGTGTTATTTGACTCAAGGAATTAAAATTCTTCTTCTAGTGGTATTACAGCCTAATACTGCAGCAAACAAGATGAGTGTTTTTCATAGACTTGTCACTTTGCCTTAAGAATACTTGTTTCCATTCTACAAACTGCAACTAAATTAAAACATAGAGATGTCAAGAAGACTAGTCTCATTTTCTGCAAATATCCTTCAATTCCTCCAACTACATTTCTAGAAATTAATTTTAAAAGGTGAAGAAGACATGTTTGAACCTGTCTGCAACTTCATCAAAGTCTGTTATCTTGTCAAGAGGAGAAAAAAGGGGCCCAGGATAATGTTTTCAAATAATGTGAATACAGTGTACGCTCCTGGCATCTATCCAAAAATCAGTGATGGGAAACCTCCCTTTTTTCCCCCACCAAATCCTTTGCTCATCACAGACAAGATCACTAATAAAGATCAGTTATATGAAACTGAATCAAGAGTAAACAGCAATGCTGCCAGGAAACTCAGCAAGCAACCTGAGAAGCTGCCAGTACCAGTGAAACCTGCTTGTGATTAATCTACACAGCTGATTAATTTGTTACAGTCTAGGAGCAAGTCTGAATCCTGAATCCTCGCTGATGCCTCACACATGTGGATATCCACAAATGATACCTAGGCATTATATTCCTAAGTCCAGCTGGCTGGTAGACCCTTATGCACTGGCATAAATGGCCAAGTATCATTTTTTCACCTTACAAAAAGATGTATTTCTCTTTCTCAAGGCCAAAGTCCTGCAGTTGTAACAACAACATATCATAAACCCAAATATATTCTCAACTCCCACAGATAGCTTTCCAATGTTTCAAGTCAAGTTCAAAGCAGTGGCGTCTACTTTCAAGGCAGTTCCTAGTCCAGGGTATAGAAAAGTTGGTCTAAAAGTCTACGCCAGACCCTGTGAAAAGTGAGTTCACTCCTCAAGCTCACTGGACTTCAATGTATTATCAGTGTGCAAAAGATCGGGCTCAGCTCTGTGACAGGTAACAGTTTTTGCAGGAACCAGTGTTTCCAGAATACTAAGGTCTGTTATGACTCTTTTCCAAACACCTACCCTCAAGAATTGCTTTTCCTTGTCACTACCACAAATACATGATAAAAAGAGAATAATGAACTTCTGTTTCCTATAGATTTGAAATTAGACAACATGTCAAAAAATTATTTGGGAAAAGGGTCTGGCAGACAAATAAACCACTTAATTGCACAAACTAACTTATTTCCTTGTAAAATTTTCCTTAAAATTTCCATAAAAGCCATGTCAGTACACTCATTTTGCCCCAGGACTTGTGAACACTAAGTAACTGAAAAATGCAGCAGCTCAGGTTATGTGAATGAGAGGGAATGCCAAAAAAAATATAAATATTTGATGTAGGAGCCCATAGGTTGCCACTATGCAAGCTGTTAATTACCTTTCTCCTTATTAGCATATCTGTCATTAAACTGCTTAGTGAATAATGTACAGCAGCCCAGTAAGGCACTATGAACGCAATAAATACTTGTGCAGAACAGGATAAAGAACTAGCAGGTAATTCTGGAAACTAATTTGTAGCGCAAGTGTTATGAAGGGCAGCTGAGGCAGTTGGGGTTCAGCCTGAAAAAAAAAGAGGCACAAGGGATATTTTACTGATCTCTACAACTACCTGAAAGGAGGGTGTACACAGGTGTGTGCTGGTCTTTTATCCCATGTAGCAAGTGTTAGGACAATAGGAAATGGACTCAAGTTGTGCCAGGGAGGTTTAGACTCAATATTAGGTAAAATTTCTTCACCAAAAGAGTGGTGAAGCATTGGAACAGGCTGCCCAAGGAAGTGGTGAAGCCATTGTCCCTGGGAGTGTTCAAAAGACATGTAGATATGGCATCGAGGGGCATGGTTTAGGACTTTGCAGTGGTGGATTAATGGCTGGACTCTGAGGTCTTTTCCAACCTTAGTTTTCCTATGAGCCTAAGTAAACAGAGACATTAAATTTCATCTAAAAAGCATAAGTATCTTTTAGTTTGTTCTGTTCACCAATTTGAATGCTGGTTTATCTTGTCACCCAGAAGCAACCCATACAAATCTGGTGTATGCCCTGCTTTTCTTTACAAGCAATTCACTCTTTCAGTGAAGGTAACTGGCAGGTAGACCTTTGACTATAAGTGTAGAAAAGAACAACTGCCTTACTCAGAACTGTCAAGCAAATGGAAACGCCCATTATACTCACCTGTATCTGGGAACATCATCTTTCCTGCCTCTTCCACTTTAACATCACCTTCACGAATTACCTCACTATTACTGTTTGTTAATGGGCATACAAAGAAGTCCTTCCACTGAGATTCCCCCTGGCCCCTCCTTCGCACATAGGTGAAATATTGGTGAGATCTGTAAGACTGGCCATATTCGAGAACCATCCTGTTTTGCAATAAATATTCTAACTAACCATGCCCACATCAAACCGCAGCTTACATATCATGAAATATTTCATAAACAGGGAAAAATGCAATTCGCAATGAAAACGTTAAAAGGAAATCGCTCAGTTTGCCTGTATTTTATGTCTCAGACTAACAAGCTCTTCATCTGGTTACGTGTCTGTTGCTGACAATCTCAGCAGCTGGTAGAAAAAAAATTCTGCCAATCTGTTCCTGTTCCTAAGGGTGTACAGGGCAGACAAAGAACTTGGACAAACCCACATTCAACATGCTGAAGGGTTTGTCAGTTGCCTTGATTAGCACAGGAAACAGCCTCTCAAGTTCAGAAAATGCCACAGGCTCATTCTCAAAGAAGAAAATTTTCAGGAGCACACTGTGTTGCAAGACAATCTGTTCCATTGCAAAACAGGTCTGCTCAGGCTCAGCCCAACACAAGAACTGTAACTTGATGCTGAGTTAGTAAGAAATTTGTTTTTGTGGAAGTGCTTTTCTCAACAAATTCTAACCATTTCCGACAAAAAAATACTTCATCAGGACTTGATATGTGTATTGTTGGGGGGGTTTTTATGCTGATAAAAATCATATAGCTATCTCTTTTGTTTTAGGATATTGGTCTTTTCATGCATCTACAAAAACAAAAAGTGTAAGCAATTTAAAAGGAAAAAATCTAAATAATCAAAATATTAAACAAACGAAAGAGGGGTAAAATAGAAAAGAAACAGAAAGTTATATTTGCATTTTTATTTTCTTCTGGTTTTTCAGAAGCCTTCAACGGATTATAGTTCATTCTTGGCTGAAAAATATTTTCTTCAATTCTAGGAAGCAAAATTAAGCATTGTGACTGCTTGCAAAGTATTGTACAAGATATGGCTTTAGACACTAAAAAATACACCTTGTTTTCCATTATAAAATGTTTCTAGGAAAGGAGAAACCCAGGATGAAGCTGCAAGGCAAGCAGTCTGGGAATCTGGAGAGAAAGGTGTTAAGAGATGTCCACAAGACTCTCAAAGAAATACGAAGCAGAAAAAGAAGAAGAAAAGAGACGACAGAATCAACCAAGGTAACAAACAAACAAAAAACATAAAGGAGAAGAAGGGCAAAAGTTCATGTCATGTTTCATCAATCTTCTGTTTGAAGAAGACAACAACTTACGAAGTAGAAATGAGAAATCAAGGGAACAAATCTGAAGATTGTGTTGAGGTGCAGAATAAGCAGGGAGTTAAATGAGAAATGAGCAAAGGTAGAGCATCTCACTGATTAAGCACACTTTGAAACCTTAATGTTAAATATTAATTTATGTTATCCATCTAAATACATACTTATATATAAATATTTTATATGTATATCTCTTTCCCTGAAATGTTAATGCACATGTTAAATTTTTGTCTCCATGTTCTAAATTTAACTTGCTAGCAAACCTTGCTCCTCACTCCATATTCTTAGGTTCAGATGGTATCTTTTGATTCAAATATGCCCAAAAGCAAAAAACCTAAGGCTGGCAATTCTCAGGCCTCAAAGTAGAAACTGCCACAGACTCAAGAGCTTGGCTAATTTTTTTGTCTCCTGGAAGGGCAGGGACATGCAGGTAAATTGTGACTGGGAATGTATACCAGGGGCATCAATTTATAGGAATGAGAGTGCAGGGGACACTCAAGGGACACCAAAAAGCCAATCTCTTGAGCATAAACTACTGCTAACCAGTGCTTTCTGCAAATCACAAATCCCTGAGTGTCAGGGATTGTCCCTGTGAACTGGAAGTTGACCAATTATACCACCCAATGGCCAGCACAGATCTGGGAGGACATGGATTCACTAGACTCTCCCAGAGAAGTACAGGTCTTGGCTGAAACACACACTATACAAGGCCAGGGAGCCTTCACAACAAAGGTTCTGCATGCACCCTCTGTTTTGGAGAGCATGAGACATGAACAGCGTGGATGCAGCTATTTTCATGCCCGTTTCAGTACCAAGTAACAGTCCTGGGTATATTTAATATGCTTAAGTGGACACAGCTTACGACTGCGTGGATCAAGGCCTGAGGATCACAGTGTAGCTATTCTGATGTTCATTTCAGGGTTTTTTGAGATTAAATATAATAGGTAGGGTTCACTCTGCAATTAGGTCATGTTTGTGTTTTCACTATGAGCATGTCATTTCCTTAAAAGACTTCTTAGGGATTTTATATATCAATCAATTTTAAAATCAAAAACTAAATGGATAAATAAACTCCATATAAATGGAGTTTAAGCACAGACTACATGCTAAATGCCACTGAGGTATTTGCTAGGGTATTCTAGAAAGTCCAAGGCATCCAAGTCAAGCAAGGTCAAGAAAAAAAAGTTGACTTGTCTTAGCATCACAGACAGCAGCAATGTCCTACTTTCAAAATACTACTACAACCAAAATTACACAGACATGAAAAGAATTTTCCATAAAATAGATTAATTTTTGCTTTCATGAAAAAAAGCGCCATATTACATTTGAATTCATGAATCTATCTACCAATAGTTTAGAACAGAGTAGGAAAAATCATCATTCTGTAATCAAACCAAAAAAAAATCTACAACTTGATAATAGAAAATATTATTTGAATAGCACATCAGTAGGCAAAAATCCAGATTTTGGAACATCAACATATAAATAAAGTGACATGGAATAATAACAGGCTTGCTATTATTTCTGCATTCTTTTCTAGCTTTTATGCCTATAAATTGATGCTGCCAACATGAACACTCCAGTGACTTAGTTTGCATTAATGAAAAGATGTGCGCTGCTCTATTTCAGAAGATGCTTGCTGTTACAGAAAACATCTCTACCAATTAAAACTGCAGCACACAAATTAAAGGCTAAGCTATTGCTGTGATATGAAGGCAGATTCCAATATGGTGCTATCCATGCAGTTAACTAAAAATCTTGGAATAATGTAGCTTTTCTTAAGTGGGTATCTGCCAAAAAGAAATGACCTTTGTGATCTACACTATAGTTTGAGTACTGTCTATCATCCTCTATTAAACTTCTCTTCATTACACCACATGGAAAACATTTCATAGACGCAAATTCTACGAATTTGAAAAGAAATGTTTCAGAGCAATATATGGTGTTGTTATTAAAGAATTGACTGAGAAAGCTATTGTAATAAGTCCACAGAAACATTTAGCTAACACAAATCACAAGCTGTGCAGAACAGGTTAAACTCGAACAGAATCTCTTACTTGTCTGATAGCAGCTCTAATGACTGTATGCCATGGGGATCAGTACAAAAAGTGCTGTGAAAACCCTAAATTAAAGAGAAATATAAAATACATCAATATGAAGAGATGATGTAAAACTGGCGTGTTTAAGACAAAATTAACTTAGCCCTGTATTTTAAAGATGATTAACTGCTTAATTCATTCTGAAATTAAGGAGTCAGATGGGTAGGCATGTTTTGAAGCCTTGTCCTTAACGCTTATAAAATAACGCCAGGGCTGGATCATGAAGTTCTGTACAGGCAAGTACAGCACAAGATACAACACTATGAAACTTGCCATGATTCACACCATTGTGCCAACACATTCTCATTTCCAGGATAAAAGGGCTCTCTTGAGATTCAGATTCCATCAAATATGCTCAGATCGAGAAAAACACCATTAGTAAACCAGTGGGAATAAGACAAGAAAAATGTGTGACTTCTTTTCAGTGAACATGAAATAAGCCATCCCCTGATTTTGATCATCTCTTTTTCCTGCTATGCACGATTCCAACCAAAGAGTGGCATCTGAGCAATGAAGATACACCAACTGGACTCTTCAGTACTATAGTTTAAAGAAAGGAAAGGCACAGTCTTATTACATTTATATTCTTATTACAGTAAAAAATTGAGGTAACAAATCTTCCACACATAGTAACAGTATATTTTTCTTCCACTGTTTATCTTCATACACAAAAAATATCTGAGTTGATATTGAAACCCTTCACTTTCAGCATTTACAATTAACTTTTGTACTTATGTAAGAAGGAAACCCCTATGGAAGCAGGGGAATAAATGAGTACTATCTGTTCGAGTTAAATTAATTTTGAATTCAGGATTCAACTTGAAAATAAATTAATAGGGTAATGATTACCTTTTTTTTGGGGGGGGGTTAGAGACGTATTTATTTGTAGCAATTGTGTTAGAATTGAAATTGCAAAGAAACAAGTTGAAGGAAGCATTAGTAAACATTTTAATAGTCCAATCTTGCTATTAGCTAGTTGAGATGCATAAATAAATTACAAGACCAATAATGTAAACATTATAACTTCAAATATAGCAAATGTTATGAATTATTCTGCACTACATTGTGCTTGTCATAATCCAAAATTGATTAAGTCATGGGTAATGCAGAAGAAAGAAAAATACTTCATAGCACATGTTAGTCCTGAATCAGAGTGGTAGAAGATTCTGCAATGGCAAGAGGCATAAAATACCTGGGCATAATAGCAGCCACTTCTCAAGAAAGCCAAAATGATTATGGCTGTCAACCTACAGAGAAGTATCTTCTGTATTTTGGCTATTTTTCTTTTTAAGGTAACTATGCTTTTTTTTCATTCTGTGAAATGGTGGTGAATGAATAGATGACACATACTAAAAGTTAAAATATCTGGAGTTGCCTTAAAAGCGGTTTTGAACACAGTACTTCTGAATCTTCAAAACATCAGTCCAATTCTTATGGAGATTATTATATTTTTGTTTCTCTTCTGTTACTCCTAGCATATAAGAGCAGCACTGCTGAGCAGGATTCTCACTGTGCAAAGCTTTCTGACTGCTCTCTGTGGATCCCAAGTTTCACCATCAGTCTCTAGATCATACACATTAGCTTCTGATTACTTTCTGTCACTACCCTCAAAATACACTCACTTCATCTAAACGGCTCCACATAAATCACTTAAATCCTGGTAAGCATGATGATGCCTGATCTTCCACTCCACTGAATACCAGATGCTCTAAAAAAGATACGAGGTATTTTCACTCTCAGTGCTACGAGCAAAAAGCATGGCAACCCTATTGAAGGCTGACATTCAACAGCAAAATCAGAATGATTACAAATATTCCAAGTGCTATATGTTTTCTGTGTAGTCTGTAATTATATTGATATCATACAGATAACTCACTCTGTCTTACCACCGTCACTGAAGACAGACAAGGTGGCTGGAATGCAAATCAATACAAAATGTGAAGATATTGTGCAGCATAAAAATGAAGAATGGCAAGATATGTTATTTCATAGGAGATTCTGAATAATGGATCTGTTGTTTCATCACTACCTTTATAGACTTCTGCTATAAAGTACACTATTTTAATTATGCTTTTACTTTCAAAAAAAAAAATCACAGTATTCAGAAAAGTATTTGCCAAATGAGACATTCATTGCCTATGTTATCTATAACTTGGCTTCATGAAAAAGCTGATATAGAGATATTTTGATAAAAAGAGCTAGATTTAAATATACCAGATCATCTCCAGAGAGTCATGGATAGATACTAGAAACAGCAATTTCTGGCAGTGTAATTATCAGGCTTGTACTAGAACCAGGACAATTTAGACATCACATCACAGTACAGGTATAAACAAATAACAGAACAGTCCAATCCTCAAAAGAGAGTGACATGACTAAGGATTGTACCATCTCAGCCTTTGTTTGCCACGGGGGTAACAGTAAGCTGAAAGAGTGAATTTTAGCAGCAGTTTCTGGCCCCAGCTACGCTCAGATGCCTACCAAACCCTAGAAGATGGCTTCTCAGAGTGCCTAGGATCTCAGCGGATACATAAGGGTAAGCAAATTTATTTCAAAAGGGGTATATATACAATCAGTGTTTCATACACTGATGTGATTCTTCAAACAAAAAAAACCCCAAACAGTTATAACAGCAGTCCAAAGCATTGACTATCAATGAATAAGCACGAACGGTTGAGTAAGCAGGTTAAAGCCCACTAACTACATCTGTGCAGTAACAAGCACCTCATGGTATCATCAGCAGAATAATAACTGTCATTAACGAAGTATCTTTCCATTTTACACCTCTAGTCACATATAGTGCTTTTCAATTATCATGGTCATATAAAAAAAGTGTAATAAATGGAATACAAATGCTGTATGTTTTCTCTTTCCCAATCACAATAGGTCTACACTTTACTAAAAAAGTATTTACTTACCTTTATTGTGATAAGGTTAAAAGAAATTTAATTCCTATTTTTATGTACTCTTCAGCAACTAATTTGTCTTGATTACCTGATGATGAATTCTTTATATTACGTTATAAATACTTCTTATAAACATCAATATGCAATTTTTCATAACGAATATATGTATTGTTAAATATATGAATGTATTTTAACACCTTTTCACTGATGTAACCTAATGCTGAAATACGTTTATTATTCCTTGGAAAATTGTGAATCTGACCATCTCAGGTATATACAGCAGTATGTAAGCCACAGTAATACAGAAATGTGTCATCTCACTGATTTCAAATATATTCTTCAGGTTTTATCAGCAAATCTTTACACCTACTGCTTCAATATACAACCAAAACCACCTTCACTTGTTTTAGCATATTTTCAATGACAGCAAAAGTTCTGAAGAAACATTCAACAGAAAAAAAACGTAGGACCTTAAAGTAAATGTCAGAGTAAAATGAGCACAGTAACTAGTGGGTCATTTACTAACAAGGGGAAAAATTATTTGAAGAAGAAAGAATTAAATGAAGGTATATGCCACAACAAAGATAAAAAGACATCAAAACACAATGACAGGAGACAGGAAAATCCTAGGACTTTTCAGTAAATGAAAGACAATAGAGATGACAGCCATATGCTCATTAATAACAAACATCAGCACTCAACAGTCTCAGAGGAACACTTCTAAAGCCAGTCTTAGATGTAATTCCTTCAACCCAAATTATGAAAATTCACTATTGAGGTTTTCCACTTTTTAACAACAACATGAAACACTGACACAATTAGCAAATAAAGCATCTACCACTTCAAAGGAAGCCATTTTTGAAGACATATGTTTTCATATTCCTCATTACATGTTTATCATGACTCCACAAGGCACAGTCACAAGACAACTTGCTGCAAAAGCCAGGAGGCAGATGAGGCAGCAGAAAGACACGAGAGGTAGGACAGCAATACAGTATAGCACAAACAGGGAGAAGAGATCCCTGAAAAGGGAATACAGCCAAAGGGCTGGCACCCTGGAACATGCCTCCCTGCCACTTTGCTACAGCACTCATCTTCCAGCCACAGCTGACACATGCTTTTGGTTCCTTTCCCACTTCTATAAAACAGAGTGTAGAATACAATACACTATTTCAGTTGGAAGGGACCTACAGTGCTCATCTAGTCCAACTGCCCGACCAATTCAGGGCTTACCAAAAGTTAAAGCATATTATCAAGGACAGTGTAAACACTGACAGGCTTGGAGCATCAACACCCCTTCTAGGAAGCCTGTTCCAGTGCCTGACCACTCTTCTTGGTGCAGAAATGCATCTTGATGTCAAGTTTGACCCTCCCCTGGCACAGCTTTGAACCATTCCCACAAGTCCTATCATTGGAAGAGATCCTATTCAAGTTGTCCTACTCTATTCTGACTTGTAAAAGCTCCCTCCTCGTTTTTCACCCTTCCAGCTGTTTAACACTACAAAGAACAGTGGGGAGTGAAAGGAAGTGGCAGCCAGTGAAAAAGTCACATGTGTACAGGTAGGATGGAAGACTTTGAAGGAGTATTGAAGGAGTTATTCTGCTTCTCCAAGCTGATTTACGCTCAGTGCAATCATAGCGATGGTATGAAACACTGTATGATAGTTGCTACCAACTTATGGAAGAATTCTAATAGGTAATTGGTAGATTTATATATCTAGAAAACAAGTACCTATTTTACATGCTGGTCTCTTAATTTTCACTACATAGAAAGAATAAAGTATCTGAAATACTGCTATTAAGGTAAGCAGAGGACAAATTTGTCCACTCCAATGGTAAACTTCTGAATGTGTGAATATGTGAAATGTGAAATCAGGAAACTGGTTTTGCTAAGGGGTAGCATAAAGCCTTCAATTTTATAATAACTAGTCATACCAGGCCACAAGCCTTAACTGTCCTTGTCTGGTCTTGAACTTACTTTTGCTTCATTTTAGCTGAATCTGTACTTTTTGTTGCAACTGTCTATATAGCTTCTCCTAGATGAAACAGCAAGAGTACCCCAAGTTCAGGCATCCACTCCATGCTTTCTGAATTGTATAAACTCAGCTGGTTATCATGTAACCTTTTTTTAAGCTTAACTTTTACTCAGCTTTGCAGTTGAATGGTTCTCCTTCACCAAAAGAAATAGTACCATATAGGGAAAAGATTAACGAACCTCAACTATCATGCTATTAGAAGCCCTAGAGAACAACAGAAAAGTAAAAATATGTGTTGAAATAGATAAAAATAAACCTGAACAAACTCAGGAAATCACCACCACTGACACTACTCCTGATGAAGACGTGGGATGCTGATAACTCACTAAAGCATCTTGCCCTTAACCTAGGACTACGGCTCAGCAGAGAGCTGAGAAATCAGAAGGGCAGAGCAGATACTTACAGCTATTGATTTCATTGTATTAACTAATGAATCTCAATAGGAATTGTATTTTTACATGGCATTAGTACTGTTACAACTGGAATAAAAATAAGCAGGTATACTATTTCAGTTAGATTGCTAAAGCATTACTCAAAATAACAATAAATTCTAATTCCTGAATCCTCCTATGGGGTGTGCTCTTTTTGATAACCCATGTGAAGTTACATAAATAGGAGAAGATCTGTGTGTTCCCTCCTGGAGACCAAAAACAAAATTACAAGTTATAACATCTGATGGAACGCTGAATGGAAGAAATAAAAAGAAATTCTAAACAGCTGCTTTGTGGAAGCTTGAAAGTGCAAGCTACTGTTTCAAGAGCAGAAGTCCCCAGTGAAATTTAAGGTAAGAAACAAAAACTAACAGCTAAGTTATGCACCTACAGAGTTTGATGCAGGATGGCCAGTTCGGCCAGTTCCAGGGAGCTGCCCTGGCCCCTACGACCTCAGCAATGTCCACACTGCCAGTCTAAGGCTATGTATCAAAAGAGACATATGGGAGACAGGCACAGGGTCATTTGCAAAGCACTGGACATTTTTTGACCCATAATTTATAACAACTACATATTCTCATTTTGTTAGGATCAATGAAAAGCCTGTGCTGTTCTTATTCTGCATCCTCTTTCCTCTTCCTGCTGTGTTACACTCAAGCAGGTGCACACAACCACATTTCTGCTGCACCAGCTCCTCTTGAGATTCTCTAAAAGGCATTTGAGCTATCAGTGACCAGGAACAAACTTGGACTAAATTTTCAAGGACCGTGTCAAGTTCATTTTTATATATATCACACTGGAATTTTACGATGTTGTAATTAATTGGAAATTCATTTAAACTACTTAAAACCTACAAGAGAAATATCATATCTATCACAAAGTACCAATTTACTTTATGGACATAAAATTCACCCAAGAGTGTCCCTAATCCACATAATTTTTGACCGATATTTTCAATAGAACATTTTCATCAGCAGATATACAAATGAAAATACACAGGCCCAACCATTCTTTCAGTCAGTTCAAAGCCACAGAGTATAACACATATAGAGTGCACATACCCATTATCCCACATAAAGCTGGAAAAACTGACCATTAAAGCTGACCAGTACACACCCAGGGTTTGAAAAATGCATTTACTGAACTGCTCTCCAGGCTGCACCAAGAGGGCTGAACGTAAGGAATCAAAGGTGCAGAGTTAAGAAGGAATAACTAAAGGAAGAAATGACAGAAATTTAAACTATAGAAAGGTATTTGCAAAAATGCTACCAAAAGAATAAATATTTCCCCAGAACAGCAGTGGCACAGAGTATCCAGGGAAACAGGTTGTGCAGTTTCCATCACCTGGCATTTTCAACATTCATCCGGACAGATGAAGTTTGTAACAACATACTTGATGACAATATAGAGGATGTGACTTTTCAAAGAGCCTTATTTTTCTGTAATCCAACATATTTTTAGTATTTTTTGCCGCTGAGACTTTTTTTTTAGCCAAGATTTGCATTTGGCTTGTTGCAATATAATACACTGCATGTACCATCACTGGACTGGAAATAAGTTAACACATCTTTGATAAATCAACGCATTTAAAATATGCACTTCAGAAATATCAACCTGAAACATTTATGTGTATGAAGACAGAAGTCAGTTAGCTGTTCCATAGGGAAACAACACAGAACTCGGTAGAAATTTGGAACATCTAAGAATTCAGTAAAAACAAACTGAACAATAAAATAGTATGTTTGGGTGTCCACTTTGAGGGGAAAAGTAACTTTAACAGCTTAAAAGGCTGAAGTAATAGTGCCACCCAAACTTTCTGAAGCAACACACTGTATCAGGGAACTGACCCTCTCACATCCCCAGCTCCTGAGTCACCCCCAAGGTTCTCCTCCAGGAGTTCTGCCCACAGGCAGTCCTCACACTGAATTACCTCCAGTGCTTACCTCGTAATGGCATAAGTATCCTGAAAGCTCCTTAGTATTTCCTTAAAAAATCACAAACACGCATTTACAATGTACAAAAATACTTCCTTGAGAAAAATTATTAAAACACAGTGAATCTAGTACAATTCCTTCCTGAGCAGAAGAGTATATAACAGAGGAAAAAAGACGGTCAAGAACCAGAAGAGTTTCTCACTGTGCAGAATAATAAATGCAATTTAAAGTGGTCATGGAAAATTAATGAAGGCAAATGGATTTAAGTATAAGCGACTAATAGCAGTAGTTATGAAAAGCAGAGAAGTTATTTTTTTCTCACAAAAATTTGAAAGTAGTATTTACTTTCCATATATTTTCTGAAGCTATTATTATTATTTTGCACTTAATGAGTGAAGAAGTGTAGCAATAACTATGCAGCACTCTTTGGCTGTGTTAAGATAAAATTGTGAGGTAGCCTGTTTTAGTGTTTCAGGCTCCAAAAATGCTATTGCTGAACCTAGAACAGTGCTCTGCTGTTGGCTCTACAGGCACTAACAGCTTTATTAATTACTCCACTATTACAAATGCAAACTATGACAAAGCAATACCCAGAAGTCCACGTCACAAGCTGTCCATCCTGGAGAATGCAGTAGCCTTTACGCTCTGAAGACATTAAAGGCTATTTACTTACTATGTAGTTAAAGTCAAAGAGCTACACATTTCAAAGCTGAGACTGAAATATATCTGTGGGTTCACTCTTCACAGTTGCTGAAGGCTAGATAAGCAAAAAAAAAAACTGTGTGCAGAAAAGCAGTTACTGTTCTTTTAGTTCATAACCATAATTACAGCATAAGATGGGGGAATCATGGAATAGGGTCCACTTCTTTAAATGCAGGTTGCCTTGTGTTGTCTAAGCCTTAGGTAAGTAGATCTGCAAGAGATTGTCCTAGAACAGGCAGCTTAAATCTCCCCTCTAATCAGCAGAAAGCAGCACACGTAACGTAATACTTGCAAAGACGGGTAGTCCACACAAGTGAGTGATTCATACACTGCCAAGAAGAAGACAGAATTTGATCCACTAAATACCTGTGCCCACTACTCCCTACTGAGCACCCAAGGAACTGATGTTAAATACATGCACTTGGGATAGAATTCCAAGGTATGACAGCAGTGGCAATCATCTTTCATTTTTCTGAGCATTTATGGATGAGTGCAGTAATACTGGCAGAAAGTTTACAGACTTAGCAGGGAAGTGCCCCATATTAGAGTCAGGCAGTGTAGGAGAGGATGTGAACTTAAGTCCCATGAAGAGGTTTTCAGACAAACAGCCTCATTCATTGATTAACCTCCTCTTCAGTCTGAACAGATACACATATACTACTACAAACTCTGAGTAGAGGCTCCTTTGGAACATCAGGTGTTTCTTAATGTCTTCAGATGAAGTCACTGCACAGCACTATACAATTTCCCGCTAACTGAAAGAAGAATACACAAAGACTATGGTATCAAATGCATTTTGGGGAAGAGCAAAATGATGAATCCTTTCCAAAATTAAAAAAAATATATTCTTTTGTCCTCAAAGGCTTTTTTACTAAAATAATGTAACACTGTAATGAATGTAAAAGGAAAAACAAAGAGAACAGTAAAGAAAAAAAAATGAAATCTTTCTCAGGAAGAGCTAGGAAATCATGGCATCATACAGAGCTATATTTAAAATTATTAGGTTTCATATATATTACATATCCAATACCTCAAACTCATGCCATCAAATGTCAAAATCATAAAATAACAACTATGTATCTCTTGTTCTAACAAGGAGCTCTGTTGTATTACTAGAACCATACTTTTACTATAAGTATTGTATTACTTGAACTATAGACTATACACAGGTAATTCTGAAGTTTTAATAAAGGTAACTCTAATTTAAACATTACCTCTGGCAACAGTCAGTCTGAAATAATCCGAAAAACAACACAGACCTAGTAGGCACTGTTTTTAAACAACTCTGAGAACATGCAAGTCATCTAGATCTAAAATGAAATTTCTATTAAAACTGAAACATATTCAATTATTAAGTGGGAGAAAAAATTCTTTTGAAATTGTTCTGACTCACTCTTGACCACAAAAAATACTCCAAACTGCTCCCAAATCTACTCTTAGTTTTCTCTAGGTTTATTTTAAATTAAGTTTTCAAGGAATGTTAAATGACATCTCAATCATATACTATCCACGCTTACCACACACATGAACATTCTTCTGTCTCATTAAAAAAGGATTTCCTTTTGATTCTGTTGAGACAAAAAGCCCTCAGCATAACTGATCGGTGTTACCTACAGTAAATAAAGTAGTAGAGACCAAATAACTTGACCAACATATGTAGGAATAATAGTCAAAACCCAGGCTACTGCAACCAGGGTATGCATAAACTTGTACTACAGCACCACTGCATTCCACATGATAAACGCAGGGTTTAATGATGAATTCCAAGAAACTAAATTTCATATAAACAGTACCCTCAGACCAATGATAAAGTTTATCATAGAGGGTTTTTTATCTTTCTGCAGTGTGACAATTCACAGTTCCTTTCCACACTGTGTGTTGACATTAAGACAGAACATAGAAAGCGGTCACAATATAAAGATAATGTTCTAACACAGTCTGAATTCTCAATTCCCAAATTTACCACAGTCATAAGACTATGGTACCTATCACTGATTGATACCTGTATTAATTATGTAAAATACATTAAACCAGATTGCTCTGCATGGATTACAGGCTAATCATAGAATCAACTGGGTTGGAAAAGACCTCCAAGATCATCAAGTCCAACCCTTGACCCAACACTGCCGTGGTTACTAGACCATGGCACTCAGTGCCACATCCAGTGTCGTCTTAAAAATCTCCAGGGATGATGAACCCACCACCTCTCTGCATTTTATATACTGGAATATATGCCATTTATCTTGTCTTTCATTTTCTAGCAAATTTTAGTAATGGCACATTCT
>JAWMRA010000113.1:90013447-90029536 GCA_035584735.1 Pseudotriccus pelzelni | reverse complement strand
TGATCTTTGTGCTTTTCTTCAGGTGTTTGTTTTGCCAAACTCTTTTATGGAGTTTGCCAAAAGCTCTGTATGCCTTTGCTAATCTGTTGTCTATTTCTGCGTCATCTTGTCCGGGAGCTGCTTTATGCGGACGATGTCGCCCTCGTTGCCCACACAGAAGCAGCTCTGCAGCGTTTAACATCTTTGTGTTTAATTACTGCATAATTTAATACATATATATGTATGGCAGATACCTATAGCGTATCTCTGAACACATGTAATACAACAGTTTCAAAGTTATGTCATTCTTAACTGAAGCTTTTCAGAAAGAGTTGAATTTCATTTTAATTTTTCTTAAATAAGCAAACAGCATTTTCAAATGGTTACTAGCCCCTACTTTTATCTATCCATTTTAATTGAATAAAATTTAACTAAAAGCTTCCAGAAGTCCTTATTAAATGTTCAATATTTTGTGCTTTAATCAGTTTCTTAGAGCTAAAATAACAGAATATTTTTCACCTGTTAAACTGATATTTTCTTCATTTAATTATTTCATCTTCTTCTCTATACCCTTTTCTGCACCACTACTCCCTTTTCTACTTCCTTTACAATATTTCCATTATTTTTTCCATCTGTCCTCCCTTTTCCCCACTCTTCCTTCTCTCCATCCTACTTTTTCATTCTTTAAAAACAAACCAAAAAAACTTTAAAGGCTGTGAGAAGGGACAGAGTTGAATTGTCAACAACCAGAAAGTTCCAGCCAAAAGTTGGTATTAGCTTCTAATTATTTTCTATTTATCTCCAAATCAGAACATCTTAGTGTTTGGATGGATGCAAAATTACATCAAGTTCCTGCTTTGTGTCTAAACAAAAGCTGCTCCATTTCCACTTTCTGATGAAGACATCTCCTTCCACTTCCAGCACAAGAAGCACTTGGATAACTGACAGTACAAACATTCCTTATTACAAAAAAGCATTGTATCAAAATATTTCAAGCAAAAAACTTAGTCCTCCCTTCTCCCTTGCATCTGACATATCATTTCAGATTATTCATATACTTTGGAGAAGCAAGAGTATTTCCATGCTGAACAGATGGTTTTGTGTTCTAACAAGCTGGTACTGTATGAACACCTTTTTGTCATGCACAACTCAGCATAAACTATTGCGTATCCAGGTTACCTCACACTTTAATCTTCTGGAAAAAGGAGAGTAACAAAATAGCTTGAGCACCTGCTTTCCCACTTTCCCTGCTGCCCTGGGATCCCTTTGCTTTTCCACTGATGAGTAAACCATTCTTTACAGGCTTTTGCACACCCTGATCTGTTGGTGTTTACGCTGAAACATTTGCAGCAAGCAAAGAACAACCACTACAGTAACAGCAGCAACAGCATCTGGAAGACCTCTAACAAATGAAATAGAAAAAATTACAGGACACTCTGCAACAGTGTATCTACAAAGACAGAATGATCTTGTTAAGTAGGAGTGTGTAGGATCAGGAAAGAGTCCATGCAATTTAAGAACTGAGTGTGGTGGATTACCTACCAATGGCTTTTGAGCATAACAATAAACATACAAGTCATATATTTACCTGGATCTGCAAGTATGAGGAGGACGTTATTTCAAATCTAACAATGGGCTAAACCCCACTACTTTGCATACAAGTATTACTGAAATTATTGCAAATATATATCTGTGTGAAAGCTAATCTATTAGATAGCTCTACAGTCCTATGGAAAAACCAGGATAATAAGCATCATTTAGCAAAATTAACACGCCATTTTGCCATTGAACAGCTGTCTGAAGACACGGAGGAGAAACGTCTCTTGGAATTCTGCATTGTATCAGTTTTTCATTTACCTCACAAACGTCAACAGAAGACATAGCAAGTCGCTTAAGTTTGGTGCTTTCAGCAGAACTGGAGCCAAATCAGTTTTAGCTGGAAACAGGAAAGTCAGGGAGCCAGCTTCATAGCTGCAGCAAATCAGCACAGTCCTAAGTATTTAGGAAGAACAAAGTCTCACTCTTTTCCCAGCTAGAGCTCACCCAGACAGCACCAAAAATTCTTTTTGGAGTCTCAAAAAAGACAAAATGCAAGAAACAAGTTTGCTTAGAGATATTCAGAAAAATCAGCAGTATGAGCCTACATTACCAGAACTACGAAAAATAAAAATTTACACTTGAGAGATAAGTTAATTCAATTTTTCAATATTAAAAAGCCAGTTTAACACATGCACATGAAGCCCCTGATTTCATGGCAAGTTCTCTAACTTCAAGCATTGCACAGAGAGCTTTGAAACACGCATTTGAATGCTAGGGATTCAAATAAACTTGGGGAATATGCCAAGAGTGGATTTGTTTTCTTTTTCCAGTGCTCACATCTCTTAGGAAAACTATTTTTCCTCAATTTGCAGTGCTGCTCTTTGGAAGTTGACTGTTTATGAACCAGGGGCCTTTGCTGAAGACACACCTGTCTTCACCATATAAAACAAGTAGAATTTCTTTTCCAGATCCAAAGGTGAGTTAAAAGAAGGAATGTAGACTTTAATAAAACTTTTACAGACTAGCATGAAATATTACTTTTTCCAATAGTTACATCAACTGCCAGAATTCAAAGTACTTTATGAATCAAAAGCTTTTGAAGTTTACATCTTTCAGTGTAACCCCTACAACAAGAATTGGATGTTTGAGTATTTGATGAACACTTTAGAAGGTGCAGAGAAATTCTAAAACAGCAGTGCCTTTCAGTCTTTGCATCATGCTAACCCAGTAACAACAAAAAGGAATGCCCAGTGCAAGCAGAGCATTTGAAGTTTTTAAGATGTCTTTTGTTATGTCACATGTATGTAACCATTTATGTGGCCATTTATGACCATCAAAACTTTGTATCATCTTCATTAAATGTGGATGATCTTCAATATTACCGTATTAGCATTACTGTAAGTTTCACTCAATATTTTTTTCAGTATTCAAACTAAAAATTCCCTTCCAACAACAAAAGTTATGAAATCAGGAACAGGCGTAAGTTATTCCAGGAAGGGTTAGGAGGTTTTTAATCTGCTGAAAGTCTTAGATAATTCTTCTTCATAGTTTTTATTAGTTCCAGCCCTTTTTAGGATAAGGAAGTAGCTGTACTCATTTCCAGCAGGATTCTAATTAAAATGTGACAGGATTTAAAGAGGACTGTAATAACCAGGATTATTTTTGCCTGCAAATTTAAAAAAATAATTTCATATTAAAAGTAATATTAATACGCATTTCTTATGAAGCTCTCTTCACTTAGAGATCTCAAAGATTAGAATGAAATTCAACATTAGTCTATATCTTCCAGATGGGAGTTTTAGAACCTATTCATTGAAGGTGTATAATACAGGGAAGAAACAAATCAAAACTCCATGTTCTATGCACCTCAGATCTTTACTCAAGTATTAAGGTTTTCCATTTCTCTGGTCAGACTGCACAGTCCTTATTTGTTTATACAGCCAAAGACTAAACTGCAGCATCAGTAAAGTTCCGTACTTTACACACTCCATTTTAAAACCTGTCTGTTTCCTTGCTTATTCTGATACAGTGCACTGATGCCCATCCAAGGACCGAAAAATGCAAGGTGAACAGAAGATGAATGCATACCTTCACCCTGCCTAGCAGGAACCATCTGCAAAACAGCTTTTTTTATTGGTTTTGGGTTTTGGTTTTTTTTGTGGTTTTTTTTTTTGTAGCAAGTTTGCTTTCTTAACACCTCAAATTCTTGATGAAAACACTTTTCCTATTACTTTTTCTTAAAATATTTTAAAGAACAACATATATTCTGAGATCAGCTTGTGAGGACACTGACTTTTCCTTCACATACAGCAGTTTGTTGGAGAGAGGAGATTTAAATTGAAACAGATAAAAACTGCTTGTTTTTGAAAAGGCACTCTTACCCTCAAGTGCCACGTAACTGCAGCGACCCTGCCAATCAAAAAAAACAATTGCTTCATATAAGCAGAATGTTTAACCTACAGTACAGCTGCAAGGCACAGAAAGGCGTGATGTATTCCTATTTTAACAAAACTTGTGAGAAGAGCTCCCAAACAGCAGCTACATTTATGCCTTCCAGAATAAGACCCAACAAATCTTCTACTTTGAGCCTGAAACCCACGTCCTCACATGTCATGGAGGAACATGCTTTGGTGGGTTCAGACTTTATTAGGAGACTCATGCACTGGTCACTATTGATCCTACCAGATTTTAAAGACTACTAAATAGCCAGCAAATCTGTTTGTCAGTATATATTGTCTGAATATTGCCTACAGGAGTAAAGTATGCATCCAATGAACACAACTTTGATATATCTATTGGGCCAGACAAGCCCTTTCCCAGAAGGTGCCAGGATAAGAAGCTCTATTTTGGCATATGGAGCCCAATCACGCCACCTCCTGGCTAGGAATGGCCACTCTATTCTACACATTACACAGGTGATCAGTGCTTGGGAAGGTAACAGTTGACTGGAATTTTCTATTCAGCTGTCCAGGTATTCCGCCTTTTCCTGGTACTGACTGTAAATATTATCAATTTTACAAATTCCTGAGTTTAAAAATATCTACTTAGAAGCACCACGGAAGAGAGATGGACAGTCACATTTCCTGAATGAATACACCAAGGAGACTATATGTGATATAAATTTACTAAAAGAATTCCCAGGACAAAATAAAAATATTCTTCTCCTTCCAAGGAAAACATTCATGTTGCCAAAAAACAGCACACTTTGTTGATGAGGGTCTGGCCATCCAGATAAGCCTCAGCAAATGTCTTTGACCTTCCCTTAAACAGTTGGTACTAAATTCTGCTATTTGCACGGAATTGCACTTTAACCAGCTCCATTGATTCAAGCACTATTTAAAGAATGAAGCACCTTTTTTTTCAGACAAGGGTATCAGAATCTAACCTTCACTTACTGCACTTATATTACCATCTCTTTGAAAGACAATTTACTGTGTTTCAAAGAACATGTTTTCTAAGATCACAGATCAAATGGTCCTAAGCTGCTTCAGATGTCTGAAAGGCAGTTTTATTATTTTTATTTTTTTAATTACATCTATCACTTGTTTTTTCTCTCCTCTTAACCAAGCCTGCCTCTTATGACTGAAAAGTTGGTGTCAGTATAAACACAATGGTTGCTTTGTTACACTCATTCTAATATTTTACAGTATTTTGTTTTCTCTTGTTATCACTTGGGATTTATCTGCATTACATTCAAGACAAAAGCACTTCCTTGAGCTAGGAACACATAATATGTTGTCACATCATGACAAAAAAAAAATTCATCTTTAAAAAAAATAAAAAAGGCAAAATGCAGTCAGTTCTAACACTTGCAATATATTCAATCAGTTTTCACGATTACAAGCCTATTGGCTATATCAGTCAATACATCATATTTGTATTACAGTGACTGCCTGATAGCACACTAATACAACAGAAAGATTCCCATTAACTGTACTGAGCTTCGAACCAAGTCTTGAACTGCTAGCACATCACTACTTTATAGAAACCATAAGCACCTTGTATTCATCTAGAGTTTGCACTTTTTATTGAAAAGGCTCCAACTAATCAATATATACATCTAGATTCTAACAAAATCAAGATATCCAAAATACACACTCTAAATATTAGCGTGTTTTCTAAGTCAATCTACCAGTTATTTACACTGCATTTCTTAAGACAGCAAAGCAAACAATGATTAATACCAACTATTTTATGAACAGAGATTTCGTCTCACCTGATGTAAACATCAGGGAAAAAAGAAACAATAAGCAGAAAAGTGACCATTCACAGCTTAATATTAATGTATGCACTTATATTAACATTTTACAATAATCTTATTTTAATACAAAGGCTTGTTTAGACAAGTAAATTAATAACTTTGCAAGTATATTTTCAGAAGTAGTTTTCAATGAAAAATTTGATAAAAATTAAAAAGTATCAGAGGCCTGATTTTAGCAGGCCATAGGTTTGAAAAACAGCCTTTCACATTTAGGGCTAAGGATATGATTACCATATACTGTATTTCCAAGACAAATAATTTTCATACAGCAACCTTATTACCCCAGGTTTTTAACAGAAACACACACTCATGAACTAGCTAGAACAACTATTGCAAGTTTGCATGAAAGACTGTACTAATGCTCACTGAGTGTAAAGGCTAATCTTTTGAATAATTATGTCCTGTCCTACAAGGAGCTTTATGATGCTGAGCTATATGAGTCTAATTTACACAACTTGGAGGTTTAACAAACTCATGCTATGCCATGCAGAATAATCTAGAGACTTAACTCAAGATTAAAATTAAAGGCCTGATTCTCAATGCCTTCAGAATGCCAGTTGAAATTCTGAGGTCAATTGTACTGCCATTATATAGAGAGAAATTAGCTACCTCATTACCCAAGTAATGCTGATATTTCCATGGGGAGAGATGCTCTTACTTTGGTCAGCTATTTCCAGTAGGTCTTTTTCCTTTATGTTTATATTACAAAAGACTTAGCTGGCTCTAACAATACAAGATATTCCAAAGCCACACAAATATAAATAAATACATATGTATATAATTTGCTTGTCCACAAAAGTATAGACAATTACCTGGCTCTTCAGCTTATTAAATATAATGCTGATATATACCAAGTTTTGAACTACAGAACAGTTCCAGCTCGTTGTAGCTTTCTATGTCATCCACACCTTCACAGCTACAGTTACATACTTATTTTTATATTCATAATCAGAGACATCTTACACAAAACAATAAATATTTACATACATGCAAAAGTAACACACAGAAGCAGCTCATTAGCTTCCAGTGTAGGAAGCAACACCAGAACAGAGTTCTCCCCGGAGCTCCAGTTTGCTTTGTCCAGTTTAAGGACAAGTTGGGTACAAAAGACAGTGTTCAAAAACATGATCTTCACTTTTGACATTCTCCATCTGACCAACATCAGGATAACTCCTGACTAGACACAGTACAATCTTACCTAAGAAAATAACTACTGGTAATCAATTTACAATAAAATAATTTAAAACTTTCCAAGAGACAGTGGGACTCTTCCACCTCTTATAACCGTTTGGTACCCAAAATAGTTCACTTGATAGAGAAAAGCCCTTTCCAAAAAACGGAGACTTGTCTATTCTTTAGAGCTCAACTAAAGAGGTCTTTTTTTGTCCTTAATGACTGGATTATATTATTGGAATAAGTACGTTCATTTTGTAAAAGTTTTAAAAAACTTTCAGAGACTGAGGCAAATCAACAACCACTCACAATTCACAAGTTCTTCTAATAGATGACTTATAACTGACTTTTCTAATAGTGCAATAATCATGTAGGATCTAGTTCTATATGAAACAGGTAATGACCCCGGGGGAAACAAAGTATCTTCTGATTAAGGCACTCGGTTAGTCATTTGGAGACAGGGTTCATAGTCAGAATCCACCACAGATTCCCTCGGTGATTTTTCAAGAAATTGTTTTATGCCTTCGTTTTTTGTATCTAAGCAGCACTAGCACCTTTTTCCTCACCTTTCTTTGTGTTGCTTGCTAAATATGCAAATTCTCTACTACAGTAGATGTCCCTTTTCAGTGGGTTTTACCACACCCAGGTAAGGACTAAAGTAAATTAGTCCCTACGGATGACTTCTATCCATCCCTCAGTGGTGAGTGGTAAATAGCTACTGATTCAAGTATTCATCTGAGACAGGTCAACCTGCAGAACACATACCTACATATTAAAATCAGAAGTAATTTCTTGGGTTTAATATAGGTTAAGTAAACACAAACAAAAAAGCCCACAGAACAAAATCAAACAAACAAAAAAATTTATTGGGGAAAAATGGTGGGGAGGGGGGTTTACTTTTACAAGTAAATCCACCTGGCAAATCAAAAGCATTTTTCTGAAATGCTTATCATTTGTGCGCCCTTCTGCAGTTTCACACAGCATCGTGTCTCTCCTCAACCCCAGGTTCTAGCAACCGACATGAAACAACACAGCACTTTCAGAGTGAATGCCTGAGGCTCTGGACTCTAAACAAAAATCTTCATATCTACATTTACACACTTTATACAAAATGTACTGGCAATCAAAACAGCTTGGGATACCATAAAAATAACACCTGGCTGCTATCGTTGTGGATGTAGCTGATTGCATACATCACACATTATGTTTTAAACAACAGAAATCCAGAGTCTGGAAACACTGCTTCGTGGTAGGTATAACCTAGAAATTCACTATTACAGACATCCTTGCACCACGATCCCACGTTCTTCTGGCACCAAAAAAAAATTCTACCCATTTTACTCATTTCTTTTCTATTTACACCCAGCAGCAACCAGTGCATTAATTCTTGTTTTCTTAAGTAGTTACACTCTTACCTTGCTGAGTGTTTAAACAGTCATCATATGTTAGACTCCAAAATAAATCTCTAGAAAGCCTGACAGATGGTGTTTTGAAGGATAATGCCAAGTACCTGGTGTGAATCTGACATTAGCATTCTCTCAGACAACTCACCTTCATCTTAAAAAAAAAAATCCAATGTAATATACATAGTTCTAGTTATGCTAAGAAGGAATGAGAAAACTATTAATTTATTCAATCATACATTTGCCCAAAATGCAATTTCCGCATGAACTTGACACCTAGAAACATCTATTTTATTCTCCTTTTTGTACTTAACTTTGCATGCTTTCGGTTTTGTCCTTCCTGCATTTTCCTCCTTTCCCAGGCACACATGCACACTCTCAATGGATACTTCCCCCCTCTGGGAAAAGATCGAACTGCAAGGTTCAAAAAATACATCCCCCTAACAAATAAGGACTTTGTTTACCACATGATTATTAGAAAAACAACTGTAAAAAGCAGCATGGCTGCCTCTCCAGCAGCAAGGCAGCTATGATGAAAGGGTACTAAACATGCACTGGTATTCATACTGAATTTCCAAGCTATCAAACAGTGGCACTCTAACAAAACCTGGACTCAGTGTCTTCATTCAGAATCAACAGAACATACATTAAGGAAAGACACTATAAAAACTGCTGACAGAGAAAGACACTTACTGCTAGCATGGTAAGTTTGAATTAGTTATGATTTTCCTTAAATCATAATAGAACTTGGGAAATTATTTACTGCCTCTGAATGTGAGTTTGTTTGAATGTGTGACTTTCTCAAGGGCCCAACCACACGTTTCTTTGCCTTAGTCTCATTCAAGAGCTTGATAGATTGCTTTATGCATCATTCTTTACTACTTTTCAACATTCAGTTCCAAGTTTAACAGGGATTTTAAAAATAACTATTACGAAGCTCAGAAGACAAACATGCATAAAAGGAACTTACTGAATTACACTTCTGCAAAAGTTGAAATTCTATACCAGAAGGCCTGCACTCAATCACTGTACTGAGCAGTTATTAAAAGAGAGACTGAATTATAAACTTTTTGAAGAACCTCCAGCTGAATTAGTCCAACTAAGCAAGGAACGACTAACGAAATATTACGACCAGCATATTCTGATCGCTGTACGAAACCCAGAGAAAAATCATCACGTCCTGGATGAAACAGTATCATGAAATTGACAAGCCATATCCAATCAATGCCTGACATCGCGCAACTATAACAGCGACGCACTAACAGTGTAACAGTATTACCATATAAACCTTATTACTTCAGCACGGAAAACAGGACGAGTTTAATGAGACGCCAGCATCTGTCTTTGTGCAAGCGAACCCGGGCGCCAGGGGAGCGCTTCCAGCGCTTCCAGCACAGGCGAACCGGCCGCAGCAGACGCGCCGCACGGCGAGCGAGCCCCGGCGGCGGCCCCGTGTGCCCCGCTCCGCTCCCGCCCCGCCGCGGGGGCCCCGCCGGACGGTCCCTGGGCGCGGGGTCCGGGGCGGCTCCGAGCTCCCTGCCCTGCGGGTCGCCCCGCGGGCCATCGGGCTGCGCCGCCACCCGCCCGCAGACCCCAGTTCGCCCCGCGGCGCCCGGAGCCAGAGGAGCGCCCCGGCTGGGGCAGCGCGGCGCGGAGCGGAGCCTCACCGTCTTCCAGGAGGCGCATGGCGTGAACAAAGCAGGGATCCAGGCTGTCCTTCTCGGCCATCAGCTGGGGCAGGTACTTGTCCTGCTCCATGCCCGCGGGCACGCCGGGCGGGCTGCGCGGGGTGTCCTCTCGCCGCTCCGCGCCCTCGGCCGCCGCTCGCCGGTGCCCGCCCCGCGGCCGCCCCGCCGCTGCCGCCGCCCCTCCCGCGGCGCGCGCTGACCCCGGCCCCGCCTCCGCCTTCCCCTCGCGCCGCGCGGGCCGGGCACGTGCGCGGGTTGCCGCGCGCCGCGGCTCGCGCGCCTCGCCGCTACCTCCGCCCCCGCCCCCCCCTCCTCCCGCCACTGAGCGACCCTCGGCCAACGGCCGCCTTAAGTAGGGAGGCGGGGCCAGCCGGGCCGCGCCCGCGCCGCTCCCATTGGTGGCTGCGCCTCCCGGCGGCAGACTCGCAGCGCCATTGGCTGTCGCCAGGCGGGAGGCGCGCGGCCGGCGGGGGCGGGGTGGGCGCGCGTGAAGGATCGGGTGTGTGTGCGTGTGTTTGTGCGTGTGTGCGCCTGTGTCTGTGTGTGTGCCTGTGCCTGCCTCTGTGTGTGCGTGTGCGGGTGTGAGTGGGGTGTGGGGGACAGGCTGTGCTGCAGTGCCTCGTGTGACTGTGGGTGTCGCGACCGTGCCCGAGAATGCGCACGTGGGTTTGTGCCCCAGTGCCTCTGTGTCCGCGCGTGTCTCAGCGCGCCGGTGTCTCTGCGTGGGCCCTGGGCCCGTACACGCCGGTTCTCCCCGTCGGTACGCGCCCGACGGCCGGCCGGCCATGCGTGTCCGTGTCCGTGTCCGTGTCCGTGTCCGTGTCCGTGTCCGTGTCCGTGTCCGTGTCCGCACGGGTGGCGGCGGCTCAGTGCCCGCCGTGGCTCCACCGCTGCCCGTGGGCGGCTGTCCCGCCCACCTCCCCGCCCCGCGCCTCCCGCCGGGCGCTGTCCGTGGTGCTGCAGCCGCGGAGGCGGCGGAGCTGCCCGACCCTTCCCCACGCTTCCCTCATTTCCCGGCTTCCCCGCGCAGCCCGCGGTGCCCTGCCCGAGCCTCGCGGCTCGCCGGGGTGCGAGACCTGTCCCGCTAAAGCGGGGCCGCATCGAGGGCCGTGCCCGCGGCGGAGCTGCCAGACAGCGACTGCCGTGAGGACGTGATCGGAGCATCAGCCATCGGGCAGCGCTGCTTGCACGGCGCGCCGAAAATGTCTGCCCGCGGGAGCGGAGCGCGGCGAGAGGGAGCGCAGGAGCGCCTGGCGGTCCGGAGGGGAAGGGGCGATCTCTGCGGAGGAATGCCTTCAGGAGCATCGCTCTGCAGCTCCCACGGCCCCCTGACAGAACTAGAGCTATTATGCAATTACAGTGTCTACAGCTGGGGTAAATAAAACTGATTTTAATTAGAATTTAGCTTTAAATGTACATTTAGTAGAGGCTATATTTATTCAGGATTTCCTCTCAACAGACAATTTAGCAACGTGTTTTGATTTCAGAGAGTAAACAAAAGATGTTTAACTCACCTTAAGCCCTTAAAATTCTGTTTGTGGGACCTCAAGAGCAAACCGTCTGTGGCAAAACCCAGCATTTTGTGCTCAATCCCTATGTGAAATTCTTAGTATGTACCACTAAGACGATTAACTTTGTATTTATCCTAATAAAACAGACAGTTGTTGCAACAATACATTTGTAAATGTACTACTACTGTTTATCTCAAGATTCTTTTGTTCTGATGTTTGGATTTTGTTTGTTTGTTTGTGATTTTGTTTTGATTGTGGGGGATTAGTACAGAAGGAAGGAATGCAGAAGATAAAAATCAAGGCAAAAACTCTGTAATAGCCTCCACAAGGTTTTGAATGCATTGTACAGCCATTACATAAAAACTTAGTCTGGTGTTTTCAAAATCCTAAAATATATGTAGGCAACATTTAGGCAATTTCCACTCAGCATGCAGATAATTGAGAGACTGCATGTGTTTACAAAAATATGTGGAGAATGTCAGTGACCGATGTGTTATTCTATAGTATTTCCAGAAATGAGGGATAAAACATCTGAGAACCAACTTTCCTGCTGAGAAAGAGTAAGGGCAGGAAAACAGTTGATTTCAGCAAACTTTTGAAACACTGAAGAAGCACAGAAGACTGACAGCAGAATTGAAATGTTTAATTGTCAATCAGCTTTTATTACAAATAATTTATGGGGATGAAGGGAAGACATAAGTCTTCCTTTAAAAAAACCAAAACAACAAACAAATAAAACAAAGGGAAGCATAGAACTAAGATAGTTTATTAATAATTTACCCTGATTCAATTTACCGCATGAATAGTTCTTATTTCCCGTTTAACAGCGTAGCGAAAAATGGCGCTGTTTGCAACACAGCTCAGGACTGTCTTACTCAAGAGATCACCTATGTCACCAGACTGTACTTCTGCACCTCTCTTTATCAGAATAATTCAGGCTAGTGCCCCTTGCTTCAAGAAGAGAGAAGACTGGTGACAAGGTGTGTTCGCTTGAAGCACCTTCAGAATGAATCTAAGCTGTCCCCACTCAGAAGCAATCCTGGTCTGGTAGCTCTCAAAACACACCATATGGTCGTGTATATGGAAAATCAGTTTGGGGGGCTTTCCATCTGGGGTGCTAGAAGAATAGTTTTACTTTAATCTGTTTAATTGTACTTAACCTACTTAGATCACAGGAAGCTTTGATTTAAACACCTTTATGTTTATTAAGCTGTGGGAAGTGCTACAGTCATTAAATTCATTTTTTTTCTGGTCAAAGGAGTAGACAGGAGGTTTGCTTGCACATCTTTCCAACAGGTAACAAAGTAGACAGAAACAAGTTTCCCGTAAGTTGATTTTTCGAAAGTTATAATATTAAATTGACTTTCAGTGATACTTAGATTGCAAAGCCATTGAGATAACTTTTCTGAATTTTATATCTCATTAATAATAAAAAAAAGGCATTAAAATCTGTCAGACAGGAAATATAGACCTCTAATGACATCAAGCACAACTCCATTGCTGGATGGAGATCAATTTTTTTCATAGCTACTGAAAACCAAAGACACATTTTACAACTCTTCAGTTTGAAGTGTCAAGCCAATTAAAGTTTATCTGTGCTATATGTTATTGCTAAGTCTGATACAGAAGTGGATCACAGCATACTAGATTATATCTTACTCAAAGATAGAAGAGGTAACAATCATTATGTATTTTGGAGAGAGCCATCTAAATGGACATGTATTTTCATATAGCACTGAAGTCAAAAGGCACTGGCAAAAATTGCTGGAAAACCTCCAAACTTTGCAAATGCTTGTTCAAAAAATATTAAATCTTTTGAGAATAGGCAGTAGAATGAATCGCCAGTGTAAGCACAACAACAAGGAATTACCCTTCTGACACACGATGGTAAAGTCAACACAATAATTTAAATGTGTAGTTATCTATGTGTGTATGAGTGCACCTAGGACTTCATACACCAAAAATCTGATTAGTCAAGAGTTTTCAATTTCAGGAATTCGATTTGCTTTCAAATTTCTTTACTGTTTGACTTGCTTTAGCTATGGGTAAGGGTTATCTGGTTCCTGCACTAACTGCAGATGAGCATTTAAAAAAGAATAGAGACTTTCTCCTATCATCTAAGTAACCATCTCTTTCCCTGAAAGTAGAATTATAATTGACAATATAAGGAATAAAGAAGTGGCAATACATGTGCAAGAAACAGGGAATGGCCCTACCTCCTTTACTTCAGTTTATTTAATTTTTTAATACCAGTCGTTGGACCTTGTGGCTTCATGGTTTGATTATGGGGTACCTGAATATGTATAGGCCACCAATGTGAAGCTTTTTTTCCATGTAACAACACTGGGATGAGGTACTGGGCTATGGCCAGGGTGGGTCCTGCTGGAGCTGGCTATGCCCTTTCCTTGTAGAGGCCAGCCCTGCAGCCCCGCAAATGCCAATGGCTTGTCATGCAATCGAGAAAGGAATTGGGCATCAGCAAGTACACAAGTCACTGTAGATCATCTTCAGACTACCCAGGCACCGCAAAAGACTCAACTGTATGATCCAACACACAGAGAGTTGATCTCTATCGAAGTCTCTTATTTCAGCAGAGTTTTGGTCTCTCCACTCATATAACTGAACAAACACTGATATTCTTAAATAGAGACAATTAGTACAGATTAGCCTTTAATCTGTATAAATCATATAAATCAGCTTCAGTTAAAAAGATAGCAATAGTTACTTATTTTCTTTCAAGGCATCAAATAGTTTCATATACTCAGTGAGCCTAGGATTCCAGAAGAGTTCAGTGTGAGTTTCTGGTGTACAGTGAATACTAGCTTATGCTGTAACTTGGTTTATGACATCCACATTTCAAATTTATAAAATAGCAGCTGAACACAGAAGAAATATGCTGAAATAAAAATGAACAGCAAAGAATAAAATGCAGTCTAGAATGTCTTTTCTTCCCTGTGATACTAACAAAACTGACACTCTGTGATGTGATTATAATTTTCTTCTCTCCACATGGAGGTAAACACTAGAACTTATATTTTGCTTTCCCATGTTTGAAGTTCTTCCTCTGCTGTTCCTTCTGACCTTTATGTTACAGCTTATCCATTGCAGGTAGCCCAAACATTTGCATAAATATCTTCTCCATGATCGTAGCACAGTCTCCACTTCACCTGTTATCTCTAACTTTACTGCAATCCATAAGTCAGAATTTCCCTTTCAACCTCATCTCCAAGATTTAGAGCTATTCCTCTTCATATAAAACTTGCATTTACATGGCTTCCTAATTTTCCTCTTCACATGATGCAAAATAGTTCCTGTTGTACATTTCTTTTACTTTTTCCCTTTTTACTTATTATTACCACCATCCTTTCTGAGTATGCAAGTCTTCCTTTAATACAAATTTCTCCCTTGAAGGATAACAACAACAAGAAGAAGAACTAATGGACAAACTGAGGTACAAAGAAGGTGATATGTGGTTTAAAATAATTGAGTCACAGTTTCCAAACTCCTAGCACTCTTCCTTGAGCTAATTTTTCAATTCATAGTTAAAGACCAATTATTCAGCACAGCAAATTAGAGAAGTCTCACTTAGATTTAGGCATGTAAAAAATCACATGTCTAACTCTAGTCCAGTCATCACAGACACCCTTTACAGTCAGGAGGTCGAAATACGCTCTTCCAGCAGTTTATTCATCCGACCTGCAAGTACCTATCTTTGGGTGAGATGAGTCATCCTATGCAAAATCTGTTTTCTCTCCACTGGATATGAATTCAGTAACTAGAACAGACTTAAGCATCTATCTTATACATTATAACATTAGTACAAATGAATTCCAACACATTTCAGTAGTGTATGACAATAAAAAGTCCTGAGGAGTTTGTCATTGTATGATGACGGAACAGAAAAATAAGTCTTTCAAAAAGCGCACGTGATTTACATGACAAAATGTATTCTACTTCAGGCATAGAGAAGTAAAAAGATAGATCATGCTGAAAATAAAATAACAGAATTTATTTGAGAAAAAAAAAGAGAGATGCATACATATAGTTTATTTAAGATGTAAGTAAATATAAAAACACACAAAAAATATTATACCCAAATGGGAATAAAATTGTTTAGATGGTGCAAAGGATATTAACTAGAACTAAGGAGATTATACTACACATAGTAAAATTTATACTGAATGTAACAAGCTACTTTTATCATTTCATTTAGAAAGTGAACTTTCATCAGACGTAGAATGCAAAGAAAGGGAAGCCTGTGAGTATGGATAAAAGGAAGCTGGTAATAAACTCATAGAATTATGGAATCAACCAGGTTGGAAAAGACCTCCGACATCAAGTCCAACCTGCTGGTATTGCTAGTCCATGGCAGTAAGTCTACATCCAGTCTCATCTTAAAAACCTCCAGGGACAGTGAATCCACCGCCTCCCTGTCTGATTATCCTCTCTGTAAAGAACTTCTTCCTAATATCCAACCTAAACCTCTTCTTGCAGAGCTTAAGAACATGCCCTCTTGTCTTACTGATAGCTGCTTA
>JAWMRA010000113.1:89995040-90013221 GCA_035584735.1 Pseudotriccus pelzelni | reverse complement strand
CTTCACCAGCCTGGTTGCTCTTCTCTGGACCTGCTCCAGCACCTCAATATCCTTCCTGAACTGAGGGGCCCAGAACTAGACACAGCACTCCAAGTGTGGCCTCACCAGCACTGAGCACAGGAGAAGAAAATGAAATACATAAAACTACAGGACATACAAATTATCAGCAAATGGGAACAAAGAAGAAAATGCTCCACTAATCATGCATTAAGTTACTTGACCATATTAAAAAGTCAGAAAGAGTTCAACTCTCCAAACCACAGTCAAGCACTATGGCAGTTTTGTTCAAAATGAAGTGTAACAGGGGGAAAGGTTTGACCCTGTACAACATCTTTATCAATTTATATACTCTTAAGTATAAAGTTAAATAATTTTATATTAAAAGCTTATTTAAAGTGTGTAATACTAGCAACTCGACAGTTTAAAAATAATGCTACATGCTAAATATAGGATTAGAAGTCATTACCGTTCAGGACCTTTGAAGAGAAAACCTTTGGAGCATTATATCTCCACTTGCTTTATAAAGAACTACTTTAGGCAGAATATTTCAGTAGGAACCTAAAACTTAAGAATCCAGTATGTGTCTAATTTAGGATTAAATGCAGGTATTATTGCCAGTATGAAACAAACCAAAACAACCAACCAAAAAAAACCCCATGAAAATAACTCCTTTCGACAATGTAATTGTCTAGTTCAGCAGATGGCTGTGAAGTGATACTCATCCCACTCATAAAGATTTGTCTGTTTTTAAAGAAGCCATAGAATCAATACTTCACATATGTTTCAGTCTTACTGGATCATAGCACAAACATTTTCTAGAAAAATCGCTGAATGATTTTAAAGTGCTTAGCAGCATACAAAAGGAGATGTTTAGAAGACAGGAAATAATATGATAATCATATTAGCATTTTATTAGCTGTAAACCATGGACAAATGTTATAAATTATTTCACAATTTATTTGATCAAAACTGAGCAGATCTGAATGCAATTTTTTAATGCCTAATAGGAGATAGAGAGATTTCCACTTCACAAGAATAAAGAACTATACCAGCTTTGTGTGTTGTTTTTTCTCAGAGAACAAGTCCTTTATCAAAACACTTTCAAATTGCCAGTTTCTCATTTAGGTAAGAGCACTTTGACTCCTAAAATATCTGTAGTCCACAATGAGCATTCACATCTGTAAGATTTAGAAAATCCAATATAAACCCAAATTTTAAAACCTTCAGATCACGAGCAGTTACAAAACTTTCAAAAAGTACCCTTTCTCCTTTCTTCTTAATGTTAGCAAAGCATTTAATGATCCCAACAGTTTCTTTTTTGGAGAAGCTGACAGTATTTGGTTGTACTTTTAACAAGCCTCTTAGAGATGTGTATAACAAATGGAGGTCAGGAAAATCAAAAGAGAGGAAATTAAAAAAACAGGAAAACATTTAGCAAGTTTGTGGGGGAAAAAAAGTGTTTCCAGCTCCAGTAAGATTAAATAAAGTAATAAGAATGAAAATGTTAAAAGCTCAGCAAATATTGTTAAATCTGTTCACAATTATGCAGTTTATTTGCCGTTTGTGCCAGAGCAAATGGATTTGCTTTACTTTGGGAGCTGGGCTGTATTAGTCTCAACTATTGCAAAGCTCAGTTCACCCATGGAACAAATAAATGGATGATGAGTCATTCTTTTTCTGAATAAAGTATTAAGTGCAGTCTCATCTTGCAATTATTTAATTTTCCAAATAAGTCATTCCAAAGCTCTTGGTACTAACTCCATGATTATATAATTTCTTTCAGAGTGGATGAAATTTAAGGACAAAGTACAATACTGTTACCTATGTTTAAGCATTGTCCCAATTCAGTCAGTATTATACTAATTTTATTTAATGATTGAACAGAAATGTAGCCTTCTGATCTTCATTTTATAGGATTTTGTTCTATTATTTAAAACTTTGACATCTCAAGGGCAATTCAAGCACACAGATTTACAAAAAACTTTAATAATGACTACGCGTTTCTGTAAATTTAGTGTACTATGCACAGATGGGAAATCAGAAACTGTTAAAATAAAAACTTGTGGGAAATCAATTATGCAATGATATTTCCCAAACTAGGTAATTGTCAGCTACCTAAGAGTACCTAAAATGTAAATACATTAATTTTTAATTTTTTTAATTTTTTATTTTTAAAATACAAGGCCTGATGGATTTGAGGAGATTTATTTCAAAATAATTTTAAAATTAATTTTCAATGAATTATGCAAAACTACTTTTCTCTGCTCAATTTACCTTTTCAACCTTATATACCTTATTTTAAACATAACTTGCTATGATAATACAACAACACATGAATATTTTAAATGCAAAATGGACATCTATTCAGGATCTTTGGAATCATTTCCCGGAACAGACTGCCCACACCTGTGCAAGCACAAAGTGACTGCAATATTTACGATGTTAATTGAATCCTTCAATGTTTCCCAAAGTTCTCTGATGAAATCCACTAAAAATAGAAAAAAAATTGTCATTAATGCAGTTTTTAAAACATAGTAGGTGTTTTCTCTCTCTTTTTTTTCTGGCGTCCTTACCTGAATGGCCATTGGTTTTAATATGAGTATTATCATTGACAATGGGCTTTGACTCAAGTACAAGGACACTGCAGCAGATGTACTCCAATCTGCTGGAATTGCTGTCATGCTGTCCACCAGCACTGCCTTCCACTGACTCTGGGTGAAGGTCTAGTTTTGTGCTTGTCTTTAAAACTGATGGAGGATGAATATTTCTTGGTCATAGAAAATGAAATGGACTGGTTATTCCTTCAGGCAGACTGATTTAGGCACTTACTTTTGGGAACTTAAATCTTTCTCAAAATAAAATGTTGATGCATCAAGTTATGTCAGATTGATAATTTAATTAGTTTATATTCCAAGTAGTTCAGAATAATTTCCATTCCGCTCATCCTTTCCTTTTCCATTATAGAACTTTCAATTTATATATCAGATGACCCAAGGGCCATGCTGTTTGTCAGCTTGACTAGTGACTTTTAAAAATAATTCTGTGTGTCTTTTTATTTGGTTTGCCTGGCCAGTTTTTGGTAGTGGGGTGGGCTCCTCTAAGAAACTGCCAGAAGGTTCCTCCATGTCTGACAGAGCCAATACCAGCTGGCTCCAAGACAGATCCACTGCTGGACAAGGCTGAGCTGATCAGTGACAGTGGTAGCAACTCCATGATAACATATTTATGGGGAAAAAAAATTGTTTGTGCAGATGTTTTTGCAGCCAGAGAAGAGAGAGGTGAGAATATGTAAGAGGAACAGCCTTGCAGACACCAAGGTTAGTGAAGGAGGAGAGGAGAAGGTGCTCCAGCTGCAGAGAATCCCTGCAGCCCATGGTAAAGACCATGGAGGCAGCTGTCCCTCTGCAGTCCATGGAGGTCAACAGTAGAGCAGACACTCACCCACCGCCCATGGAGGAGCCCACACTGGAGTGGGTGGATGCCCAAAAAAAGGCTGTGACCCTGGGGGAAGCCCATGCTGGAGCAGGGTCCTGGCAGGATCTGTGGCTCTGTGGAGAGAGGATCCTGTGCTGGAGCAGGTTTACTGGCAGGACTTGTGACCCCATGGGAGACCCACACTGGAGCAGTCTGTGAAGAACTGTAGCCCATGGGGTGGAATCACATCCTCACACAGAGAACTGACTCCTGTGGAGAGACCCAAGACTGGAGCAGGGGAAGGACTGTCCCTGAGGAGGATGCAGCAGCAGAAACAATGTGTTGAACTGACTGTAACCCACATTCCCTGTCTCCCTGAACCATTCAAGAGCAAGAGGTAGAGAACTGGAAATGAAGCTAAGCCCAGGAAGGAAGGAGGGGTGGGGGGAAAGCATTTTTAGGATTTTTTTTTTTTTTGCTTATCATTATCCTGCTCTGATTTTGACTGGTAATAAATTCAACTAATTTCCCTAAGTCAACTCTATTTTGCTTGTGACGGGGAGTGATGTCTCCCTGCCCTTATATCAAGTCATGAACCTTTTGTTTTATTTTCTATACCTGTCCAGCTTAGGAGGGGAGTGAAAGACAAGCTTTGGTGGTCACCTGGCACTCAGCCTGGGTCAACCCACCACAGTCTTCTAACTCTTTGCAGAATTACGAAGTCCTACTTTACTTTTTAATTTTTTTTTCCAATAAATAAATGGGCTTCTTATGTTTAGTTTCTACACTGCTCTCTGTCTTCTGCTAACCAAACTGCTTTTTATCCTCTTTGATTAATCTACATCCAGAGAAACTTGTAAAGAGTGTGTGTGTAGCTGAGAGAGACTGGTGAATGTTAAATGCATGATGGCAATATACCTTTGCATCTTCTTTTAATCTCATTTCTGCTTATAGCTTTTTCTACTATAAGCAGCAATTTCTGCATTTAAATACAAGAAAAAATTGGAAGAGAGGCATAAGAATGGGACAGAAAGGAGGTTTCTTAACAAACTCAGGATTTAGTAGGTAGGTAAGAATAAGCTTAAAAATGTACTAAATAATGTACTGACTCTTTCTCTTCATGAGACAGTAGATGTCTTGCCAAACTAGTCAACTGCTCTCTGTAAGACACAGAGAACTTAATCTCTCTTGGTTGATATTAGTTTTTCCGAGTCACTAAAACATCTGACGGAAAAAATAATTAATCCATCTTCTTCTATACTGAGGTTATGTGTTTCTGCTGAACACAGTTCTGGATGTTATCATACAAAGCCTAATATCTGATGGCTGGAAGCAACCCCTCGTTTAGCAGAAAAACTTCACATATCCTGATAAAATAAAGGCATTGTGAAAAAAATCTGTAAATTTTGCCAGCTGCACTTGTTTCTGGTTTATAAATTTCCTGGTTTAAGCAGAGAGAGTTGTGCTGGCTCAAATACAGTGTATTTACTGTAAGGAACACTTCACAAGGTTGGAAGTAAGCAACTTCAAAAAAGACTAGATACCAGCTATAGAATTTCTGCATCAGCTTACTTCCCTTTGCTCCCCATTCTCCCAAAGTGTATGGCTTTGGACATAAGAATCCAACAGCTGCATCTGATTACATAGAGAGAAAATCCTTCTTCATAACAGGAAAAGTTACCTGCATTTCTTATTTAGGGTGATAGGCTGTGTTCTGATTAGAAGCCAGATTATAATTTCATAAATAAGATTTTATTTACCTAAGGAAGAAGTTTTCAATAATTTACATGTTGGGGGCTTTTTTCTTTTTTTTTTGCTTACTACAAAACCAAAAAGAGATACCACTTTCTCCCTACTCAAGAGACAATTATGTGCTGCAATCATCAAATTGCTGTTATCTTTCTTAGGCACCTTAAAAGAAATTTCTCACTTGGTAATAGTGGATTTTTTCAAATCCTCTTAAACTCAGCATATTCCCTGATCCTGTGAATGGATTTTATCTGGTTGCCTTCTGACCTTTCAAAAGAAATTTATGCTGGTTTGGCACAAAGGAGAAGCATAAGTAGCAGTGGTAACTATCAACTACCCGATTCTGATTTTATCTGTTCACCAAAGTTCTTCACAGTTTTCCAACACTCCTATGAAGTCTTTCAGTATTTGCAGGAATTCAGGCTGGTGGTGGGCAAAGGGGGTTATACATGAGTAACTTGGTAGATGTTAGATTTGACATGTGTTGTTATCAGACTTGTTTTTATAAAGCCTCTGTAAAATGAAGGAAGAAAGGTTCAGATGGGGTGAGAGGAGAAGAGCTGGGACTCATGTGAGTTCATCACTACAGCTCCATCTTTATGTGTACCAGTGTTCTTCTCTGTGCTTGTACCTACTACAGGCTGCTGAGGGACTGGAAATTCAGCTTTGATAGAAGAAATAAGTAATTCCAGGGTGGTAGGAGTAGAAAATAGACTTTACTCAAAATCTCTATATGCACACTAGGGGAAAGGAAAATAAGTAATGGCCCAGAAAACAATAGGTATCACCTTGGTTTTGTGGATCTTCTTTGAATGCTTGATAGTTTTTTCCCCTGCAGCCTATGCTTTGCATTAGGCTTAAGAAGAAATTGTTTTAATTTAAGAAGCAGCTAGTCTGACTATGCTGTTCTTTTTACATCCTCAGACACTATTAGTTTAGTGAATTACTATATAAAGTCGATGCCCAGCTAAAAAGGAATTCAATAACTGTATTTATGCCAAAATAATTTATTGCAGCATCAGATAAAAACAATCCAATTAGAAAGTAAAAAGGAATTACCTGGTACCTCATGAGTCAAAACTGATAAACACAGGTTCGTAGTTAAAAAGATGCCAAAAAGGGGAAAAGACCACTGGCCTAGGCCATGAAATTACACTTCTCAGAAATTAAAGCACTCTCTACTTCACAGATATGCTCTAGGCATTCAGGTCTAGTCTGTGTGAAAAAAAAAAAAAAGGTTAAAAAATATGTGTGTTACTTTCCTGGTTAAGCTCTGCCTTGGGTTCTGTTATCTTAATTTTTTCAATGGGTTTCCTAGGAACAATGTATATGCTACCAAGACATAAGCATACACAGGGTCCCTCATGTTCCTTGTATGCTTATAGACATCACTGATATTCAGTTTCTTTGAAGCCTAGCAAAGACTGCCCTGGGTCTGTCTTTCTAAACATATTTTTCTTTATTTCTCCACTGGGTGCTGCAGGCCAAAATTATTCATATGCTATTTACTGCATTTGTATTCAGATAGTTCTGTAAGAATTTTCTGTCTGCCGATGATTGTGGTAACAGTGACAGCTATCCCTAATACTTGCTTCTATTTAGGAGAGGGAGACTAAGTACAAATGAGCTTTCAGTGACCTCAACGTGATTTGAGAGCCCCCTGCTTCTGCAAGTGAACTGTAGTTCCAAGAATACTCCTTATGTAGGTATCTGTGTAGAAAACACTAGAGTCTCTCTGCAAGCCTGCTACCACAGCAATTTGACAGCTGACTGTACTGCCGATGCTGCAGTTCAGTTCAGAAGAATGACTCATTCCTGCACAAGCACAGCTTCTTTGAACTGAAGATTTTCAACCCACATGGCCTGGGCTAGCCCCTCGCACAGCTCTGTGACAGTCTATTTCCTCATTGAAATTCTGGAGTCATGGTTGATCACACATTCAAGATGATAAGAGTCTACCCTGTGGAGTGGAACTGCTTCACTCAGAAGTCTTTTTGTTAGCTCCTGTCAGAGAGCTAGCATTAACGTGTCCTAAGATCCTTGTCAAGGCAAAAGCAGGCTTTTTCTGAAGTATATTATGTTGGTGGAGGTGAATGAAAGCCTAGGAGACAACTGTATTTCACTCACTAAAACATGATTAAGGAGATTCATTCATAGGTAAAAGCAATTTTTTTATTTAATCTGCAGATAGGGAGACATTTTTAAGTGCCTGAACTCAAAACCAAGACAATAGTTAAACTGTCTGCAAGGGATACTGCCAAAACATCGATTCTTTAAGTTTCTGAGAAAGATGTCTCAAACATCTCTTAAGAAGAAAATAAGCTTTAAGTCTGTGAGGATGCACTTTTTCATGAAGAAAAAAAGGTAACCGCACTGCTGTCTAAAAAGGATGCATCTTTAAAACAACCAATATTTGCTACCTAAAATACATAATTTTCCTTGGTTTAGGCCCTTTAGGGTGGTTTATACCTACATTTCCCTCTGACCTATTCTGATTGTTTATTTTATAAACTTAAGCAATTATTTTTTCACATAAATGTTACAGGAGGACTGGCTTGATTTTGAAGATGTAAACAGGTTCTCTTAGAGTCCTGCTTTTCTACCACATGTGGAATGCCCTCAGGGCATTGGAAAATTTAATAATAAACTTTAGTGATATCTAATTTGTAATAAAGTAGGAGCTCACCAGATTAGTTTGAGCAATATGACATGATCTGGCTCATTATCAAACGTATTAATTTGGTTGGACTTGTAAGAAGTAACAAAAAAAGACTCTTGAAATGCATAAACTTACTAAATGAATTTACAATGTATTACAAATTAAGAAGATTACTGCACCGTCTCACAAGTCTATACAAAACTAAGTAAAAATTAATGATAAACAAAAATGTACTCCCTTTGTGGTTTATTTCCATCCAGCTGCATCCAGCTATAAAAGGGCTATCAAACAAAACACTAATTAGTAGTCAGTTCAAGACAGTTTCAGAAAGTAATCCCTTGGCTTCCAGTATCTTTTGATACTGTCACAATTTCAGGAAAGTGCCTGGAACTGCACAAGCCTCATTGCTGCTTGTGTTTGCTCCACAGTATGCAAAGGACAAAGCAGCTGAGAATGGCATTCACAAGGACTGAGGTTGCAAGGCTGTGGCTTATCCTTTGTCTCCTCATGGCCATTAGCAACTGGTTCCCATGCCACAGTGAAGGTTGTCTAAAGCTTTAAAAACCTTCTCCTTGAACAGCATTCCTTTCCATGGAGCGTGTGTGGTGCTGGCAGCACTGCATTATCACTTCCATGTTAGTTACAGCTATCTAGCCTCCACGGTGTGGAATATAGGGTCCCCTACCTCTTCCTTTTATTTATTAATTTTTAGGAAAGTCATCCAAGCACCAGTCTATACTTGCAAATGCTTACTACATCTATCTTAGTCTCTTTACTGCCTTCCACAGCAAGGCTCCTTAGAATGCCCTCTGTTGAATCTTTTTCACTATTTGCAGCAGTTACGTAACTATCGGCCAAAAAAGCACGTGTGTGACTCTCAGCCTCCTGACTAGTGCACTTTCCAGAGAAGACAGTGCACTTCCAACTCTCACATAAGCAAATATGCCTAATCTGGATGCTAGCATTAAAAGTGGGAGTGCAATTTAGGTCTCTTCTTTCAAGTGAATGCTCTAAACTGCTGGATTAGAGCTGAATTTTCCTTTGGCCCAGGAAACACTGGAGATACTTTACTCTTATGGAATTTTTAACAAAGCTTTTCTTTAACAGTAATAGTTTACTGACTACACAAGGTCAAAGATGTATGATCTTCAAATAAAGAACAGAAAAAACCCACACTGATTTAGTGTATTAGCCACTCAACTGCTGAAAAAAAGCATCACTATCATGTCTTCCAACTGGTCTCTGTAATCAATTTCCGGTGCCAAGCACAAGAAAATATTTGTGAAATTAGCACTTATGTTTAGTTCAGGCCTGTAAGAGCACCTCAGAAGGGGACAGGATGTAAAGTATAACCTACAGCCTTTAATATTGGTTTGCTTTCCAATCATCATATTAGATGACTTAGTGATATGAATGAAGTCCTTACTCCTGGATTGTAACAAAAAAATCCAAGTGTATTGATAAGATGTAAAGACTCTGCTGTCAAAATATAAATTGGATAATATAAAAAATAGCTTTTGTAAAAGTAGACTGAGTTTTAACATTCTGGGATTCATTTCAGTAGAAACTATATCTCTCAAAGCCAGCAACCTGAGTGAAAGCTAACTAACGCTACATTCCTTAAGGGAGAGTTAAGCACCTCTAAAAGGGGCTTCATCTCATTTATCTATTTATCTGTGCTGACTGCAAAGTGAGCTTCAGTTTGATATAACTGTGTCTAACTTCAATAAAAATACTTCAGATCATGTGTGATTCATACTCACAGGAAGATCTTTTCAGGTCACTGTAAGCTAAAATTCAGGTAACTCTTGGAAGAACTGACCTGGTGAGTCAGCCTAAGGCCTTTTTAATAACATACTTGTCCTGAATATAACTTAACCTGGGAACTTTGCCCACCTTCATCCTCAAATCTCAAACACAGAGATTTCAACCTATGAAACAAAAGAAACTCCCAAATGCTAGTAGATCTATTAGCTCAAGGAGGGATTATTCTGTTGTCCTGTTCTTGAAATTCACCACTCTTTTATCATTCTCTTTTACTATTCCTTTAGAATTATAGGGAGAGATCATTTAAGACATTCCAGTGATGTTGATCCTATACTTAAGTCTTTTATAGCTGGAATTTTGCCAAGCAAAATAGTGTACTTTTACTTCAGTTATTTCAAAGCCCATAGCAAACCTTTTATTGCAAGAGATTTTTTTTCATTTTTAGTTTTCTTTCTTTTATGCAGCCTTTCATAATATTGTTCTAAAGTTATATTCTGAAGCCAGACTTATACTTAAAAACATGTTACACAAATAGAGAAAGCAACACCCTGTATTGATTCTAGGTACTGTGGATCACTTGAGAACAAAAAAAAATTAAAGCTTTTCTCCTACGTGGTTATCTCAAGCACCTACTCACCAATTGCTTTGTTTACTAGGTCCCCACTTTCCCTCCCAGCCAGCAGATCACTGCTGCTCTGGGAAAGTTAGGGCAAAAGTTGTGCCAGTTTGTGTTGTGCTGCTGCTTGCACTTCTTCACTTCCTTTTTTTTAATGGACCCCTTCTTTTTGTGAATCCTTAATTTTCAATGAAACTTTCCTTTCTGGAATGCCAAGCCCCCAGTTTTCCAGTCTGAATTGCCTATGTGCAGAAGAAGAATGCATGATCAGACTCCTGATCAGTGATTCTGTGCCTATGTCTTTTTTTAACAGAGGATTTGGCATGTACAACTTTTGTCTAGTGCAGATATTATCAAAATTTACAGGTAGTCTGTATCAGTTGCAGTTAACAGATAGTGGGTTTGTAACAACTAAAACAACAAAAATGTACACAACCATTTAAAAATCTACATGACATAGAAGTGAATGTACCCAAAAGTTCTTTATAAAATGTTAGTGTATTCCTTCATTTTTGAGGTAATTTATTTTCAAGTATTTTGAGAAATAACAGAAAGGTTTCTCATTGCTCTTCTGTGTGATTATATGGTACCTTGCACATACAGATCACCAAATCTTTGCACAAATAATAGTTTTATCCTAAAGGGAAAAAAAGAAATTAAAATTGTTTTGTCTTCCCTTTCCAAGAGAGGCCAATATTACAGAATGAATAGTTGGAGCTCCTTTTTAGCATATGCACAGTGATCTTCTGTTTTGGATAACTTAGAAACAGTTTCCATTATGAAATATAATTAGACTCTTCTTTTGGGCTGGCTTGTTTACCTACATTTTTTGTAGGAACTCTGTCAGGGAAAAAGTTATGATGCCAGGAAAATACCAATGGTTGATGCCAGGAAATTATCTTAAGATTTGACTGGGCAATAAACTATACAGAATTGCTGTTTTCCTGTTGGGGTTTCCATTTATTGCTTTTTGACTGGCAGCATACCAAAGCCACAGACAATCTAAGCATGGAATCCTGCTCCTTCTGCAGTCACATTAACATCCACTGCAGTGAGAAGTACTGGGAGCATAAACTCAAACCTTTACTTTCCAGGGCAAAGGTAAATATAAGAGAAATAAATATGGGTGATAATAGAGATCTGGCAGGAATATTTAGAGTCTGCTGCTTGCAGTCTCTTCAGTCCTGAAAATTAGGAGGGACATGACGCAGACTTAGGCAAAAATATGTGATAGACGGGAAAGCATGAATTACAGCTCATTGCACTGGACAGCTGACATGAATGATCATGGATCTTTCCCAACTTGGTTTTCCTAAGGCATTTCATATTCCACTAAATTTTCCCAAGATGAAATTCAAACTTTACTTATGATTTTGTGTTATTTCTCAAAGAGAATACAATTTCTGTTTGTGCCAATTTTTACAAAAGAGACACTTTTCAAATACCTTTTTCCAATGGCTGACTTATATCAAGTGCCAATCTTTCCCCACTACTTGTTAGCACAACAAATCCTGTATCTTCAGTAGTAGCAAGTGTCAAATCTGAATTGATGTTGCATATGAAAGAGAGGGAGATTAGTATAGTTGCACAAGATAAAATCTGTCATGTTTACCAGTTCTTACTTATCTGTATTAGCATGTGCTGCTGAGATTGAATGTAGCCATTTATACATTCAACAATTTATGAAATGTCTATAGATAAAGCACATTTAACCCTGAGAAGACATACGCTTTTACGTTTTTTCTAATGTCGTTAATTTTCTCTACAGTGTTTCATTGATCTAGCTATAAGAAGGCCAAACCTAGCAAGCAGTAGCAGGCTTGGAAGGAAATTAAATATCTGGCCCAGCATGGAAAAGAACAGTGGCCTCTCCTTGACTACTATTGTTTAAGTCCCATTGATATCAACCTTCATGAGCTTACAAATATTCAAACAGTTTCCATTTATGAAGTTGTTCCCAAGAGGCTGTGACACAAAGCATTTTCTGCATTTCAGCTTTTTAGTTTCAATTTTTACCTTTCTACCTTTGGAGAAACTGGACATATTAGGAGAGCTGCTATTGTAGGATTTCACTGATTTGTGCTTTGGAATGGATCCCTTACAGAGTTATTTCCACTAGTTTTCTTTCCACTTTTTTTTGTAAGAATAAACTATATAAACTGGTTACTGAAAACTGAAACATCAATAATTTCGTTTTCCAAAAGAGTTGCAAACATGCAACAAGCAGTTTTTATAAACCAGTTTTCATAGACTGTTTTGAAGATTGGTCAGAACATTTAAAAAGGTAGCCTGATTTCCAAGGTGAAAAATTTTAGTATTTGTATTCATCTATTCCTTTACAGAGTCCAATAATTGTGGATGGCTACAACATGAATTTCAGAAATCAGATAGCTTTGGTTTAGGATATCTAATGATAGTGAATCCACCAGTCATGTTAATAGTGTGCATTACTAACTTTCATTCTATTTTTAATGGACTGTGATCAACATTATGCTTTTTGTCTCTAAGCTTTACTGTTTATCCATGTAACTTACGCAAAAAAGCCAGAAGAAAACAATAGGTACAAATTCTCCTAACTCAAGCTGATCAGTTTATATCAACTGATAGGCAAAACTGAAACATTACAAAAAGAGTTAATATAAAGCTATATTGAGAAGATGGCATTATGCTGTGTTTCACCATTTGATTAAAGCAATTGCTACAGAAAGAGAATTAAATTTAAAAAAAAATAGAAAAAATGTGGTATGATTGATTAAATTAGAAGATAACAAAAGAGAAGGATTTTTCCATTTTGATAGGAATAACAAAAAAAAAAAGTAATGAACACGCATACTATATGTGTTACAATTGCCTTCTATGTTTTGTATGACTTATGTCTCTCATCTTCTATTCTGAAATATTTGAATTGTAGAGTAATTTAATACTCTCCTACATGCAAATGAATGCATGGGACTTTGTTAGAATGAAAGGGCTGGCTAGGCTGTGGGCATGACAGGAAAAACAGAGTGTCTAAAAACAATCATGTTAAAACTGCCCTGGGGTAAAGTAGTTTAAACTCACTTTAAGCATCAGTGAAGACTGCGATGAAAAGACCAAATCACCTTCAGTGTCAAGACAGTGTATGCTCAGCCACATTGTAATTTCAAATGTGAATTTTGGAGTAATTCAGTTTCTTGTCTCAAGTATATGTGTACTAAGACAGGGAAAAAAAAGGGATATTAACTGTTAAGCAGTTAGACATATCTTCCTAGCATATCTTGGAAATACTTCTGATATCACACAGAAAGCTTGTATGGTGATGCTGAGCCACTGAAAGCTGTGCTTCAGAGAGAAAGACATCTCTAACTGCTTTGCATTCTGTAACTGTGAAATATAGGCATTTAGTATAGGGAACACTAAGGTTTTAAAAGCACTTGTGGCAAATCAGAAAAATGTATATTTGAGGGCTTAAAAACACAGTTTTTATTTTGCTGATAACACATGCGAAGATGTCTTTGCTGATGTATATGTATATTCGACATGCAGAACTGCAACTGCCCTTACAGATGTGTATATCTAAAAGAAGCCTCATAGAGATCTGAATGCTATATATTGTCAAACATTTTTAAAAATGTGGTTTGGCTTGACTTTCATTGTTAAGCATTAAAATAGCACTGCAACGTGTTACTCATCAATGATTGATTCCATGCATTTAGTAATGACTCATTTTCTTCTTGGTTTTCGGTTATGATGAGTTGTTTTTTTGATGAAAACCTCAACCAAAAAATTCAATGACTTTCACCTAAAAGGCAAATTGCTGAGAATCCCTTACAAAGCAGTAAACCAATACAGCTCTTACTGGCTGTGATGATCAGTGCAGGCTGAGGGTACTGAAAATCCCAGAGGACTGCAGGCTGTAAGGAATAGTCCAGATAGTTCCATTTTAATATGTGCTATGAACTTTTATCTTTAGAAACATCTCATTCTTAACCTCATCTTGAAATATAAGTTTTGACCCAATAATATCCCTCTTTGTTATAGTTGTGGCTTATATTGAATATACTGGATTCTTACTAGTCTTCACCTAATTTTTGTTTAATAAAGATCTTTTTCTTTAAAAGTCCACCAGAATTAGACATCAATAATTATGCTGCAGGAGATGCACCGTTTACTGTGCATGTAAATGCAGTGTGTGTGCATGTATATACACACATGTATATATACACACATATATATAACACATACATATTCAGCCACAACAAACCTGATGATGATGCCAAGCTGTGTGGTTCAGTCAACATGCTGGTCCTGCACATGCACAAGTACAGGCTAGGAGGAGAATGGATCGAGACTACTCCTGGGGAGAAGGACTTGGGGGTGTTCTTGGACAAAAAGCTAAATATGACTCAGCAATGCAGGCAAGAAGTCCAACCACATCACTGGGGCAGGCGCTGACAGACCCAGGGGGCTGCTGTGGGGTCCTTTGATGTGGGCAGGATAAGAGGAGGCCTGGGGGCAGGAGTGCTGTCTGTGATGGTCAGAGCTGGTGGTGCCCTGGGAGATCCCAGCGTACAGCTACAGAAGCAGCAGCAGTTTACGGCTATAGGATTTATTACTGAAAATTCTTATGGTTCCCTTGCTGGGATTGCACATGCCTCACCAATAGCTGTTGAGATGTAGGGCAGCAATTTCCAGAAATGAAATACATATTGATCTGAAAAGCAGTGAAAATGCACTCATTTGTTTGACTTGGCAGAGACTGATCAGTATAAATGTCCTGAGTCACTGCTTACCCGTGCTGAATATCATCTTGGTCTGCTTAGAAAGCCTGTTAGCATCATAACTATTTTATGAAAATCTATAGGTTACCGTCACACTGCTCTGTCAGGTGACAGTTCAACCCATTAGACTGTTTTAAGAGCTTGGGGCAAAGCAGCAGCCCTGTCCCAGCTGGACATGGGTCAGCTGGCTGCAGAGATTAGGGCCATCCTCCTTGCTAGTTAGCATGAGGTCAGAGTCCAAAAGTGCATGGTAGCAATGTGATCACCAGTCAGCTGCCCTCCACTCCAAAGAATGGCCTTATCTGCTTCAATTTACCGGAAGCAGCATAGCTGTACGCCTTATCTATTTCCTTTACTCTAAACTACGACTACTTATTCCCTTCACACAAGTGCAAACCACCAGACACTTAGCATTTTCAAGTATTAATGAAATTAAAATTGAGCAACTTTAAGAGTTTGTGAGATGTTCAAACAGCATTGTGAGTGACGCTTCCTTTACCTATTTGAGGCCAAAGAGGTAGGCTCTGTCTTTGAAATTGCTGTGTAGTTGTTAAAGTGCTCCTAAAAATGTCCATGAATGAGACTCTTCCTTGCTGTAAGACAAGAAGAGAAGGGTATTGTTAATCAGCATGAATTAGTATATGCTTTTTATTTGAGAAAATATTTACCTGCTGCACACACCAGGTCAATGACTCCGAACTTTAAAGACTTAATAGTGGCTCGCCCTTTGGAGTGTTTAATGTAAGAATGTGTAAATTGTCCATTTAGTGTGGTTTGAATATGCACTTGCACTAAGCATAAAGAAAAAAAACACAGATCTGTTTAATTATCAAAAAGATATTTTTAAATTTACAAAGTTAAAATAAGTAGTTAAATGTACAGTCTGAATTTCTATTTTCCAATTTGCTTAAACCTGTGCTTTAAAGTCAAATAAATTGTTTTTATTAGTTAAGGTACAGTGTAAAAAATCTCAGTTAATCAGTTGAGCTAAATTAGGAATGACATATGTAATACTGTTACAGGTTTCTCCATGCATGTTGCTTTCAAATGAGGTACTGTGAATACTAATCACAAGTGTGTACAAAATGGAATAATCACATTAAGGAATTGGAATACCATAAATTGATATTTTCTTATTTAAATGCACTATGAACATCAGACACAGTAAAATATACTGCAGCTGCCTGATAAATAATTTTGCCTCCCTTAGCAATTATTATGCACAAGAATATAAGAATGAACACAAATCAATAGTTCTGTTGTATCCTTTGAATAACCAAGATGGATGAGAACATGGTGACAGTCTGTCTAGGCAACAAAAGACAAATGTCTTCAGTGAGTAACAGGATACATATCACAATGTTTTCCTTTGTGAGTTTAATCAACTACATTTCTTTATTGAGTTTGGTAATATTATACACGTTTTTTACAAACTATTTTGACACGCTTAGTTTTTATATCCTTAACATTTCATTCAAAATATCAGAGGTATTTATTTTATTATTATCCTAAATTATTGACTTTTAAATATCTCCTTGTCTACTGAAAACCTTTCCTTCACAAGAATATCACTATAGAGTTATTTCAGAGTACGTATTCAAAACCAGAAAATACTAACATCTCCAAGAATGTTACGTTTTAAACAGAACACATTTTTAGTTTTAATTTTGCTACAATAAAATCAAGTAGTATTCAGCCTCTTAACATGCTGACCTAGGGTGGTAATTCGGAAATTTTGAGAACATAGATACATATCAGCCTCAATGCTTTCTACTCTTATGAAGCCCCAAGTGTGAGAGTCAGCCAAGCATCTTAATTATATAGGAATAATCAGTTGCACAGATAAAAGCTGAGAAAACAATTTTCTTTACTTCAGAGAAGTTTTGGGATTTTTCTTGTCCCCTGGGCTGATGTCTTGCTTCCCCAGAAGGGAAATTAGGAGGTCAGCAGGAGGGTGGGCAGTGGGCTTGCTGTCAAAAATGCTTTTGTTGTAGTCCTTAAAAGTTTGCTTGCTCAGTTTAGGCCTTGGAGGAACAATGGTGTGCTGCTCTTTGAAAAAGACATATATTAATTGAAGAATCTAGAGAGCACTCTGATTTATGAAATGTGATTTCTGGGAAAAACAAAGGGAGTGGAATTCTTCAAGCCTAGGAAACAAGACTGGAGAAGGGAATAAGTTATCAACCTTGTTTGTGAAGAGCAGTAACAGAATTAATGGATTTAGAGTTTTCATTACAAAGATTTCAATTTGGTTGAAAAAAGAATCTGTATTGTTTACAGGTGCCCAGGCTTGGCCAGCAGGGCTGCAGGGGGGACTCTGTGCGGGGAGGCCGGGGCTACTCCGTGCTGGACACAGCTGGCTCCAGTCAGCTCCGACACATCCATGGCAGGGCATGGCTGAGCCCACAGCTGGGATGGGGTGCTGAGGGGAGATGTGTTTAAGAAAGGGCAAAGCAGCTGAGAGGTGGGGGAATAACAAAGTTGGAGGAGAAGATGGTGTTCGAGGCACCAGAGCACAGATTCCCTGGCAGCCTGGGAAAGTACCCACACTGGAGCAGGTGGATATCTCCTGAAGGGACTACAGCTTGTGGAGAGCCCACGTCTGAGCAGGGGAAAAGCAGGTGGAGGAAGAAGTGGCAAGAGAGAAATCACTATTTACTGACCATAATCCCCATCCCCTGTGCTGCTTGGGAAGGTGGGCTTGCTTAGGGATCTGGAGTGAAGGAATGAAGTAGAGTCTTGGAAAAGGATGAGGAAAGGTGTTGTTATAATGATTGGTTTTTTGTTTTTCACTACCCAAATCTATTTTAATTGGCAATAAAATAAATTAGTTTTGCTGAAGTGTTGCCCCCTCCTTGTCTTACTTCAACCCATGACCTTCCTTGTCCACTTTTCTCCATCCACCCTGCTGAGTCAGTAAGCAGCTGGATAGGCATTCTGCTGTTACACAAGCCTAGCCCACCACAAGAACAGGCACACAAACTTTTTATAATGCAAGAGTGAAAATAGTGAAAGGCAGTACCCAGGCAGGCTTTGGCAAGTGTGCTGGTTTAAAAGTTAACCAGCAGTGGAAATGAACTCAACCCAAAAGAGAGATTATAAGTCAGAATAACAATTTATTAAAATAATACAATGAGTGCAATTATACAGACAGACAATTGGTTTTAACCCACAAAACCCAAATGTATAACCCAGCACCCTGGGGCATGAACTAAA
>JAWMRA010000113.1:89968813-89994940 GCA_035584735.1 Pseudotriccus pelzelni | reverse complement strand
AAAATCCAATGCGCAGGCTGGAAGGTGTAAAGACCTTCCCCGGTTCTTCGTTCGCGAAGACTGGCCATTTACTTTTAATTTATATACGAGGTAGAATTTGACTTGTGGTCCAGTGCTGAGGACTTTTTTTGTGGTGGGTTTTTTGGTTTAAATTATATCATTTAAGTGAGCAAAGTACATACAATTGTAGGTACTACAGTGCCCAGTTCAGATATAAAGTTGAGTGCAATGAATCATTTTCCTTACAGCCTATTCTCATTGCAGAGATGGAGATTGACATTTGCTGCAGAGCTGACTGAGATGTTCTGTAGAGAACTTCACAAATTTAGCCACAGTGTTGGCAAGGTCAGTGGTTAGTGCTGATGCTGGTCAAGGGTTCTCAAAGTTCCTAATTTCTAGATGATGAAAATGCTAACTAGCTCTTCTCAAGATGAAAAAAAGAGAAAGGCCTGGAATGTGATCTACTGCATCTGTCAAGCTAACATCTTGGTCATTTTGAGTTTGGCACCTACATGGAAGTGTTTATTGTTTCATCAAAGATTTCATCCATCATTTTAATGGAGGCATTCAAACAGAAATTAATTAAGTTCCTGACAGGCTTGTTTAAATGTTCTTTTAGTTGCTAAAGTTGACGTAGACCTTCCTACATTAAGTACTGGTCTTGGTCATAAAAGTGCGGTAGATATGTAATGGGACATTTTCACATAAGAAAGAAGAGAATGACCTCATGAATGGAGATAAGATAATTATTTTTGTAAAATGTTTGTTAATAATGAAGTAAAAATGAAAGAGAATTGAGTATCAAGAGGGACTTTTCAGGATACTTGCATCATTAGGGTTGGGATGAATATAATTTAAATAAAGCTGGAAATATCCTATACATTCCTAAGCTCCCTCTACTGGAAGGAAATAAACACTTTTAGCATTACATAAATTTCACAGTTAAATATTTGCTTGCTATTTTACAAGGCAAAATTATTTGAACATTATTTGATAAATAGCAGGAGTTTATTTAATTGGATTATTTACCTATAGGTATTTTACTCTCTTTTTACTCTGAAGGACAAACATTTACTGGACTGCAAGTACACCTCCTGATTGTTGGAAATGGTTCATGTATGTACAGCTGGGGCTTGGGGCAGTGATACATCTTATCAAATATCAACATTTATAGTGAAACCACCCATATCTCTGCCAGTCATGTTTTTCATGGTTAAATCCAATTGGACAAAGGAGTACTTTTTGGGTGTAATATATCTCACACTAAAACAGTCCTTGAAAATAGATCAAGATGAGTGTCACCCTAAAAGTGCTGACTTCTCTCCACTGTTATAATAAGAATGGAGGGTGAATGACTCACACATACACATACATAAAGCTTGACAAATAAATCTATCCAGTGTGAGAGTGGTATTCTAATATGAGTAATGTAGGTATAATGCTAACCAATAGAATATGTTATATTAAATAAGATATAGAGTGCAGAGTGACAGAAATAATTCAGAAATAACTGTATAAATTAGATGACTTTGAAATTTAAAATAAGAAAAAGTTCACATGTGTATTTATGAAAGATTTCCAAAATGGATTAATTATCTTATTTTAGTAATATAAAAGACTGTGACTAAAAGTCTCTCAGGATTTGTTTTTGATGTAATATTAGTTGTGGAGAGTATTAATCACAGTTTCAACTGTGCAAGCATACAATATTTTCTACAATAACCTTCACACCCTACATTCAACTATATAGAGAAGGATGAACTGAGCTTAAAAATACGTTTGATTAGCCTGTCTTTAGCTACATATGGTACTTTGAGAGTCCGTAGTTCCAAAGATTGCAGTTATCCAACAGGTTGTTTAAAATAATGCATTTATCCATATAACTTAGAAATTAGCAAGAAAGTGTTATTTTAATCTTCCTTGTTTAAGGATGTGTATTACATGGTGATCTAAAATTGCATTTTCCTCGTTACAACTTTCTTCATGCCAGTCAGGTCAAACATAATCTACACCATAGCCTGTCTCACCATCCTTTAGTTCTGAGACTGGACAGGTAGAGAGACAAAACTGTATCTTTCTTGTTCAAGCTTGACAGTCTTGTTGTCACAAATATAAAAAACTTATCATCTTGATTTTTGTTTCCTGCTAAATATCTCTAAATCATTTTGAATATGTAATATACTGGATTGTTGTATATGAATGAAGTATTAAAATATCTCAAAAAAAAATTCTTGTCAGGATGAATAGGGTTTCTCAGATGAAAACTCTTTATGAAGGATGTACTCTTTGTCCCTGTTACAGAGGATGTAAACTTTTGCATTCTGAAAAAGATCATCTTGCTTTTCAGAGCTGATACTTTCAAGCCTAAACATATCATATTGCAATGACCTCTACTGAAAGCATATAGACTTTCAGCTCCAAGATATATTACTAAGGTGTGCATCCCAGCTGCTTGGAGTTAAAGATGCATTCTTCACAACGTATATGGACTTGTGTCATAAGGATGAAAGCCAAGATTTTTTAAAAATTACATCCATAGTGCAGCCAGTTTTTAAGGGCTTGTGACACTGTGCATGCCCATACTGACTGTGGGCTGGTAATTCCCCAGGTAATCTCTGCATAGAAGAGGCAGTAGACTGACTTAAGACACTGACCATTATCCCATTCAAAATCCCATGAATTACGATTTATTTTTTTCTTTTAACAATCTGTATTTGGCTGTCTGTGCAACAAGACCAAAATGCTGGGAACCCAGAATCAATTGAGTAATTTGTGCCAATGCAAAGCGCAAAACTGGCTTGATACTCAAAATGACAATTCAGGCTGGGAGAGACTTCAGGAGGCCTCCACTACAATCCCTTTTCAAAGCAGTGACTACAATAGGGTTAAGTTGGGTCTTGGAAATCTCCAAGGATGAAGGCTGCACAAAGTGCTCTCTGGGCAAACTGCTGAACTTTTGGGCTGCTCGAATGGAAGGTTTTCTTTATATCTGTAATAATACACACTTTCAGTCAAAAGAGGCAGTGTCATCCCATCAGGCTTTCAGATGAGCTTTATCAGAGCACCTGTTTTACAACCGTTTTCTCCAGCTGCTTTTTACTGGTCAGCCGTTTTGTATCTCAAACATATGTTGGGATATGTGGAATATAATAATTTTGTAGGTTGTGAACACAAGTCAAATACAGTCCTAGACAGGCTTAGCAAAATTTAGAAGCCACACTGTAATGGAGGGATCCTTTTCAGGTTTCAGCTGCAATTAACAAGTTTTATGTCATTAATAGAACCTTTTCAGCAGCTGATCAGTCTGGAGAAGTTTCTTTAACACTTTTGGAAAGCAAAAAAATGCAATTTGACATTGCAAATCTCAGGACTTCTCCTTGGGAAGGTAACATTTTGAAAGATTCATACACGTGGTTTCTCTATTTTAATACAATAAGAGATAAATCTCCTCTTCAGAAATAAAGATGCCTTTCCTTTCTTTTTCTTGAGAACCTGAAGAGTTAAACATACCTAGTCTTGTAACAGATGAAGCCAGGCAAAATTTTTATTTTTGAATACTTGTACCAGGTTTCCCCATTTGTCTGAAAAGAAGCATGTTTTCAGTTCTCTCTTTTCTTCTCACTGATTTTAGGAGAAGAAAGAACAGTCAGAAATTCTTATCTGAGATAGAAACAAAGCAGCAAAGAGAGGAGAAAATATTTCTATTGGACTCTAGATATTCCAGCTCTTGAAACCTGGAAAGCACAATTTCACATTACACCAAATGTCAGAGACTACAGAACACCCAGATTTAATAATAAATGAAATGCTTCCCATAGCCATTTTTTTTTTGAGACTGGTTGAACTTTTCTGTGAATTAAGGGGCTGTAAATGTGAGCTTTCAGAAGATAACACTTCTACTTTATTGAAATAAGATGTTATTAAAATCTCTTACCACTGTGATTAAAACTACAAAAGGAACAATGACAACCAAAAAGAAACCCCAAACTTGCTTACTATTTTTCACAAAAAAAGCTGAAAAAAAAAATCTCCTATTTTAAATGGTTTAGAGCAGCAGTAGTGGGTGTGATATTTCCTAATTCAAGATCTTTCTCAGCTAGATTATTTCAAACGTATTGATTACAGTAATCTGATGCAAAGAAATAGGTGTCTTAAACAGAATGGAACACCTCGTGAGAAGACTGAGAGAAAATCCTTCTATGACATTCAGTAGTGCTGTAATCAGATAATCAATGTAGAACATACTGCACTGACTATACCAGGGAACTTGAAAATCCATCACTGCTTTCAAGGATTTATTTTAAATCTCTTTCATATTCACCAACAGTTCACCCTTACCCATAGGCATCCCTTCACAGAAAGACACTTCCTCATCAACGATATGACCCCTAAAATTATTATCCAATTGAGATTATTTGTTGAAAATACATCCACCAGATGTACTCTTAATATTGCCAGGAAATTTCACTTAATTGCCCACAAAAAAACAAACCACTCTCCACCAATCATCAAACTTTTAAACTACTTTTCTAGAACAAGGAGAATTTAACTTAATGATCAGTGAATATTATAGTCTTATAAGCACCCATTATAAGCAAATCTATTTCATGGTTTTCATACTTAAAACTTACTAAATATTTCTTTATTTCTTTTTTTCACTTTGGATTTGGAACATCATCAAAAACTTTTCTGTTACACTAGACATACATAGACATATGTACTGGCTATGAGTGGCCAGTTTTTGGCATTGGATGGGTTACAGGGGCATCTTCTGTGAGAAGCTGCCAGACACCTCCCCCATGTCCAAGAGAGCCAATGCCAAATGGCTCCAAGACTGACCTGCCACTGGCCAAGGCTGAGACCATGACTGATGGTGGTATTGCCTCTGGAATAACAAGAAAAAAAATTGTAGCAGAGAAGCAATTGCAGCCAAAGAAGAAAGGAGTGAGAATATGTGGGAGGAACAACTCTGCAGGTCAGTGAAGAAGAAGGAGAGAATATGTTCCAGATGCCAAAGCAGGGATTCCCTTGATGCCCAAGGTGCAGACCATGGTGAGGCAGGCTGTCCTCCTGCAGCCCACAGAGGTCCGTGGTGGAGCAGGTGAATGCCCAAAGGAGGCTGTGACACAGTGGGAAGCCAGCACTAGAACAGGCTCCTGGCAGAACCTACGGCCCAATGGAGAGAGGAGCCCATGCTGGAGCAGGTTTGCTGTCAGGACTTGTGACCCTGTGGGGGACCCACATTAGAACAGTCTGTTCTTGAAGGACTGCACCCCATGGAGGGGACAACACTGGAGCAATGCACGAAGAACTGCAAACTGTGGGAAGGACTCACTTTGGAGAAGTTCATGGAGGACTGTCTTTCATGGAAGGGACCCCACACTGAAACAGGGGAAGAGTGTGAGAAGTTCTTCTCCTGAGGAGGAAGGAGCAGGAGAGACAACCTGTGATGAAATGACCAGAATCTCCATTACTTCTGTGCTGCTGCACCAGGAGGTGGTAGACAATTACAGTGTGAATTTAAGGCTGGGAACAAGGGAGGGAGAGGGGGAAGTTGCTTTTAAGATTTGGGTTTATTTCTCAGGATCCTCCTCTAATTTGATTGTTCATAAATCAAACTAATTTTCCCAAGTCAAATCTGTTTTATCTATGACAGTACCTGGCGAGTGAGCTCTCCCTGCCCTTATGTCAACCCATGAGCCTTTTGTTATATTTCCTCTCCCCTGTCCAGCTGAGGAGGGTAGAGCAGCTTTGGTGGGCACCCAGTGACAATGCACCACAGCTACTTTTTTCTCCCAAAATATCACAAATTATCTACTCCAAAAATAAAACATGTTTTCTTTTCTACTATTCAGTTGTTCATTGTTCAATGTCATATGGTCTATCATTCAGAAAAATTGTTTCAGAGTATATGACACAAAAGCCACTATGAAAAATAAATTGCACTGAATTGCATTAATGCATGTAAAGATCCTCATTGTACTGCTACATAAACAGCAAAGCAGTCTGAATCAGAGACATAAACAACAAAATAAATTTTCAAGGGATATTAAATTTAAAATTTAATTTAAAAGATTAAATAAATATGCTTATTTTTCTTCTAAAGCTTATATATACTGCTCAGATTTTTTTTGAGAGGGGGCTACTTAATATTCAAATATCCCAAGAAGACTTACTAAAGCACCTGGCTATTAAATTCATGGTTGGTTTCTATGAGCTTCTGTAAATCCTGCTACAGTTTTGTCTGCATCTTGAAATGTCTGAATATATTTGGAAACCTCAGCTGAACTACTAGTTGCATTTATCACAGAACAGAAAAGATAAAAGCATTAAGTCTAAGTTTCTAATTAAAGTGTCAGAATGAGATATAACTAAGATACCATAAACTCTAGCAGTGGAGAATGTTCCTCTACCCAAACACTCTTCTGTCAAGTCTGTTTTTTTCTTCCAAGGCACAAATGCTGGCTCTTTGTGTGAATTAGCATGGTCAAGTTAAAGTTCTTGCTGCCATCTAATTGCTGGTAATATGCAGTTTTCTGAGTGACTTGCAGGATGCTGAGGTTTTTCTGTGATTCTGAAAGAGTCTGTGATTGGTCACTTCTCTGTAAACAATAATTTGAGAGCTTTACAAAAGACTGCTTTGGTGCAATGTACAGAACAAAATATGTTACATGAGACCAGATAATGAATCTGTAGAAATATGACATAGAAATATATAAAAGAAATGCTTTATATTATCACTACTGTCCCTTTGTGTACTGACGAGGTTGGTTGGGCACTGGAACAGGCTCCCTAGAGAAGTGGTCACAGTACCAAGTCTCACAGAGTTTGAGAAACATTTGGACCACCCTCTTGGGCACATGGTGTGACTCTTGGTGAGAGTCCTGGGCAGGGCCAGGAGTTGGAGTCAATGATCCTTGTGGTCCTTTCCAACTCAGCGTATTTGGTGATTCGGTGATTCTGTGACAACTTTCCTCAGGGTGAAGTTGAATCATACAGCCTCTCCTTACACAAAAATTTTAGTAACCACAGAAGTAATCACAGAATTTAAATTCTAACCTGCAGCTTTATTATACCTGTTAGATCTTCAGTCATTCACTTAATTTGAAGCTTACTGGACAATTATTATGGTGAAAGTTAAGTTTATCTAAAGAAGACAGTGGAAAGATCAGCAAATGGTTTAAGTGAAAGTACATTCTGCCCATTACCAATCTGTTTCTCTTCTCTAAAGAAGGCCTAGAGGTCTGATAGGTTATCATCAAAGTCTTTAGAAGTAATATTTGTGGAAAATATGTGGCAGCTCTGCTGAAGCTGTAAGTCTGATACTGGAATCATCTGATGTGATCTGTGAGCTGGGTGGTATCAGACTAGTAGCATGCAATTCTGCCTGCTGGCTGCAATATCCACAAATAGCCAAGAATACCCCAAACGATATAATTGACTACAGCTGGTAAACAGTTCATAGGATTTCAGAGTGTTTGTCAATTCCATTCTAGGTAGATGGTCTGAAGATACTGTCTACACAAATGCCTGATTTATTTCGAATCATAAGATTGAAAAGATCCCTTGCCAGCAAGTTCCATCTGTCAAATTTATGTTTATTGGACCATGAAATTTGTCCAGCATCTTGAGCTTTTTGCAGAGACTATCTTCTCATGTTGAAATCAATGAGATTATTACTGACAAGCCACTTCTACTGAAAAATTGACAGGCTATAGATAGTTTATTTAAATTAAAAGAATGCCCACTTCTGAAGTAAATATCATTACTAACACAGCTATTATATACAGTAGGTGAAATATATAAATATTCTTATCTTCTTTATGTGTTATTCCAAATCCCTTTTGCTGAAGGCTACTCATGTGGAGAGAATACACATGTGACTGGCTGGATCAGGATGTAATATCAAACAGCTAATAAAGGAAAAAGTGCAATTTTCTCTACTTTGCTATATTGCAGCATAAGCTGCAATAGTAATGCAAAAGTAATGCAAAAGTACAGAATGTTACTCTTGGTATTCATATACCTGTCCCTTGTGACATCACAGAGATACAATTTGAAATTTTTATTACATTTTAATCAGATTTCAAGGATCAAAGGAAAAAACAACAGATTCAAATTTCTTTATGTAATGATTTTTTTCTAAAATTTCAACTCATATGAAATAAAATAATGTACTTCATGCTTGGTAACCCCCTACTAAAAAATAAAAAAAGGGAATGAAACACCATAAACTGATACCATTCTAAAGGAATTCTAAAAATTTAAACGAAGGCAAAAATTTCAAAATCAGAACTCTATTTAAATGGCCTCTTGAACTTTTTCTCATTCATCTTAAATTAACTGAGAGGAAAAAAGTACTATGGGATTCTTCTGAATATGTAAGTTACCCTGTATTAATAAGCTTCGGCAGCTGTATATTCTAGATTTAACTGTTGGAACTCAGATCAGGCAATAAGACCAAATCAGATCTTAGCAATTTACATTTTTGTAGTTCTTGCTAAAGTAATCCAGAATTGTCTTTTAGTGCCAAGAGAGAGCACAAGATAATATATAAAATGTACTTACTACACTTGATGTAAACCTTGCTTTCAAACATGAGTCTTTCTTAAAAATAATGAAAGAAACATAGAATATAAAATAGCCATAAGGGAAAAACAAACAAATAGAGAAATCCTCTCTTGTCATCTGAAGAGGAAGTTCAGAAAGAGCAATAATATTGCTGAGATGAAATCCACTGATTAATAAAAGGAAAAAATCAGCAACAGATAACTGACGAAGATGGAAAAAAGCAATGGTTAAAGGAATAAAATCTGCAGAAAAGTTCACATTAAAAATGAGTGTAAGATAATTGCTATTGAGACAATAACAGCATTCCACCCCTTAGTGTCAGATTTTCTAGCATAGAGAGGAAGAAGGAAAAATATTTATATTCCTTGTAGGTAACAATTTTTTTACATTTACATTGCAAAGGCTTTTAAAACCCTCTCTTGGGAAGCAAGGTCAGAATATATTTATTAGTTACACAGGCTTCGTTACTGGGACAGTTGCATTTCCATCTACTGCAATGATTTCTGAGACAAAAACTTTAGATTAGTATTGCAAAGTGTGCAGAAGTGTTCAAGGTCAGGTTGGACAGAGCTTTGAGCAATTTGGTCTAGTGGAAGGTGTCCCTACCCATGTCAGGGGTGTTTGAACCAGATAATTTTCAATGTTCCTTCCAACCCAAATCATTCCATGATTCTATGATTCTATGATTAAAACTAAATAAATTCTCAAATCTCAAAATTGTTACTTTTTCTTAAGAACTGATAAAGATTCTATTGGGACTCATCATGAATGTGCATTACTAAGTACTCCTATTTAGACGTACTGTAAGCTAAATGTACAGTAAACTGAAATTCAGTTTACTTTCCTGAATTTCAGTCAGTTCTTTCAAGATGATTTCAGCTAATTAATTACAAGAAATCATTAGCAGGATAATTCTACAACATTATTCTACAAGCATACTAATCCCTCAAAAAATATTTGGGTCTGTAATATTATGTTTGTAAATATTGTAGAAGAAATCCTCAACGAAGGTCAAACTACTTAATGTAGACTAATTTACATAGAGAAGTGTACAAGTCAAAATAGTACTTCATAAAAATGTATAGATTGCTATCTTGGAAGTTTAGATCAACTGCAGATAAAAGTTAATGGTTTTATCAATTTAACGTCCTAAGACCGGCATACTCTGATTTTACAGGCTATTAGAAGACAGCTTCCAGTGCATCTACAGGTATATGTGATTCTTAAGAAATATAGAAATATAAAGTTATACCCTAATATTTTTGCAAGGAGGCAATTACTCTAATGTCCATGGTTATTCTGCTCCATGAGAGAGGCACTGTGGATATAATTCACCTTACTACTGCAGGTACCACCCTCTTGTACCAGCCACCTCAGGATCTACCATTATAGCACAACGTTGTCCAATTAATGTATATTCCTACCGTTGCAGTAGTCAAATAATATCTTCTATTTTCTTTTTATTGTCATTCATGTGCCAAATGTTCCACTCGGTTATTATGGAACAAAGTACAGTAGTAGCAACATTAATGCAGGAACAAAGAGCAATGTTAAATATATTCATATACTACCACCTGCTTGAAGTGCCAGGGCCTTAGGAGATCAGAACAAAGAAGACATTTTTATTTAATTGTTTCAGGCATTTGCATTGTGTCATCCTGCTTTGTAATGTTTTAATGTTGTTGTTAACTATTTCTTTCTGACCTATTTTAGGAAATACATCGGGTCAGACCCGTGTGCAAGTACAATTTGATTTGGAGGTTTTAAGTTTTGGACCAGTTTGGCGGAGCTTTTTACTGTTTTTACTCAGTTGCTTATTTCAGTGATGTGATATTTAGAAGACAGAGGAATTTATAGCATTGTTTTTAAGATTCGGCAGAAGCATTATGAAACTCCTGCTGAAATAATGAGCCTAGTGATGATGAAATGATGATCCTACTGATGGTGCAAAGGACTTGGCTTGTCAAAAGAACAAGGCTTTCCTGCACTTTGCTAGAAACCTAACACTTAAAAATTGAGAAACTGGTGTTTAAAGACCTAGAAACTTTCACTCTTACCCAGGGTCAATGGTGTATGCAGTGTATCATTTGTCATAGTCAGCCTCTCACAGTTAATACATGAGTGATGTTCTACAAATACCTTTTGCCTTTCAACATAATTTCTATTAAAGTAGAAAAAAATAGTCTCACTGCCTACTCCTGGTAGGAGTAGTAGTTCCTTTACAGGAGAGTATCATGGGTTTAGTGCTTAGGTGCCAATTAGAAAAGTATTTTTCACTTAGCAATTGAAGTGTCAAGTAATGATCCTGTTATTTAATGTGGACAGTCAGGCACAGAAAGAAATGGTGCATGTGCTGCAATCACCCACCAGCTTCAGTGTCATTACTGGCACTAAAAACTCATACTATTTTCCAGCACTGCTGCCACAATGAGACCAGAGCTCCAAAACATAATATGCTGTCAGAGGCAGCTGTGACTTTCACATCTGTCAGCTAACAGATCTGTTCTAATAAAACACAATGCCTCAAAAAAAAGTGTGTGGCTTACTTTTCAGTCCTGTAGTGTCAAAAGAACTAATGAAAGCTGCCTGAATATGTCTGAAAGCTCAGTATCAATTTAGCTTGAAGTATGGCAAAAATTTCAGTTATTTGTTGACTGAAAAGTAACAATGCTTGCACAACCTTATATGGGTGGGAAAAATGGTAAATGACTTAAAAGGTTCATTTATTCTCCTCTGTACTGGCATTCTTAGTGCAGTGCAAAAGAGAGAAAATAATCTATAAAAAAATATTTGAAAACTTCCAATACTCTACTTTTCTGTTTCTAATGTGAGAACATTGTATGAATTCTGTGCTCATTTCCATATCAAAATGATGACTGAATAGAAACCTATGTCTTTTAAACAAGATGCAAATTAAAAAATTTATTTTGGAAATCTGCCAATTTTAATTGAAGGGTTTGCTTCTAAAAATCTTAGGCGACAGACACAATATCCATTGTGACAAGAAATGTAATTATGTCATGCATAACAATTAAATTGCAGCTAACAAATGCAACAAAATGAAATTTTAGTTAAATATGCACTTCAAAGTGTTCATAAAGGAATGAAAACTGGAAACAAAATATTACATACCAATACCATAGGTCAGGTTTATTGCAAATTCTTTTCTTTTGGTGAAAATTAAAAATGTGATTTATTTCCTTTAGCAATAAATGGCTAAGATACCAAAATCTAAGATTATTTGTCTTTCTTGTATTTTCTTTCAATTTTGTAGAAGTTGCTTGAATCAATAAATAATAATTATCAGAAATAGGGAACATGCTAATTCCACTGAGTTATCATTGACTAAGTTACAGAGACCACTAATTACTGTCTATTTACTTTCAGCTTTTATATTTTAAAAGAAAACACCGCATTTTAAATGCCAAAACATAAATTATTCTGATGCTGAAAAGAGCTTATTTATCCATCCATTCACATAGACCACAGAGATACTACATTTTTCAGAACAGTTTATTTAAAGGAAAAAAATTATCAAATAATATAACTTAAATAGAACTTTTTATTTCTACCAAAAAATGTGAACTGTACCAGTCTGATTTGACCCTTTAACAACCCTGAAATATGTAAATATTCCATATGCTATGCTGCACTGTGTTCTATTTTACTTTTTTTTCTGTAAACTTTACAAGCAGTGAATAATGCACAGTTGCAGTTGTGAGATATCATCTGAACTATATAGAACATCAGTGATTTTGATGAGTTTGCTGTGTTTAAAAGCAGATTTTGGAAGGGTCAAACACACCAGAAGAACAAAAGAGCCCATAAAGCTCATTTCTGTGGCATCATCCTTACCCCCTCCCCACTTCCCCCCCCCAAATACCTCTACTTTGCTGAGCAGCTAAAGTGAGGCAGAAAAGTACAACAAACAGGATGGGAAGGGAGAAGGAACACCAACAACATTTTGTCTCACTCTGTGTGCACACGCAATAGGCAGAGCACAGTGCTTTCTAGGAATGAGATTTGTGTGCAAAAGACCTTATGGGAGATGATCTTTGATCAGAACTACCATATATCTGCTAAGGATAATTCCCAAATTAGAAATCTGAGTCCATTCGAAAAAACATATGACCCATATTAGAAAAGTGCAAAAGATCTTTTACCTATACAACTAATTTTCACATTCTATGTGAACCAGTATCTTATACCTGGTGGTGACATTCTTCTCCACACGAGCTCTTAAATTGTATCACAAATTGAACATGGGCTGGGGAAAAATATTCAACAATGAATACTCTATAAAAAATATTCAATAATTATCAGCATTTTAAATTGATTGTAACTGACTGTGGACATTAATGGCAACAGCATGAAAGATAGAGTAACGTATTTTCTAGTCTACTTTCCATCACGATTGTTTCTTACGTGAGTCCATTCCACACCCTTGTGTGAGTCCTTGGAAAGATCTTCTCTGCTGCCCTGAAGAGTTCGTCCATATTATACAAAATTTTATTGCTGGATAATATTAAATTTGATAACTTTTCTGCATCCAACTCACAGCTTTTGGCTAGGTATGAGCATAGGAGCTTCTATGAAGCACAACCTGCCCAAGTTTAACTTGCTTTTCCTTCACTTTCAGCCAACAATATTTGCTCAATGAATAATCAGACAACTAATTGCAATATTATCACTACTGTCAGTGCTAGACATTGCTAATGCATTCATCTTGGGCACCTATTTGTTCAGGAAAGAGAAGTGAGGGGTTAGAGAAGTCCTTGTTTTAGGGAAAACCCTCAGTTTTTATGACAATGATAAAACACTTATGAATTTTTAAAGTAATAAAAATAAAAGATACTTCTCACACCTCTTGTAGAGGAGAGTTTCCTTAAAGTTCAGTTAATAACTTCATTTGATTTTGGTTGTTAGCATTTACCAAAAATTGAATCTCCATGAGAACAGAATGACAGTCCATGTATTCCAGCTGAAACAATGAATCTGAATTATTCAGATTTGTTGCAGCAAAAAATACTGAGAACAGCAACTAGAGATGCTGAGAGTCAAATCAAACTGTGGACATGGCTATCAGTGAACACACTGTATGTCTAATGTGAGAAATACAGAGCAATCCCATTTCTCAGTTTGTGACCAGTTTCCTAAAACACTGCTAAGCAAATAAACATTGAGGTATAACACTACCTGTTCGTACAAAAAAATTTAGGTTTATACGATACATTTCTCTAAAAAGAAGAGAAAAATCTTCCTTTATTGGTTTGAACTACCAGTGGTTTACCGGGGTTTACGTTTTTTGTTTGTTTGTTTGTTTTCTTTTTAATGCTGTCGTTTCTATGGTGATTTGTTGATAGCTGCAAGCAGGTACTTTCGGCAGTGGCTGTATTTCTATATCTTACCTGTCAAAGGGGTGCTAGGCCAGCATGTTTGCTGTGATGCACTGCTATTTTTTTACTGTGAGCCACAACTCTCAGGTAATGCAATGCTGGTGGTACTGTCATACGATAGTGATATGTGATTTGTGACTGTGATATGCCTTCTCTCCCTCACTCACCAGTGACGAAAATCACAACAGAATTATGTGCTCCAGAACAAAGGTGATGGCCTACCCAAAATTCTTTTTGGTTTATTGTTACTGTTCAATTTTTAATTGGATCATATGGTGGGGTTTTTTTTTTCTTTTTTTACGTTTCCCATGTCACAAGGGAGTTACTAATAAGTTGCTAAGCATTTGGGGACTCTGTTTTATTTTAAAGCAAAAATCTGCATTAGCAACACCAGAAAAAAGGATCTGATTTCCCCAGGTATTTCTGTAATTAACAGAGTTGCATCCTAAAAGCTCTGCTCAGGCACACTTTTACTGAAATCCAAAGGAAGTTGATAAAAATGAGAGTTTCTTGGTCTGTCAGTTGTGAAAGATTTCATATAGGCAACCACCTTAGTAATGAGTTAGACTGGAATATTTAAAGATCTAACACTGAACTATTGAGTAATATAAACCAAAGTAAGAGAAGGCAATTTCAGGAAGCTGTACTAATCTTGTTCAATTCAATATCCTTTTCAGCTTGTCCACCAGTGTCTGGTTGCCCACATCAAAAAAAGCATTTAGAAGAAGTAGTCAATATTTAGCATAGCAATCGTGAGCTGGCTTTCAGAAAGCTCTTGTTTGTGATTGCCTTTAAATGCTATGAAACTTTGTAGTTTAAATAGGAAAATGCACTAATTTATTAAGTATTCATGGTATACACACAGTTATAGGACACAGATGAAAGCAAAACATCAACATGACATTTTCTTATATAAAGAAGTGATGGAGAGAACTGAAGTTTCCATTTGTTTATTTTGTTCCCTTTAATGTGTTAAGGGTGAACTGCCATGTGTGAAATTCAGAACTAGTCTTTTAAGCAGCTACTGCATCTTTGGTCTCACAGAAACCATCCACCAAGATACTCTATGGGCATATACTTGAAGTGAAAAGAGAAAAAAATAGAATCAAAAAGAACTTTCTTTCTTTTTTTTTTTTTCACTTTTGCAAATAACATCTAGTGCTGTGTTTATTCAGTGTGTGATTGAAGTTTCTTGGGCTATCTCTTAGGGCTCCATGAAAGGTGACTAAGAAAGAAAAGTACAGTTATGAGAGGTAGGCACAGAGAACAAATTGTTCATGCACCAAAATTAAAAGTTATATAAAATGCACAAGATAGACTTGGAAAACTGGTTTTATGCAATAAAGTAGTTTTTTTTGTACATGATTAGCAGCAGTAGTTGGACAAAACTGCAGAGTATGAATTAGTTTTATCAGGACAAGAGTTAATCAGGGTTTTTTTTGCACTCCCACGAAGTTAGTCAGAATTTTCTAAATTTCACTGAGCTACTGATTTCCTCTGATGTTTAAAACAAGCTGACATCAACATTAACAACAACAAAAGATCCATAATATGAAGCTGTGTAGTGTATCTACTTAGAGCATTCTGACTAACCAGGTAAGAATAAATTTTTTGTCAAAAGCTATTCTTCAACTGAATGAAAGATTATTATTTTGATGAAAGATCAATGAGGGACAAATATTGTCCTTCAGAGAAAGAAACAGCAGCAGAATTTGGCATTTCACATTTAATCAATTGCAAGTGTGCAACTACTTGTGCCATTCTCTTAAGATATTTGTTATTTCTTCTGGATTATGATTAAATCAGTAACTGCATGCTAGAGAATTTCTGTTTACTTCCTGACCTGGTTGTCTGAGTGGCATTAGCTGAAAGAAGACTGAATTGCAAAAAAGCCAGTGCTTTTGATTTAACTCCTTGCTTTCCAATGGACTTAGTTTTTAACTAACTTTCACAAACCTGTCAAATACTAGCTGAAGAGATTTACAGCCTTAGAAATACATTTGCTCAACCACGTTTTGTGAGAGCTGACAAGTAACTTACGATTTCTTTTTTCCTTTTTTCCACTTTAGATATTTACTACAGGATTATATAAACTCTTTCATGCTGTTTCACACCAATAGCCTAACTTAGAATCCCATTGGCACATATTTTGCTGAGTTATTGTAACTCATGTTCCATTATTCCCAAATTATATATCACAAGATTATAGTCAAAGTTTAGCTTTAAAAGTACATGAGCACAGACTGCAAAATTGTATAGCAAGAATCCTCGTTGGTATTGGTTGAATGAATCATATTCTAAAGCCAATAGTTTGTTGCTTATGGGCTATGCTCCTTCTATGATAGGATTAGCAAATTCATAAACAAATCTTCCTTGAAGTATGACTGTATAAACTTACAGTAGTGTTTTATTAGTTTGTTTCTACACTCTTTTATCTTCTGAAATTTCTTCATAAGAATGTTCTCTAGGTAAAAAAGGATTTTGATTGTTTTAATTCAGCATAATAGACTGCTCTTTCAACTTAAGGTGTGTTCATTTCAAAAACAAAAGAATAATTTTTGTGTATGCACCTGTTCCAGAGAGCAAACCGGAGAAGAACACATTATTTTCACAGGGACTGGGCATTAATTCAACATAGAACACCAATCCACAGGAAGTACAAGAAACATCAAATGATAGACAAGGTGTTAATACCAATACAATCCATTTCTAGATCTGTGAAGCATAGGTTTAGTGATCTCAACATGAGTATTTTGAAAATGGCTTAGACCTTCACTGGCTTTGAGGACTTCCTTATCACATCAAGTATCTATTTTGCCTAGAGAATTATTCCTGAAATGGATGACTTGGATTAAATTCCTGTCTTAGTCTGCTCAGAAATCACATACTGTGACAGTGCTTTAAACTTTGGCTCTTTTGGCTGAGTACAAGGAAAAAGGGAAGGATTGTTATTAACCTAGCCAATATTAGAGCTAAAGGACAAAACCCAAGATGAGTCACTTGCTGCCCAGTGAGAAAGGTGTTCAGGGTCAAAGCTGGCCTCAGAGCAAATAAGTGTTTTCTTACGTTCAAACAGAGGGTCCTGTATGCATTAAAATATATATTCACCAAATACAATATATAATTTCTTATCAAGTTGGCTAAACCATATAGTTGACACCTCTGATGATTTGTTGAGAGTTCTTTATCGCAAAATGTCACTGCTAGAAAAATTCACATAAGTATAGCTTCTTAGTCATCCCACACAATACCGTAAGTGGATGGGGGGGGAGAAAATATAACAATGGGTCTAGGTAAGGGTAAGGGAAGATCACTCACCAGCTAACATCATGGGCAAAACAGGCTCAACTTGGGGAAGTTAGTTTGATTTATTAGTAGTCAAATCATAGTAGGATAATGAAGGAGAAATACCAAACCTTAAAATACCTTCCTTTACCTCCTCCTTTCTTCCTGGCCTAAAGTAGACCAAGTACAGTCATGTTTTGTCTCAAACATTCTGGCTGTTGTGACAGGAAAGTTGTGCAGGAAGGAGAAGGTCCTGCAGAGATGGGACAGCACTGCTCTGAGCCACCTTCCTGTTCCGCCTTGAGACTTCTGCCCAGTTCCCTCCCCACCAATTCATGTCCTGGAAGGCTCAAAAGGACTGGCTGTGCATGCTCAAAGAAATTGCATGAATAATCTGGTCTGCATGAGAGGCATATGCTGGGTTAACTATAAAAGGAAGTAGACTGAGGTCCCCCTTTCTTTCTCTTTGACTTGCTTCTCCAGATCTGGACCATCCATGTGCAGGACCAATGTGGGATCTAAGGACTTGTGATCTTCTTTCTTCTCTTTCTCTCTTCTGCCTTTATGTGTCTTCTCCTTTGCTTTGTTTGGGCAAAGAGTGGCTGTCATATTCTATCCCACACTCTGTAGTGAAGTTTGTTATGAGAACTGGGGCTTGTTGAATTGTGTTGTAAAAATTAAGGGCTTGTTAGCCAACACTTTTGACACTCAATAGTGGGCTGATTGCAGGAGTTAAGATGATTGTATAATAAGAGCATGAGAGTTCCCTTCCCTCTCCCTCTCCCGATGCCAAAACCTGGCCACAAAAATCCAATACACAAATGAAAACAATCACAGACACATTCTGAGTTCTTCTTTGCATGGTATCATTTAAGTGAAAGCTCCTGCATTTTAAATACCTGGTCCTGTCAGATTTAAGATGGCTGGGGAATGTTCAGGATGAAATACAGATCTTTGTTTTATTGTTTAACATATATTATACATTTATTTGTATCTCTCATCACAGAAGAGAAAAATGGTAAAAGAATTTAGAGAGAGTCATAATCAAGGAAATTAATCTGGATTTCCTCACTGACTTGTAATTTCTCTGACTCATCATTTCCATGGATTAATTACTCAAATCAAATTGAATTATAAGATCAGTCTAATATAAAACTGCAGAGAACATTATTTTTTAATGTTTCTGCATTTCAGTCTTTAATAGATCTTTGTTCCAAAACAAACTTACTTTGTTTTCCATGTTTTGGAGAATGTGAACAAGGCCGGGGAAACTATAAATAACAGTAGCAATAGTTGGTAGACGAAGTGTCATGATCCATCTTGCAAACAATCTCCAGTATCAAGTTTTCTGAAAGAACTAGGCTACAGTCTAAACACAGGCTTCAGTGACTTTGAATCTAGAATTTAAAAACAAAGGTAAGTGAAGGCTATGATTCACTGCAAGTGCCTGTCATGTTCTTTTCTTATATGTTGGGGTAAGTAATAATCCAACCTCCGATTTAAAGTACACACAACCCTTCAGTCAAATAAAGACATTAAATCCTTTTCATGAACACTTAACTACTACTGTATGTATTTGTAAAAGTACACACTGGATATAAACTTACTACACTTTAAAGAACTGCAAAAGATGAGTGGTCCATATGGATATTGACTTACACAATCACATAGAACGACTAAATGAACTTCAGTATCATTGTAAGTCATGTCAAAATGCTATTTCAAGCACTATATTTTCCACACAGCATAACATCTCACTTTGCAGTATGGCTCAGGAAATGTTTTTTTATTTAAGATGTGACAAGTCCCTGTGATGACCCAGGTCTGACAAATTACCTGAGTTACTGAACTGACCTCTCAACAAAACCAGAAAATGAGATCCACAAGGTAAGGTCGGGGTTCTCATGTTCCACACAATGTTCAGAAGGTCTCTAAGATTCATATGAATATTTCTTGGACATAGTACAACTAAGCAACCAACAAATGTAAGAAACAACAGGGACAAACATTAAATGATGGATGTGTGGTTTCTTGAGGAGTATTACTTCAACTGAGTTACAAAGAGCTACTATTTTGCAGCTTCACTTAGCTTCAGCCAGGCCATGGGACAATAGATATCAGAATAGGGAAAGGATTTTTAATGATATGTTACCAGCCATGTGAATAACTTTTTTCCCCAATCAATTCTGCTTTCTAACTCTTAATTACCTTCAGATACACCCCTACAAACTAGTAAAGTTACCTACTATAGTAAGACCTATTTGCTCAAAGAGTAGGTGTTTTGTCATTTTACAGCAGAAGAAAATGGTTTTGTTGAAGAAAATATTCTTATTATGCAGACAAGTGATGGAATTTTGTAAGCTGTAAATAGAGAATCAGAATTCCATAAAACATCTGTGTTGAGATCCAGAAAGTTCAAAGCCCACAGAAGCAGTTTGCTGGGTTGAAATAGTGTGATGCTTTTCGCTGTGACTGAGTTAATTTTCTTCATGGTATCTTGTATGAGGGTGTGTTTTGAACTGCTGGAAACAGTGTTGATAATTCAGGGATGTTTAAGTTATAGATGAGCAGTACTCACAGAGTCAAGACATTTCTACTCCTCACTCCCATCCCACTAGTGAGGAGCCTGGGTGAGCACAAGGAGTTAAGAGGACACAGGTGGGACAGCTGATCCCAAACCATATGGTGTCATGTTCAGTATATAAAGTGGGGGCAGGGAGGGGGAGAAAGAGGAAGAAGGGAATATTTGGAGTTATTATGTTTGTCTTCTCAAGCCACCATTACACATGATGGGGCCTTGCTCTCCTGAAGATGGCTGAGCACCTGACTGCCCACGGGAAGTGGGGAATAAATTCCTTGTCCCTTTTACCTTTCCAGTTCTCTCCCCATCACCATGTAGGGAAGAGTGAGCGAGCGATTTTGTGGTGCTGAGTTGATGGCTGGGGTTAAACCATGACAAATGGATATCAACAAAAATACTCATACAGTATTTGTTTACAGGTTTACATTGTTAATATTGTTTGCATTATTGTTTATATTGTTTACATGGGAAAATACATCTCTAAACTCACTTCTTACCATCTGTGGCCACAGTGTGAAAACTGCATTTCCTTCAGTCAGAAAAGTCCTCTGCTATAAATGAATAAATAAATTGAACCTAGAAATTTCAGAATACAAATGATCAAGACATGCAGGAATAATTCTGTTTCTTCAGTGGAATTCTTTTGGATGTTTTTTTCAATGGCTAGTTGCATGTGAATACACACCATAATTCTTGTTTAGGAATTTTTCTGCCTGCCACTAAACTACTGTTATTCGATCAGGAGACCCAATTATGGGATCCCATGTATTATTATTTTTGTTAATTGAATGTTCCAAAATGGAACTGGGCAACAAGCTCTAAACAGCCCTGCTTGTGCATGGAGTTGGACAAGGTGATCTCCAGAAGCACCTTACAACCTCAATCATTCTGTGAAATTCCAGTGTCTTTTCCATGATGAGATATGTGCAGCCTGCTGGCTACAGAGGTACTCTTCACACAAGTGCAAGGTTATTTTGTCAAGTGCCTTTTAAGAGCAGATGTTCTTTTGTATACCCTCTTTACAGCTCTTCACGGTCAAGGAACAAATTGGTTTTCCTCTGTCCTGCTCACAAAGGAAAAAAAAAACCCTCCTTTGTTTCTGCTTGTGTCATTTCCCAGTGTCTTGTCAATGGGACAAATTGCCTTGCCTTTCTCTCTTTCTCACCTTCATGTCAGTCCTCAAGGTCTTTGAAATCCTTTTCTCTTACCAAAGTAGTATTCCAAACATTGTCAGTCATGCAACAGCCTCTGCCTGAACTCTCTTTTCATTTTCCTCTTACAGGAAGGCAAGACTGGCCATTTTCACTGTTGGCAGTTTTCATTTAAAAGAGGGTGCTAGGCACCAGATCAGTTATTATTGAGTCATAACCACCTTGTAGGAAGTGTGTGTGTGTGCATGTGTGTGTGTGTGTAAGGGGAAGGGATGGATCAAACCTCATGGAGGTGAGGTGTTGTGATGTTCCTCTTGGCAGGAACCCACATAGGGAAGCCTGGGAGTAGCTGTCAGTCACAAACAGCCCAGGAAAACTATAACACACCACACCTCCTGGAGCCCTTCATCCAGCTCAGAGTGGCAGGGACAGTGAGAACAATGCCCCTCACACCTGGAATCCCAGAGTGGCTGGTGGGTCAGAGGCCCCACCTGGAGGGGTTGGCCACAGGGACCAGGGCAGATAAAACCACAGGCATGTGTTTGCCTTGTGTCACAGCTCTGCCACTAGACTAGTGAGAGGTGGTCTTCTACAAGGTTTCAGCGGTAGTAGTTACCTCTCCCTCTTTCTCCTTCTCTCTTTTTGCTGCCTTTGCTTCCCTTTCTTTGCTCCTTTCTTGATTCTTAGGGTGGCTTGGAGCTGAAAGGGCTGGATCTTGACTTAAGTGTTGTGTATTAATAGTATACGCTGAGTCAATATTGTGGTGGAACATTTTTGTCTAGCTTGTGTGGTATCCTTTTGAACTTTGTCCAAGTTCCCTCATTTGGTCCCCTAAATTAATAAAGAAATCCCTTGGGAACAAGTCAATGGCTTGTTCTCTTGACACCGTCTCAAGGTATTAAAGAACCCCATATCTATATATTAAAGTAAAACTCGTAGCCAAGACTGGAGTCTTCTAGAGGTTCCAGGGAACAGCTGGTTCTCTCCATTCGTCTTCTTTCTTCTCCTTGCAACCATGGTTACAGTTTTGTTTTCATTTAATTATTTTGACTCAATTTTATGTCTTTTTTATGCCTTCACTGCACTCTTGGTACAAGGTAGATACTATTATAAACAGAAGATGAGAAGGATGTTAATAAAAATGTCAGATTCCTGCTGTCCCTCATGGTCCTGGTTTTGACCATGTGCCCCATCGGATGTATCTTTGCTGTAGACACTACTACCAATAGGGTAAAGAACACTGTTTTAGATGTTGTGTTGGAGCAACGACAAGCTCAGTTTGATGTTCAAAGGGACATACAGCAGCAAAGGCATGGACAACAGACACAGCTCACATGCTGTCCACAAAGCTGAGAGTCAGTGAAATGTTTGACATAGAATAGCAAGGCAGTACACACAGGAAGAGTGTTGCCTTCTACATCTTGGCTTTTTAATTGGATCACAAAGGAAAAGGATCACTTGAGAATAAAACTGAAGTAGAAATTTAATTTAGGGAAATACATCTTACTATTGAAGTTAGTACATCTTTCTTTGGGTTTCTGCTTAAGGACATAGAGTATTCTGTAGTGGGAGGGTCAGAAAGCTTTGCAACTCAGAATATTCAATCCCTTCCATTGCTTAGCACTGGCAGTGGGTGAATTAATATAAGTTAGTGCCTAACTGAGCTCAAAATAGCATGTGCATGAACTGCAGCACTAAATGCTGGTAACATGGCCAAGGGTTAAAGCCAGGAAAAAGCCCCTTGAACCACTCATTGACAGCTATTAGTTTTGTGTTGCAAACACTGGTATTTGCAGTAGAGACTGTTGGTGTTTGCGTAGGACCTTTAAATAACATGCAGCAGCAGCAAGCTCTCTCAAAGCCATCAGGGTGAGCAACAAGAGCTGTTACCAGCTGCCAACTGTCACAAAGTTGGGACTATTTTACAACCTCAAAGGAAAAACAAGCTTTCAAAAAGGGTAGCCTTTGCAACTTTATAATTAGGAATCAAGCTGCCATAAATTTGCCATCAAGACAGTAATATTTCCCAGCCACCTAGAACTACCTGTTTGTGGCATGCTGAGGGGGTGGGTGTGTGCCAGTTTGACTAGATTGGGTAGCTCAGGGCCTGTCTCAAGCCTAAGCTCCATCGGGACCATGAAACTTAAGTTTCTCAGTGCGTACTGAATGAGGAATTAATAATGCAGCTTTAGAGTCATCAAAACATTGACTGCTGCTTCACTTTAAAATACCTGGAGAATGAGATGGTGCTGATCTTTTATGATCTCTTATGATCTCTTTTATTTGGTAGTGTAAAGAGAAAGAACCTGGAGCAGGAGTCTCTGTTGTGGGAACTTCATGTGATCAAGGGGCATAAACTTAGAGTAGACTTCTCAGAGAGTCCTACAACTGCAAAATTTTTGTGGGATTCCTTCCATCTCCAACTACAATTTGAGTAAGAGACCAAAGAGATAAAATGACAGCCTCGCAGTGGAGATTATCACCTGGCTTCAGAGAAAGTCACGAGTTTTAGTCCTTGATCACAAGATTTAGTCCTTGGTCTATTCTGGTACCACATACCCTGTTCCACACTTGTTCCACGCTTGTTCAAAGTGCAAAAAATCTAAACCCATGAAAATTCACACAGGCACTATTTTAGCCTACCGGGCACTCACATATTTTGAAAGAAAGGCCTTGAAGAGAGGATTAAGACCTTTAAATCCTGAGGGAAGAAAATTACCTGCTCAGAGCACTTTTTAATTCTCTGAAACCCTAGAAAAAGAAAAGGAAGGATTTAAAATGTTTTTCCTCTATGTATTCAGCTGGCAAGGCTGGCAAGTTAAAGTTATGTTTAATTGAAGCACAACCTCTAAATTGGTAAAAAATCTCTCTTTGGGAAACACTGTTCATGTTATTCTGTACTTAAGAAGTAGCACATGCATTCATGCTTACAGTCGGCAAGTTAAGCTGTGTGAACATGCCTTAAAGAGACTATTCCCAATGATGGCTGTGCCCATGCCCAAGATCCAGGTTACAACTTTTGTATCTGTAAGAGAACAAGTCATTCCACAATGATTCTTAACTTAAATTCTGTTTGTAGCTTGACTACTGAGCCTACCTTGAATTCTCTCAGGTTTTTACCTTTCATTTAGTGCAATTAACCATATATATTTGCTAAAGAAATCTAAGAATTTTCTCAGCAGTCTTACACAATGTTGTCTAGCGGGACAGATCAGTGGAAACAAACAGCTTAGTTTCTTCATGTGAGCTGACCTCATTTCTAGTAATTTTTAAATATTGCAAGATGCTGGGGATCAAAATAAAAACTAAGAAATATGCATCATCCCCTGAAAGATCAAATAAATCCCTACATATCATCAACCAGATAAACTTGTTCATTACAGAAAATGATCTTGATAGTTAGCTTGGAGATAAATCTGCATTTTGTCAATTTATTAAAATTTAGTTAATTATTTGAAATGCATCCTTAGGTACTACTTTATAATTTTTCATCTAGGAAGTTGAAAACTCAATTACTACCGCAAAGAAAACTAAAAGTGGATGATTTAATAATACACACTTCTATATTTACATATTGATCTAATTTTTAGTATCAATAATTAGACAAGAATACTAACAGCAATAAATAGTAGATTTGTACTTTTAAGAATAGAAGCTGTTGACAAGGCTCACAATACTAAAGCACCTCTATAGTGACTGAGAGAAACAGTTAAGAAGTGCAGAGACAACAAGATGATTTCTGTACTAGGGGCTGTTTTTCCCCACAGAAAGGCACCCATTAATTCTAGATTTCTTTCCTAAATGGTTGGGTTTCTATGTTTTGTTTGGGAAACTTATGTAGCTGGTAATGGAAGAGAAGACCTAATATATATAATTTTGAAATTCCCTTTACAATATTACTACCCAGATCTTTACACAGCCCTAAGTTATTTCTGTTCTTGTATTTTCTTTTTCAAAACACTCTTACTTTATTTCTTTCAGAAACATACTCTGCTGAAACACCTCTATTTGCCTTGGTAGAACTGCTGCTTTTCTGACCTTGCTAGTCTTGGCTCATTTAAGTTACTTTTCTAATACAAATAGGGTAAAAAATTGGAAAATGAGTTGATTTGAAAAGGGAAAATAGCATAGCAGGTTTTTTTACAGAGAAAATAATGAAAAAGCATTATTTTATAAGACCAATGAAGAATTTTGTCTTCTGAAATTATTAGTAAAAATAAAAAGAACCCAACAAGTTGGGTGCAATTGGTAACCGTCAAATACTTCCAGCATTTGCCACAAATCCCTTGAGCACCTAATATCTACAAGCACAAAACTTTCATAGGACAGAACTACTATTTTAGATTTTTTTTCCTTCTGCTGTAATAAACTAATTATAATTAAATTACTTTACTCTGTAACTGGAATAATGCTGATCTGTTACAAATGCAGAACCAAGCAGAACAGTGGTTTGGAACATTACCATGCCAGGGCATTGAGCCCCGTGTCCTCTCACCCATTCACCACCTTGTAGCAAGAGATTTATTTTGCCCCTTTTATGTCCTTTACAAAATCATGACTCTAGAGTAAGATATGATCTTGAAAAAACACAGGTAGTTATGGATTGCTGCTTAACTTGTCAAAACAACTCAAAGCAAATGAAGCCTAACCATGGTGAAATATTGGTCTGCTTCATCACAGCAGAAGCCTATATATAACCACAGATGAAAACTGAAAAATGATAATTGAGTGTCAGTGCTTTGTGCTGTTATACAAAGATCAGAGATGGTGCCTTCAACACAGGCTTGAATATCTCTGGCAGGACAGGACCTTGATGAATGCCTTGTCAAGATACTCAGTACCTTTCAACTGTCATTGGAAGAACCCTTGTCCTCTACATGACTCAGGAGAAGAGACCTGAACACAGGTTTCTATGTCTGAAACTTAAAAGCCCAAGTCCCATTTAGCCATCCCTTATCACATATCACCTTCACGTTTGTTCTAAGATCAGTTCAGTTGTGTCAGTAATATTTTGTGCTTCAGCTCTTGTCTTAGTTAGAACAGCTGGGACAAATTCATCACTGGAAGGGTGTAACCCAAACCTGTGTATTCTATAGCCTTCCATGCCATTTCCCAGAAACTGTTATCAATAGAGCATTCACAC
>JAWMRA010000113.1:89913404-89963598 GCA_035584735.1 Pseudotriccus pelzelni | reverse complement strand
TTGGCTTTTGTCCGGAAATTCATCTGGACAAACTATTTTCAATCCCCAAGGAGGGGGACTTTTGCAAACCCATGACAGTCAGCAAGGGCATAAAAAAGCATACAATCATGTAGCATGTTATAATTTTTTAAATATATATATTTCAGAAATAGGCTCCTGCACTTTCTCCTCATGTAGTTGTGTGGCTGCAAACAAAATACCGTATGTTTATGTTAACCATCTGTGGTTAAAAGTTCTCATTTTTCTGACCTGTGCAGGGCAGGCTGCAACTATTTGGCAATCTGCTGTGATGTATTTGCCCACAGAAAACAAGGAGAGGTGGCATAATACAAAGCTCTGCTGTGCAATGTCCTCTAAGGACAGGCACAGTCACTACAGCAATAATGATGAATAGCAGAATGTTGTACTAACTGAACGCATTTTTCCCATTTATGATGAATCCTGGTAATCATGGTACAGAAACAACATAACCAAATGTTCCTTCTTTTTCAACTGCTCTAAGAAGATAAGTATGTGAAAAAACCACAAAACAACAAACAAACAAAAGGAAAATAATTGCATGGTATTAACAAATGAAATGCCAGTCCTCTAACAAGAAACCATCACTCTGCTATGTATGAATACAGTAGGGTTCAATAAAGCAAAGGCTTTTATGCTTGAACCATAGACATCTGTCTGGTTTCCCTTAGGTTAGACCACTGCCAAGTGCTTCTGAAACTGAATCCTCAGCGAACTGTCCTTCTGAGCTATGTGGGCAAAGACAAAAAAATAACTTAATGACAGCATAAGTTTTTCTTGCCTATTATGCATTTTGAGAGCAAGCAGCATCAACAAGACAGGAAAGAAAATAGTTCCTTCTGCAAGATGTGCTGTAACACAGGTAGTAGTAACTAAAGGATTAATTATTAATCATCATCCATGTTTGGATGAACACACATGTGCTGCTGCAGTCAAGTGGATGTGGAAGGCTGCTGTGCTCTCACTTGATGGAAACTCTTGGGACACTGCTGCTGCTCCTCTGCCCTACATTTGTTCCATCAGCCTGGAAGCAAAGGTGTGCATCACTGGTCTGAGGAGACTGATGCAGAATGTTGCCTGCCAAGCACATTTGCTCCTTTACATTTCCCTTTTTATATTCCAATAGAAATTTTAAAACTTTGCAAAAAAACCCACAAAAAACCAACCAAACAAAAAGACCGGTGTGGCTTGGTGCTCTTTAATACTGGGATTTAAGAGCGAGCTAAACTAACAGGAAGAGTTAATACATTTCTCATTTGTTTATGGATACTGGACTGTAGCTCATGGCCATCAACAACCAGAACTGTCAACATACTTGTATGCATGTCAGTCTGTGGGAGACTGAACTGCTGTTTGCGCTCATTACTGCATTAGCCTATTTTTGATTCAGTGTGGTGTTCCTAAGTAAGCCTAAATGCATGTTGTTTTTGTTTATATACATTGCCATGTATAAAATTCATTAAGAATTTTATTTTCATATGCATTCACCACTGGTTTTAATGTCTGTAGACATTAGAAACAGAGAGAACAGTCAAGCTTAAATGCGTGTTTGAAACAATGTTTGTTAAAGTTGTATGACTAATCATGCTTCTCAGTGTTTGATCTCATAAAAGAATCCTACATTCATATAATGTAATGGGAAGCAGAGGGACAGCAGTGCACTACAAGTGTGCTGAGTGCCCTGCATCCAGTCTCCACACTCCTTGTTCCAACATATCTCCTACAAGATCAGCAGGTCTGGACTCCACCGGCTGCCCTCCACCCATACTCTAACACCTGCATGCAGGGTGTGAGCCTTCTCAGTCACCATGGACGGGGACCACATGGCTCCCACCTGTGGTAGAAAGCCATGACCCTGACAGAGGTGTGCTCCAGCCCTGAGCTTGAAGATGGCAAGTGCATGTGAGGATGGAAGATGTATACAGTGCTCCTTCAAAGCTCAATAGATAGTTTTGAAAAGGCCACACACATAACTTCATCTCTGCAGCAAAATTTGGCCAGAGGAGGCAGCTGTTTAATAGTCAGAATGGAGACTTTAAGGGGTGTGTGGTAGTTGCCCACTTTGTCTTAAGACAGACCTAGGCAGAGCCATATGTTATTCCTGCTGCAGCTGCAATGTGACAAGTCCTAGGAGCAGAGACATCCTAGGAGGATGGGAAAGAGTAGAAGAGACGTAAGAGCTTCCTTCTACAGCTTCCTCACGAGGGGAAGCGGAAGGGCAGGCACTGATTTCTCTAGCAACCAGTGATAGGAACCAAGAGAGGCATTAGGATGGATCTTAGGAAAAGGTTCTTTGCCCAGAGGGTGGTCAGGCACTAGAGCAGGCCTCCCATGGAATTGGTCAGAGCAACAAACCTGCCAGAATTCAAGAAGTGTTTGGACAATGCTTTCAGGCACATGGTGAGATTCTTGCTTCTTGGGTGGGGACAGGGGTTGAACTTGTGGGTCCCTTCCAACTCAGGATGTTCTATGATTCTCTGATTCTAAGATATGCTTGCTGGGCCTAGGATCACACATTGCAGTGTCTTGGATAGCTATGCATTGGGGAACACAATTTTTGAAAAGGTGGGGAAAAAAAGTGGCCAATGTTCAGTTTGAAAAGAAGACGTGTTTCTGAAAAATATATGAAAGAAAAAAGGAAAACATTAGAAGCATTCACGACAGAGAAAGCCTCTCCCTCTCCTTTCCACGCTAACATCTTCTATACTGAGAAGAAGCAGGGAACTCACAAGGACAATAAACTTTCCTTTTGAAACTTGTAATGAAGAACATATGCATTCTGGTTTTAAAAATCAGTTAAAATGAGGAGGAAATGATATGTCTTCTGACTCCAATTGCCCAAATGAAGGGGTCTCTTCCCTACCTGCTTCCTAGTCAGAATTGTCTCCTCTAATCTCTCAGTCCCTTTGGTCAGAACAGGTGGTGTGAGAAGGACCTGCTATTTAAAACATTTGAATTAGGCTGTTTCAAGTCAAACTGAGCAAATGCCCTCCTATTGTTTTGGTACCATTAGACCACTTTGCATTCCTCAGCACGGTCCTCCTTCCTAGTTTCTGTAGCTGATGCTATTTAATAATTGGAGTATTTAATTAACTAGAAGTATTTCAGTATTTATCTCTTTCTTACACTTTTTTATAGTAGTACTTATCCATGATTTCAATTTCTTTCCTGTTTAATAATTTTAAAGTTTCTGTCAAATCTTTAGCTTTTGGAAACCTACAAACCAAACCTCTTTGTTTGTCTTGGTTCATCTGCTTGTCTTTCAAAGGTTTTTAGAAACAGTGTTAAAACTAGATTTTAGAAAAACCAAGCTATAACAGACTTATCAAAGGAAGCAGATCTCATCAAACGTGACAAGAGAGATTGATTCCTTTTTCATTTTAGATGTTACATGCATCATGATGCAGTAACAGCTCTGTTGGAAATGGTGGATCCTACCTTCCTTATTAGATTTATTTCTTATTAAAATTTCTGTTGCCATAAAGTTTTGCACTAAATGAAGAATGAAAATTCCTTCCTATGTTCAGTTCTCCGAAAATTGGTTTTGGTTGGAATCAATTTTGAATAATAATAATTTGAAGAGGAAAAATAGGCCTGCTTTCTAAATATATTATGTTTTTATTGCAATGCTGTCATCCAAATAAATGACTGAAGATCTATGCAGATTCTTTTCCGCACCATTAGTTATTTCAACACTCTCTAATACTATTAAGTCAGGTTAAACTATTGCAGATCCACAGAGGTTTAAATATGGATGCTGTATGCAGGGACTTCCACTCTTTCAACAGCAATCTTCCAATTAGACAAGAGTTGATGGCAGTATATCACTTTGATCCCCATTACTAATATGCTGAATTGAAAATACTGATCCTAATCTCCAGGATATTGCACGCTGGATGTTAAAGTATGGGCATTTCAAACATGATGAGCTAGATTCACATTGCTTTAGGCAGTAAACTTGGGTGATTCAGCAGCAGGATGATTCAGAGCAAATAATATAGAAGCCTTTACTGCCTATGGAGAACACGTCAGTGGGAAGCCAGTGCGAAATGCCAACGTAAGGCACTATCATGTTCATTGGCTGCATGAGGACTGCAGGAAACTTCAAAGGGCAATATTTTCAGTTCTGTACTTGTGCAATGCTTCCTGGAACTCCTTAAATGGAAATGTCAGGCTCAGGAATATGTGTACCTATCTGACTCAAGTCTTAAAATCAGTTGCCTATTTACAATTAGATCACTCATTTCTGTGATGGCACCTGGAGAATAAATAGCACAGTTCTTCTTGCACAATTGTTTAAAGCCACTTGAAAAGAAGGAGGTAGAGTTTCTATGTTTTCCTGTTTGTCCAGCATGGATTTTATTTATCATGATCTGCTTCTAAACCAACCTACCAACTAACCAACCATAGCTTTGACCTGAGCAAAGCAAAAGAGCTCCCATTTATGGAAATTGGTTAAGGTTAATGTATCCTTTGCACTCATCTAATGCCAAGATTATTCCCCTGTGAGATGAGCATTTGAGTACTTTCAGGTAGCTGCAGGATAAACTCAGTGAAGCTGGAATTCCAGCCTTCTGGTTCCTGCATGAGTGCAATGGTCACAGGTTGAGTTACTGTGCAAAATACTTTCTTCCTATACTTGCTTCCTTCTTGAGACTTTTCTCCCCCTCTCTCCCTGTTTTGCAGACCAATCCCTGTGCTGTGTGTTGAAATGACTCCTGTTTCTCTGTATCATTTATGAATTATTTAAGGATCACCCCCATCCAGCTCTGATGTGCCATGGAGCTTAGACAGCATTTTCGGGTGCAATTGGCAGGAGAGCATGATTGCTAACGTCAGACAAAGACCAAGATTTTAGGCTCCTAGAAAAAAGAATTGTAGGTGGCAATAGATTTCCTATGCCTTTGGGGAAAAGGCAGTATTTCAGACTTTACCATCTGAATCACTCTCAAAGGATGTGGTTACACACTGTTTTCCTGAGTGGAAAAGCTAGCTCAATAAATTTCCTTCTTTCACTATAGCAAAAGAATCTGATTATCATCCTCTACCATACCAAAGAATACCCTTCCAATGAGCAAAATGCAGAATATTGGTAGGAATGAAAATAAACATAAGCTTTTCCACCAAATAAAATATATTGTGGAGCTAAAAATTTTATTTTCAGCTTGCTTATGCAAATAAGATTTTGTATGGACATGCAGTACGAAGAAGATCAGGTTTGATTCACCTTCCTAAAGCTATGGAACTAAAAAACATCAACAGACCAGGGTTACCAGCTAAGGGACTGCAGTTGTACCTATGGGGTGGGCACATCATTTCTCTGTAGTTCCTGAATTTCTGATTCTGAGAACACAGCCTGAAATTTAGTGAAGGCCTTAGATTCTAGTTTGATAAGAAGATCAACCCAATTTTAGGATTGCAAGTGCCAAACTGAAATATTGTATCCATATATACAAGGGTCAGCCTGCTGTAACTTAATTGGAAAAAAAAAAAGTCAGTCACGGGTGAACATTTTACTATCACACAGTTATGCTGTGAATGGTATGCTGTGAGTGGTACCGCCACTGTAAGAGGTTCAGGTGGGATTCAGCTCACCTTTGCTGTCTTTGCTTTCTCCTCTTTTTAATCAGTAGAGGGATAAGGCCATTCAAAGAAGTTACCCATTTAATCAGATTTTAAATGTAATTTACAGTGAGATTCACACACAATGACAGTTACTCCGATGAAAACCTAGGGCAGAAACCTCAGGTACAGGCATCTACATTACAGGCATCTCTTCCATTACAGCCTACTTGCACTGGAAATTGTAATATGAATGTCAATAATCCCATTTACAATTCCCCTTTAACAATCACAGGATGATTTAGTTAAAGAATTCAATTTTTGGTCCAGAGCTGTAATGTGGTAATTTAATTGCCAGGCCAAATAAAACTATTTTTTTTCTGATAGGGTTTTTTGTATTTGAAATAAAATAAAATAAACCAAAAAAAGCCCAACTATGTTTTTCAAGTTTGAAAAGTGAGATTTGTAGAACTGTTCTGACTTTTTATAGTCTTTTTGGCCTAGGCCTAGAACCAATTTGATAAATACTTTCTACAATTCTGAAACTAGATATCCAGAAAAATAAGTTATCCTGCTTATAAAGAAACAAGCTGGAACCCCATAAACAAACAGACTATCCTCCCTCAGTCACTTCTTGATGAAAAATGTTTTTCTAGTTATATCACAACATATGCGACAATAATATGCTTATAGAACAGCATGTGTCCCCTGGCTTTATGGGTCCTTACATAACCCATATAATTTCAATGCATATGTCCAGACACAGTTACAAAGCAGGCAGTTGTTTACTTGAAAGACCTGTAATTATTTGATTCCCAAATGTTTATGGATGCTTAAAAATAATTATTCATTTTCTCTGGATTATTTAGGTTTGTAGGTATCTTTTTATTGATATCTTTTTATCAATCTTTTTAACAGATGTTCCTGTTGCTTGCTTCCAGGCACACTCAGAATAAAACCATCTTACAATTTAATTTTATTTTACTTTCATTAAAGCAATCTAGTGATAACAATATCGCGTCTTGTATTTTGGACAGCTTTGATGTCACATTGAAATATATCTAGAAAGGAAATCAGTAAGATCAAAGCACTGAGGTAATCCATTTTCATTACATACTGGGAGAATTAAACAGACAACAGTAGTCACCAACATTACTTTGCCAAACCACATCCAAATTAGTAACACATAAAAACTTCTTCCCATCACATTTTCACCCAAATACACCCACAGCAAAAGCAAAGAAACTCACTGTACAAATTATCCCAAACTCTAGTCTCAGAGAAGCTTCTAAAAATAGTGCCTGGAATTCCAGTAGTGCAGTAAGTCTTTCATGTTATCCATTTTTTGGTTAGCTCAGTAGATGCAGCTCCTGCTCCATCCATGCAGACTGCCACCTCTCCTGGATGCCCATTTGCGGTCCATGGGCTGCCTCCAGCCCCTGAAACTGAAGAGAGGAATCACTGCATGTTGCAGGCTCTGCTCTAAACTTGTAGTAAGTGGTATACTATGGCTGCTGCTGTGGTCTTGGCCTAAAAATGCAACTGCACACTTCCAGTGCATCAACCAATGAGAAAAAAGCCAGGGTTGAGTGGACATTAGGACTTTTAAGAAAATGTATGCTTTGGAAGAGATAAAGCTTTTTTTGCTTTCTTCCTGCCCAATGATCTTAGCTGAGACTTCAAAATCTGCATGAGCCAACAAATTGCATCTTTCAAGCACAGTTACTTAGTGTGGTGCAAACTTGTAGGTGTTTCTACACTAAATAATGTGTTTCTGATTGTTTTGACTTGGCCAATAAAATTTTCTGAAATGCCCTTGGAAGAGAATCAGAATTTTAGAGTTTATTTCTGAAAATGTAAAAGCATGTCAAAAAGCAACTTGTATTTATTGACGTGCAAGAATAAAAGTCAGCGTGTCTTTGTTCACAATGAGAATTTCCACAAAGGATGTTAAATTCATATGAGAGAGAAATGGTGACTGTTGGAGAGGGAGAAAGGTAAAGGACACAATGAGGCTGTTAGTTATAACTCTACCTCCCTTCAAATGGGAGTCCCTTTATGGGATTACTTGTGTATAAAGCTGACCACGGGATTAATAGCAGAAGGGACAGAAGTTAATGAAGTTACCAGATAAAGAGCTTCTATTGTAGTAGTGTTGAGAAAACGTGTCTGTAATTTCTTCGCCTCTTCTAATATGCTTGCTTCAGTGGACCCAATTTGAAAGCCAGCAGGTACCCAGACCATTGCAGTAATGCATGAAATCCATTTTCATAGAACCACAGAAGGGTAAGGTTGGAAGAGACCACAGCATGTCATCTGGTCCAACCTCCCTGCTCAAGGAGGGAGCACACTGCACAGAATTGTGTTCAGATGGTTCTTGAATTCTCCAGTGAGGGAAACTCCACAGCGTCTCAGGTCAATCTAATCCAGTGCTTGGTCACCGGCATAGTAAAGAAATTCTTCTTCATATTCAGGTGGAACTTCCTGTGCATCAGTTTCTGCTCGTTGCCTCATCCTATTGCTTGGCATCACCTCTTGACACCCTCTGTTCAGATCCATTCAGATGATGAGGGCCTTTCTCAGTCATTTCCTCTTAAGGTTCCCTCAGCCTTTCCTCATAAGAGATGCTCCAGCCCCTTAATCATCTTTATTGCCCTCCACTGAACCTGCTCCAGGAGCTCATAACTGAGAAGCCCCTAACTGGACGCAGCAGCCTCATTAGAGCTGAGTTTAGAGCTGAGTAGAAGGGCAGGATCACTTACCCCGACCTGCTGGAAATGCTCTTTTTAATGCACCTCAGGATACCACTGGCCTTCTTGGCCACAAGGGCACACTGCTGGCTCAGGGACAGCTTGCTGTCCTCCAGGACCCCCAAGTCCTTATCTGCAGAGCTGCTTTCAAGCAGGTCAGCCCCCGGACTGCCCTTTTGAAGGCTCCTGCTTCCTGTTTGACAGCATTTCAATCGCACAATCTAAAGCACCAATCTGATATAATTTCTGCCTACTCTATGCTGTTCATAAAGGATGATTTTATACCAGCAGACCTCATGCCAGACCAGGCATTGCTGCTTTATGCTAGATATTGTTTATCCACTCAGCAGGTATAAAAGCATAAAGCAGGAATAAACATCATGACACATGTTCTAGTTCACTCAGCAGATACATGATGAAGGGGATCAGACATGTCCTGCTGCGATCTGGCAATGCACAGATCTGATACTAATGATCATGGACTCACATTCTTGCAGGCATCAGGACTGGTGTGCCTGGCCCCACCAGAGAAAGCTGGAGAAAAGTGAATCTGTGGAAGAAAATCATCCAGACATTGAAGCCTTAGGGCTCACTTCCATTTGAAATGAGTATGTACCAAAGCAGCACACAGACTTACAGTATGATGGGAATTGCTGAATAATGTCACAAGTTCCAGAATAAGGGCACTTTATCATGAGCTGAAAAGAGCTGTCCGTCCTAATGCAAGTGCTCATTCACTGAGTTATTTAGAAATGGATCTGGGGAGTGCAGAGAAACACTCTGCTGTGCTGACAGAGTTCGAACTTCAAGAAATAATTAGAAGTATTGACAGAGATAGTCCTCTCCCTTCCCTTCTGTGTGATCATCTCTATAAAAAAAACTTGCCAACATTTTTTGCCAAGTTAGAAAACAAGATTTGAAAACAGCTACTAAGGCATTTGGGAAATCAGATTTTGAGACAGAGTCCAACTATATCACTTAGTTGTAATGAAAAAGGTTTGTTTCTGTCTATTCAAAAATATTCTTTAAGGGGACCTGTAGGTTCCCATCTCAAAACCATGATGGAGTTGGATAAGTTGATGCCCTTCTAAGCAGCTTCATTGTTCTCCTCCCACATTTCCTGCTCTTTGTAACCTTTTATAAGGACACATGTGTGAACAGAAAGAAATGGTTTAGCTCGGGTTTTTTGTGGAAAATTTCAAGGTCATCAGCATCTTTTAGCAAAGAATATGAACTTCTTATGATAATATTGTTTCAGGACACCATTAAAATTTATGAATGCTTACTTATACCTGAGTGTCTCATCCTGCTGCTTTAGCAGATGTTTAGCATCACCATTAGTATCACTAGCTTATTAACACCTCCATCATGGCAATGTGAACTTACTAGATTGTGTGCTTTGATTATCCTTTCATGGTTTAATTTTTATTAATCTCATTAAGCCAGTAAGAAACTTATTTTTTAAAGACTCACCTTGTGTTTTATTTTCTTCTCAAAATCATCTGTCAGCAATGATTATGTAACAGATTTTTAAAATAAATGTCAACGTCAATGTCAAATGCCAATTTTTTAACTTTCAGAATTATATCCTCTGACCTTTCCCACCATCTAACTATCATCTGGTAAATAAAGCCACTGTGCTAAAATATGCTGTTTTACTAATAGTTAACATTTTCTGTTATTTGGTATTTTATAAAATATGATTTTTCCCCCTCATATGTCAAAAATTTATATGTGTTCTATTATAGAATACATGCAATATTCAGAATTTTAAATAACAAGCAGTTCCAGTAACATATCCTATTACTTTTGTGTTCACTGAAAGTAGTAGTTGAATATTTGCCTATTTATATACATGAAGAAATAAGTTACCATTTCATTTTAGCAGCATGATAGATTAAAAATCTTTTCCATATTGAAATGCTAAATAGCAATGAGATTACTTGGCACTCTTTTCCCATTTCTTTTTGTTCTAAGGATGATTTTGTGCATATTCCTTTTTAATCTTGAAAGACTGTTGTAATATTTTAAAATGCAGTTCTGGTCCTAAGCATCTAAATGAAAAGAAACACACAACAAAATTCCCAAGCCTCCTACCCACTGCGATTGTGAGTCCCATTAATTTTTTACTGATTATAGACTGCAGTGAAATTTGAAAAATATGAATTATTCAATTATTATATGATGGTGTATTAATGTTTAGATGAACTTGTCAGGAAAAATTAAGGATTGGCCACAAAATAATTTTAACTACTAATTCCTGCTCCTTCAGGCTGCTGTGCACAGCTGGAAGCTCTGCTCACATGGAAATGTTTCCAGGTCTGTTTCTTCTAGTCTTTAATATTAAATATAGGGTCATGTCTCATTTTGTATTTGTGTTTCTCCTCAGTAGCTTAATATTTTATCAAACATCAACTTTCCCACAAAAAACTCGGTACATACATTCTCCTTACCAGGACACCAGATGTAACGTCTAATAGCATACTAGTTATGCTCAGTGTTTCCAAAAAGGAAATTGATTATGGTAGCAGTCCAAAAATTCCTTAAATGGCATGCCTGGGGCTTGGGTTTCAGCTGATCTTCCCCACACCTGCGCATGGAGAGACATGGATTTGATGGATGTATTATTCAGTGAATAAGGAATTAGTTGGATCGATGCAGCCAGAATTGTGGTCAATGACTCCTTTGGAGACGTCATGTTGTGGATGAAAAGCTGGACATGGGCCACAGTGTGCACTTGCAGCCCAGAAGGCCAACAGGGTCCTGGGCTGCATCAAAAGAAGAGAGGCCAGCAAGTTGAGGCAGGTGATTCTCCTCTCCTGCTCTGCCCTTGTGAAACCCCACCTGGAGTGCTGTGTCCAACTTCAGGGTAGTCAACACAAGAAAGACATGGACTTGTTAAAGTGGGTCCAGAGGAGACCACGAAGATGATCAGAGGACTGGAGCACCTCTCCTATGAAGACCGGCTGAGAAAGTTTGGGTTGTTCAGCCTTGATAAGAGAAGACTTCAGGGAGACCTTATAGTATCTTATGGGGGCTTGTAAAAAGGAGAGAGAGGGACTTTTTATATGTGCAGATAGTGACAGGACAAGGGGCAATGGCTCTAAAGTGAAAAATATAGATTTAGTTTAGATATTAGGAATAAATCCTTTACTGTGAGAGTGCCAAGACACTTCAACAGTTGCTCAGAGAAGTTGTGGATGCCCCATTCCTGGAAGTGTTCAAGCCCAGATTGGATGGGGCCCTGAGGAACCTGGAATAGTGAATGGCAACCCTTCTTGTGCCAAGACGGTTGGAACCAGATGATTTTGAAGTTCCCTTCTAACGCTAACCATTCTAAACAAAATCCAGAATATCTGAATAATAATTTTCAAACAATTTCAAAATTCTGTCAGACCAATAAAAAAGAAGATGTGTTTGATAACGTGAACATCCTTGCAAACAGGCTATTATTTGTGCAATATAGAGGAGTTACCTCTCTAAAATATTTTGAAAGGACTTTCCCAAAAGGACTTCCCCAAAATTTTGTGTAATTGCAACATTTTACTTTCTGCCGTTTCCAGAAAATAGAAATAGAAAAAGCATAGGATGTCCTATCTTGTTCTAAGGAGCCTACTATTTGCATCCCAAGACAAACGCTGCTTAAAGAAATACAAAGAACATGATGCACATGCAGGACACACAGAATCATGCAGTCACCTTGAAGCCATATGATCAGAATCTTAACCTGATGGACAACTACATCACAAAATTAAAGATTAATTTTCTAACCATAATGGCAAGCTTGTCCAAATCATCTAGAACCACAAAAAGTGCAGGCACACATGATCAGAGCAGAAGAAAGTGAAGGTCACATCTTTGACAGCAGACTGTAGGCAGATTATCTCACAGAACTTTTATGTACAAATCAACCAAGGAAAGTCTGCAAGGACACAGACCTCCTGCCACTGATTATATCACGTGTGCTTCATCAAAATGGCTAAAATTGAATTCATGAGCTGTATGGAGACCAAGGAATCAAGTGCATTTCTCTCAGTAAAGGAAGATTTGTATTCTAAACATTTATATTGTCAGTCAGTTATATGCAGCGAATGGCACAAACCAATTTTCTAACACCCCAGAAAGTTTTCAAAATAGTGACTCATATGCTTTCTGGATGAGAGATGCATGATAAAGTGTCAGATAACACTCCCTAAACACTTTTTCACAGAATTTGACTTAAGAAAATTGTTTGTTATTAGCTTGATGACACTTTGGTCAAGAGCTTATTGTTAAATTGTTAAATTGATCGTTAAATGGTTAAATTGATTGCTAAATCATTGTGCAGATTTGTCCAGTGCAAGGTAAGAGCTTGCACCTAAGTCAGCTTGAATTCTAAAGAATTTTTTTTTTTAGGAAGATGAAAACCCCAATGCTAATACAGAAAATTAATAAAGCATTAGTTATCTCTGAAAAATTATTCAGTAGATGTAGCTCTATGGAGTCAGAGGACTTTTTGGTTAACAGACTCTATAGTACATTAGAAAATTCATAAGTAAATAGCTGTTTTTTTCTTCTGTTATTGCTTCTAATCCAGCCTTTCAGAGTCAAAATGGATTCTTTTTACCTTCTCTATGATCCTTAGCAATACAGTAAGAATAGGCTGAATTTTGCTCTCACAGACATCTCTACAACCTCAAGATGCAACCAACAGCTTAGCTCATAAAGTGATTCTCAACCGTAAAAGGTGGCATAGACCTACACTGACACAATGGGAAGAAAAAAGAATAAAATAATGCTATTCTTCTAAAGTACTTACTGCTGCATCACTTCTTTTCACAGAACAGTTTATTCCTATCAAGTTTTTGGATAGTAGGAATGATAGGAGTGATTCATGTTCCCTCTTCACTCTAACCTGGACCATTGCATGTAAGGGAGAGCAGAGGATTTCCTGCTTTAATGACTAGTGCTTGAGTTGCTGCTCAACAGGCCAAGTAGTCACGAGAGTGGGCTCACTTCTGCTTTACAACCTCCAAAGCCAAGAGGATGATAATAGAGCATTTTACAAATACTTGGATTCACAAAAAAGAAGAAATTCAAGCATGTTTGCTATCCAAACCTAAGTGGTATAAGAAGAAAGATAGTTTTCAATTAATGAATGGATATGATGCTAATCAGACAGAGGCAAATGATAAGTAAGAATGTAAGTTTGACCAAGTCACGTTTCAGTGTGTAGAATTTTCTGTCATGACAAGTAAGGAAAAAATGGTCCTGAAAAATAATTCGGTGCTGAGGTAATGGAGGAATCCCAACCTATTTTTCAAAAAACAATCTTCCTTTTATGTATGATTTTCATCTTCCCTCCTTGTGCTTGATTATGCAAGGGTGAATAAAAAAACTCCACAATTTTGGAAGCAACTAAAAAAAAATCCGCTTTCCAGAGCTGTAAGTATTTGCAACTGTTTTATATATCGAATAGGTATTTTCTTGTGGGTTTTTTTCCCCTGTTTTTTTATCTTGTTATTTACTTAGCACTTTCCGATTCACACATCCAGATCTAGATATTTGTCTATGCTTAAAGAGATTAAATAATGATAGGATTATCTGACTCCAGGCAAAATGTAAATTGTTTACAAATCTGATTACCGAATGACAGTGAACAGAATTGGATTTATATATTTTTTAAAACCATAGGAGAGAAGGCAATTTCTCGAAGCAGTGATACCAACACTTTGAACTATATATGTATTTTAGTCTGTATATAGAACCGTTGAAATTACTTATGAAGAACACAGACAGTGTATGACTTTTAATAAACTTCTGACAATAGATTGAGGTTGTGCAATGCCACTGTTCTTGGGCACCTAAGCAGATTAAAAGATCTTGCTTTGACAGCTACATTGAAAACATTTTTGTACCACAACTGACTACAGATTTTCTAGTTAGGTTGGTAGATTTAACCGGGAGTTTTAAAATAAAGATTTGTAATCATCTTACATTTCAGAGACAGAGGAAATTTGATCACTTACAAAATTTAATATGTAGCCTCATGTCATTCTATAATTCTCCCTTTCTCTGTGCTTGTAGAAACATTAAGTTTGGGTGAGCAGTGATTTTGGGTGAGCATCAAGTTATGTTTCAGTGAATATCTTAATTGAAATCAATAAATTTCATTTTCTGATATATTAATGTTTGCATTTTTAAAAGACAAATTTGTCTGGTCAGCTTTAGTTTGGTTTGACTGTGATCCAGGCTGTGCAGAAATACCTCTTAGTGCTATTATCTGGCGTTACCTTTGTTTTCAAAAATTTCATGACCTGCTTTCTGTTGCTAGGGGAAAAGATCAACACATTCACAATTTCAGTTTAAAGTGAATCTTAATAATCTGTATTTAGGCTGTTTAATTCCTCTTGGTAAGATGTAGAATCAAATACTAGTTAAAAAACAAACAAAAATTTTAAATAATTTCTGCTCTTAAAGTCTGTGATAGAACTTGCATTTCTTTTAATGGAGAAGTAATCAAGCCATAGTTTCCTATCGTTCCCCTAATTATGCTCACCACAACTTACTTTCTGTTTTGTTCCAGTGCTCATCATGTGTTACAGTCCCTATCTTCCAAACTCATACATCAAATTTCAGAATAATACTGAGAATAATAAGTTCATTAAAACTAAGTTCTAGTACTTCTTTGTGTTTATTGAGAGCAATTAATCAGTTCCTCTCAGTTCTCAGATTATTTTTCTTGATATATAACAAAAGTGTACAAAATTACATTATCTAATGTGATGTGTACCCATTCTTAACTTATATGTAATATTTCTGGCTAGGTCTTTTCATTAATAGTATTCGTCCTTTGAATTTCAGGGCTGTGCTCTGTTAAAGAGCTCAACTGCAACATCTGAAGATTTGAAATACATCTCTAGAGAAGAAATGCAGGATAACGTCTTTAAAAAGATGAAACATCCAACATTTTAATTTACTTGTAAATCTCTCGAGTTTTAAATTTCTTTAGAATTGGGGTAAAATATTAAAGGCTTACAGAGAAATGCAGTGTAGAGGGACTTGTTAGTGGAGTGCAAGCCCTGGAGTGCTCCCTTTCTGATTAAGATAACACTCAGTAGGGAATCTGTTTTGAATTTCTCAAGCTGAAGGAATAAATGCCATGGGCAAGATACAATAAATTCTTGCTAAACAAAGGTGCAGTAAGTGTAGGACTTAAAGACCAGCATAATATGAACACAAACTGTGTGGATCACGAAGTGAAAGATTTGAAGAAGTGCAAAACATAAAGAGAATAAAAAATGAATATCACATTAAAACATCCAAACAAATTAAGTGTGGACTTGCAAAAAAAATGGAAAGCATTCCTGAAAAAATGGGAGGAAGCATCTTAAGTATAAGATTAAAAAACACTGAGAGTAAATAAAATCATAAGCAATGGCTAGAGCTGATCAAAGAACCAAAAGTAAAAGAGTGTTTAAGAAGCAAAGGCTTATATGCGAAAAATAGAAACAGGAAAGAGTACAGAAATACAAAATGGAAACAGTTTTTCATGGAATATAATACTTAATCGCAGGACAAAAATTTGTCACTGTGTCTCTCTTTTGAAGTTTGTCATGTGAAGTTATCTTTCATTTTTGTATGATGACCATGTGCATATGCTGGGATACTTAGGAACTCAGTTATCTGTTGTTATAAGTGTCTGTTTCCTTTGACTGTTCTTCACCAAACTGTTATCTTTGTATTATCACTGGTTTTTCTATAATATTCCTGTTGGCTCTATATATGGACTGCCAATGCTGTTGAGACCACCAAAACAGATGATTCATTGGCCTAGTTTGCCATTTGAAAAAAGACATTCCTTAAATAATATTTTTCTTTCCTCTTTTAACAGTCTTATGTGAAAGACTGTTAAAACTACCATTGCTCTGATTTGTGCCTTCTCTGATTTTTTTACTGTCTACTTTTCTTTAGGATAACTCACGGCCAAACCATACTAAGGTTACCCTCCCTGTCATGGAAACAGCACAGAATTTTATTTTCCTTTCATTTCTGAGGAAGAGAATGGAGGAAACATTTCACTGGTATTTTGTGTGAAGAACACAAGTTATTCTCTCTCACCTACCATATACTGGAAAGGAGTAGGAATCACTTTAAGTGACTTTGGAGTATCCCGGGGTATGCTGGAGGGTATTTTATGAAAAATTTTAAATTCTTCTACAATGCCTTCACAAAATCACCAATACTGTGGTGTGCTAGCTGAATTTTGTGTACTATTTTGAAAAATTTCACAGATGCATAAATGCTTCATACAGCTCCAGTCAAAAATGCACCCTAATGGAAAGAGCAAAGTTTCTTACAGACAATAAATACCTGTATTTGTCTTAAAACACTAGGAAAAGAAAGTTTTTGTAATGTGTGATTATACTAAACTTCTCCCTTATCCCATGAAAAATATAATCAGAGGCAGGGGTGTGAACTTTTCCTTTCACACGAGTTGAGCCTAATTATAAGAGAGGCTAAGCCATACTGCCAGGCAGGGGGATTAAGGATGTCTTTCTTTCTTTTCCCACAGTTTTCTTAATTTTTCTCTTCTTTCCAAAAACTGAACACTGCTCCTACTTAGGGGCAATAAAATCAATCTATATTCTTAAAGCTTTTTTAGTTTATCAAATACACTTGGAAAGGAAACAAGGGCTTTTGTCACTTCTGTTCTCCCAGACTTCTCATACTATTCTCCCTTATTAGGAGGGCCCATCTCTGCTTTCTTCTCTTGTCTGCTTTCATTACTAGCAGTGATACCAAATTTTACCTCAAAAGCTTCCTCTAAGAATGTTACAACTCACAGATCTCTTTCAACCATTCCCACCTTGTACAGGTGTATGTTTTCCTCTCTGCCTTCTCTTTAATTGAGAAAGCACTGTGCCAATTTTTCCTTTTAACAAGACTTTTAGTACCACTATTACTACTACATTGCATCTTTCTGGGTGTGTGATCTCCACCAAATATTGGTCTGTGCTGCTGGAAAGTGACCATTCCTCCTCCTGTAGTGATGGCTACATAAATCCAGCTCCCCTCTAAGAGGAGCCTGGTCTCTGCACAGACTCTCAAGGCTCTGGAAGGGATTGTCTCTTGTCCAGTTTTGGACACAAAACAGATTATTTATAGGGTTAATATGCTTTTTGTCCTGTTTGGAAAGTGAGTACAGCTCATCTTCAAACAAACTTCTGAAGCTCAGCAAAGCTCCTCTGAAACTTAAACTTCACTGAAGTCAGAGAAATATTGGTGGCTAGTGTGGAATAAACTCAAAATAAGTATATGAGAAGTAAAATGAATAATTTCCGAGAGAAGATGAGTGTCATATGTAAAAACAAAAGAATGGAAAATCCTGAAGTGGAGGGATTCAAGGCAAAAGCAGAGTACTAAACTGTAACAGAACTGAACAAGAAGCACTTGAAATTCAGTGGTGAAAAAACAGATGCATGAGATTAGTAGCAAAACAACAAAATATATACAGAATGAAGTTAAAAATATCGACACTGCAGAATAAGGGCTAAGTTAAAGTCCTGTTTTCCTTTAGAAACTCTTTCTAGGAGAACATATTCTAACCCCAAGCATAGTGAGTACGGGATTTAAATTTCCATGGTCACACTTTTAAACATAATTTGAGAATATACTTAAATGGAATTTAAACCAATGTTCATGTGGAAAATTAAGTAACACTTCCCTTCTTTTCTGTTGTGAACTGAATTTATGAATAGCATCTGAGAAACATAAAACCAAAGACTCACTTTCAGTTTAACACATGTAATTTATGCAATGGAAGCAAATAGAACTGTCTCTGTACTAATTATCCAGAAAAATTGGAAACTAATCTCTTTCATTTAACATGAAAACAGTGTAGAAGTCATGCAGTTCCCTAATATTTTCAAAGTTGGAGACTTATCTCCACTTTCTTCGTCAACGATGTCTGCTGAAATAGCTGGAGAAGATCTTTCTTACAGGATGCTGCCTAATAGTTCAGTCCAATTTCACAGGAAGCTTTAAGCAACAGCTCTGCCCTAAACTTCATTGTGAGCCTTAGCAAATGTGCTAACTGAGCAAGTAAAAATATGCTTCTCTTGCCCATTCACATCATAATGTCACCATGGATTTGGAGAATAGAACTGTGGAGTTCTGACATTAGGCACCTCTCGAAAACCTCCAAGACACATTAGGTCATCATCTGCATTCTGCTAAACCACAGTGACTGATCATCTGTGCATTATTTTCAGCCTTGACATACAATGTTTGGTTTTATGGGGATTTTCTCAAGATGGATCTTTCTTCTCACGAAACCAAAGTTTATGCATACCTTTGAATACTTAGATATTCAACTGACCTTAAAAATCATTTCCATGACCATTAGGATGCACATGAATGATCTTCTGGACAATGGTATGGTGCCCACTAACAAGATTAACCCTCAAATAAAGAAAGAATAAAAACCACTGGAATGTGTTCTTGGAAGTAGTGGTAAGAACTTCCCCAGAAAGAAACAAATTAAAATCTACCTATACTAAAAACCAGTATGAAAAGTCTCATCAAGAACCCATTTGTTTATTTCTGTAAAGAATCCATCATCACAGTCTTTGAAATTCAATATGTCTGTCCAAATAGCATATTCTTTATCAAATATATTTTATATACTTCATAACTAATTATAAATACTTGATAAACTTTCAACATGCAAATACATATACTGAAACTAGAAAGAGAGAGGAAATAAAAGTTTGAAAATACTGAAAATTATGTCCATGTATATGCAGTACAAAATAAAAGCCAGCAAAGAAACTTTGGGCTACCTATGAATTTTTGAAATAGGTGCATGATAAAGGCATTCTACACCTCTGATTTTGCACTTGACTCTATTTGTGTGAAATCTGGAGGGAGTTAGAGGGCTGTGCCACCTCTGAGATGTAAACCTGAGTGTGCAGTGAAACTGAGTGGCTCTTGATTCCCCTGTAGAAATCTGCTTTTTCTTTTCCCCAGGATAAAGCTGGCCAGATCTACTGACTATTGTGTGAGGCCACAAATTACCACCTGCCTATCCTTTCACAGTCCTCTGATATTCATGTTTCTCAAGAAAGAAAAAAAAATAAACAACCTCTGAGCAGCATGTAGTGGAAGAGCTGTAATTTGCTGAAGAATTATAAAGGCCATTTCCAGTACTTGGTGTGTGCTCAAATGGGGGCAGGCAGAACATCTCGCTGGTTTAGGGAAAGAAGGAGTCTCCCACAGTCCAATATAGAAATGCTTCATTATTGTAATGAGGAGAGCTGCTTGAGTAATGCATTCATATAGAGATCATAAACACATGTATGACAAAATATCCCCAATTTTGTTTTATTTTTCACATTTTTATTTCTGCCAATATGGTTTTCCTCAAATTAAAACCTTTCTGCAGAGGGATTTACAGAGTGGTGTAAGTGGATGGTATCCTGAATGGGAAGTCAGTTAGTTCAAAAGAACACAAGGTGTCAGCTGCTCCTCCATTTACTCACATATGCCTCCAAGTGAAGTCAGTAGGAATGGTACCTCTTCAAGTGGAATAATCCGTGCAAAAAATTACAGAATTTGAGAAATACTAATGCATATATTTATTTAATGCATTTAATTATTTGCTTTCAAAAGATCAAATGCAAGAAAATGTCACTTTTTACAAGGAAAGATAAAACAGAAAAAGGGCTTTATATTTTCTCAGTATGCACTTTCATTGTACCTTTATCTGTAGAATTGTGAATAATCCTTCCGTGTAATGAAAGCAAAAGGCATTGTTTTGACTCTGTAGTGGTGTGCTTCCAAAGTCCTGTTCTGGAAACAGTCTTAAACACTGCTTTGACAAGGTTTGCTTAACTCCAGCCAATTCAGTCATACTGTGCACAGAGCATGAGACAGTCAGCTGAGGAATAGTAATTCTTTTCCCCAACAGGAGCCCAGAAAATGTAGCACTGTGCCAATAAGTAACAGCTCCCAGAAAGACACCACCCGAAGAAGGGCAGCTGAACCGTGATTCCTTCCCATTTAAAGCACTCATAACTGATATGTGGTGTGAGATGGCAGCATTTTCAACTCCAGCTTTCAGTGTCATGCAAAGAATACATTTTTGTGTTTCTGTTTTTTGCCTATTTTGCTCTGCATTTGATTAGCTGTTAAGTAATCATTTTTTGTTTTGATGGAATTTTGCTAAGCTATTGGAAACAATATAGCTGTAAAAGTCACAAAATAACACATTGACACTGTATTCCATGGGCAGATGGTGTGCTAGCCTGGTCTTGTTTGTCACCGAACCACATCCTGTGACAAGCTTTTTTGCAACGACTGCAGCAGTCCTAGGCTTTTCACATATCACATCCCTCCCTTCTTATTCAGATTACAGAACTGTCAGGTCAGAGTGGCATTTCTAATTGTTGGCTTAATATTGTAGTACCTCATTCTGCTGGAGACTTTTAAAATTTTAAACCACATATTTCAATCACTGAATTAAGAGAATTTTTTGTAAAACCCTCCATTTTAATGAATGATATACTGTGTTGATATAATGAATGATACCGTATTGATACACCAGAACTTCTACTAAAAAGAAGATTTTTATTTTTTTTCTTACTCTTTTCAGGCAAATAAAGAATTTGTTTAGACCACCTGGATATTTGGGTTTCTACTTGAAATATATTTGGATTTCATTGTCCCATAAATGTCAATCCAACTGTACCTGCAGCAGGTATAAACAAATAATTTTTATATCTAAGAAATATAAAAATGATCTTTTTTATCACAGGTAGAGGTATTATTTACTACATGTAACATTTTTTCCTGTTCAAACATCTTCAACTTGAACTGTACATACATTTTAAATTCAAATGACATATACCTTAATGTTTCCATCATTCCTGTCTTTTATACTTTTATTGGCTTTTTTAAGTTTCAGTCTCCTTCAAAATTTCTACCAAATTAGTGGGAGTTCCACCAGAAAGTAATTTCAGTTCATGAAGTAATGATAATAGTAAGGGAAAAGAACATTTATCCTTCTTCTTACAAAAACCTCCTCTACGGTTTGGCTAGTCCAGATGCTGCCCTTTAAAAAGAGGGAATGCTGAAGCTCAAAAACTGGCAGATCTTTGCACATGGTATAGTCAGCAGAATTTTCAGCAGACTATACTCTTTATTTTGGCAGTGCTTTGTGTGCAGATATGGCCTCATCTGAAGTTAACACATCTGCACTTTAAAAACACTGTGTCATTTTTCATCCAATCACTACTCCATATAAGTGCTTGATTTTAAGCTTTGTGTCAATCCATAGTGCTTTGTTTTGGCTGCAGAGTACAGATCCAACTTCCTAGCAACTATGATACATGCAGATTCACCCATCAACTTTTGGGCTAGGATTAACCTGTAGAATATATTTGCTTGATAATAAAAGACGGGTCAGAAATGATAACTCAAAGATGATCCTAACAGAGACTATTTTGGACAAGGTTTGTCAGAAATGTTTCATATTTAATGTTTGTATCAAATGCATATATTGACAAAATATATATGTAAAGCAGAAACCTCTAAATTAACACAGTGGGGTGACAGGATGTTTAAGTGTTTTTTTCTAGAAGATACCAGATTTTGGGCTCTATTCTGCAGGTTTTCATCTTCAGTAGGCATTCAGACTTCCTGAACCCCAGAAAACCCTGCAGTCCCAAGTCCCTTCTTCAATCCCATGGCCCTGGTCACATTGTGATTATCCTTGTCTATACTATGAGACTGTCTTTTCCTCTGGCAGAAGTTTCCTAATCCCTAACTGCCCCTGTGGCCTGAGGTAGCTCCTGAAGGGCATCATAGAATTACCCAAGGAGAGTGTTAGTTAGCTGATGCTAAAGCCATGGAGGACACTTACAGTTCAGCACTCTGCATGGTCAAGTGAACACATGCAGTTTTATTACAAATATGGTGCTCTCTCGGAGCCTTACTGCATGAGGCTGTATGTAACTTTTTCTGAGAGTTCTTTATTTCTATAGTCATAGATTTATATCCTCTATAAGAGTCTTCAGCATGCTTCCTAGGTGCCTGATGGCCTGAACAATAAGCTTTGTGCAGCACAACCCCCTGCCCAGTTCAGGAACTGGTTTTGTCTGACTTTTATGAATGTTTTAATGAGGTATGCAATATATATAGAGAAAAATAAACTCAAAATGCTGAATATTTATTGTGCTTATAAGTCCATAGTCTCCAAACCTCTGATTCAGACATCCCAGCACATGACCCTTGTCTATATTCTACTACATTGCTATGTATTTTGGTGATTTAATGTAATGTAAAATTCACCTAAAATAGTTGCTACACATTTCAGGGAATTTCAACAGTGCAGAGAAAATAATGATACAAACCAACTCAATCTGAGGGAGCTCTCTAGCAAGTTAAAAGGAATAAAGCATATGCTGGAGAAAAGGAAACTTCCTCATAAGTAAGCACAGCAGAAAGCTGCACAAATAGAACTCCTCGCTTTCATCTGCGGAATGAAGTATGACATGTTATTATCTGTTTATGCAATGCTACTACTATTTTGGTTGCTTAGTTCCTCACATCCTAGCATCCTGCTTTCATTTGTATTTTACTTTGTTAATCCTCATCTGCTCCTGTGCCAAATACGTGCCTTAAAATGGAAAGTTTTAGGAAGAGAAATTCAGCATTTTCTAGACTGAGATTAGTAGAATGTGTTATTTTCCCATCTTAACAACTTATTCAGCAATAGTTAAGAACCTATAATTCTTTCAGATTTTTCGTTAGAAACTTTCATTTTGGCCTGCTATCTTGATTTTTTTTTTTTTTCCCTTTTAGGGACAATCACCCTTTTCTGGCAAAATTATTTTCTCGGTAAAGAACCAGTTTTCTCACATAACTTATCGAGACTCAATTGAGAACAGCTGTTAAATTATACAGTGATTACCTCCCTACTGAGGATACTTTGTGCTACAAGGCACCTGTCTGCATCTGGACTGTACTTGTATTATCCTACAGGCTAAATGTGCAGAATTTTTGTGGACACATATTGCTTGTAGGCATTATCTTGTGTTTTACACGTTTTTAATACAATCTTTAATTATGTGATCCACAGGATGTGTTGTAGGGAGGAGTGAGGCCTGGACAGTATCTCAAGTCCATTACATATGGCACCTGGGGTGTTGCTAGGGTTGTGAAGAAAACAAAGCTAGTCAGTGGGGAAACATTGCTTCAGCAGCAGACAGTGATTGTGAATGAAGCAAGGCTGTGCAAGAAAAAAAAAAAAGGCAAAATGGGAGAATTCTGCCCCATATCTGCTTCAGACTTTCTGCACGATGCAAAAATTGTCTCTCAAATGAAATGTTTCATAGCTGACCATCAACTTACATCCTTATATGTGGTTGCCCTATATCTGCGAATACTTCAGGCTGTGATTTGCAGAAGAGATGACCACTTGTATGTGCAGGTAAAGGTCAGGGAGAAAGTTGATCTTAAGGCCCCAGCTGGTCAACCCAGAGTAGGGAAAATGTCCAGTCATTTTATCCCCAATCCTGTCTTGTACCTAACACTGTTTCAAGGAAAAGGATGATAATAGAGAATTCCTACTAGAGTTGGTTGAAAACTTCCCCAGATAATATTAATTAAAAATATGAATATAATAGTTTACAAGAAAAGACCATTTCCATCAAGGTTATAAACAGGAACCATGTAGCCCCTCTCTGTGTACAATTGTGGATAGTTTATTCTGAAATTATAACAATAAATTGGAGGAAGTTGAAAATACAGTAATATAAACAATGTTGGAGCACAACCATATCTTATTGTGGTATAGAAAAAATACTGTAGCTACATTTCAATGGAATTCAGTCTTTGTATATTGAATATTTGCAAACAAAATAAATTATTTAAGTCACATTTTCTTCCATGGTCTGATTTTTTAAAGTAGCATGCGATGAAAGATGATGCATTTCTTCACTGAATCCGATTTTTAAACCACTGCATCACAAAAGACCCTTCCCTTGCCCCAACAGACTATGCAGTGGTCAACAGGCCCAAGAAACATGTTACCTTCCTCGAGACAGATGAAAAAAAGAAGGGTTTCAGAAACCACTCACACAAACTAATCTTCAGTAGGTGTCCAGACAGGGCTGGATCAGAAGTCCATTCAGGGACCAGAGCAACCTAGTAATGCTGGTTTCAGTAACTGTCCATCTTTTACTCTATGATTAGGCTGCACTGAGAAAATTTTAAGAGAATATCTGCACCTTCATTTGTTCCCAGTGGTGTAAATGAATATTACAATAGTCAGTGATGTGAGGAAGGTGATAATTCCCTAACTATACACCTGACAGTATTTATGATTAAGCTAGTTCTGTTCAACAGTTCAGTCTGTCATAAAGAACAAATCATCATTCTGAAGAGGTTATCTGAAGTGTTTTATTAAACTGAACAGCAAAAAATTTGGATTATTCATCACACTGAACAGCCAAAATGTGGGTTATAAAGGCACTATGGCAAGCTCATATACACTTGGATGAAGCTGTTCTTTTAAAATGACAAATTTATTTTTTTGCTTTGCTCTATAAAGAGACATTATATAGACTTATTAATTACCAAAACATGTGCTCCAACTGTAGATTATAATAAATGAATACCCAATTGAGAGTCCTACAATAAACTATTTAATGATTGTTTTTAAGCACAAGTATTGGAATAGAGGACATTTTGTTAGGATAACCTACCTGTGGAATTGCAAACTGAAGTAAATTTAACAATATGCCTTTAAAATGCTCTCTTACAATCTGTGTATCTGTATATTATTCTAACCAGCATAGATTTAGAGAATGTGAATGTATGAACTCATGTCCTATCTATAACTCAAAAAGATTGTTATTTGAGTGTATTATATAATCTACATAACTAAAGACCATACCGTCATCTTGCTAAAGTAAAAAATATTTTATCAGTCATATGACTTCAGAGGAACTCTGAGCGTTCAGAGGAACTTACTGGGAGAGATCATTACTTGCTTCTTTATACAGCAGCTCAAAACCTTCTGTTCATATAGTCTTTAGGAAAAAATTCTTTATTGTGAGGCTGCTGAGACACTGGAACAGGTTGTCCAGAGAAGCTGTGGTTGCCCTATCCTGGAAAATGTTCAAAGACAGGTTGGATGGAGTCCCCCATGGGCTGCAGGGTGGATTTCTGCTCCACCGTGGACTTCACCATGGACTCAGGGAACCTCTGCTCTGGTGTCTGAAGCACCTTGTTCCCCTCCTCCTTCACTGTTCTTGGAGTTCACACTGATGCCTCACTTCTTCCTGCCTATGCAGTGGTTTCACCCTTTCTTAAATACATTTCCCCTTGGCACTCCCCCTCGGTGTGGGCTCAGCTGTGCCCTGCGCTGGGTGGGTCAGAGCTGGCTGGAATCAGCTGTGCCCGGCACGGGGCAGCCCCAGCCTGTCCTCACAGAGCCCCCCTGCAGCCACGCCTACCCACAATATAAAGCTCAATAAACAACCTGCATTATTTAAGTGTGGGAAACATAAGAAATAAAATTCAAATGCTTAAATGTACTGATTTTTCAGCAGAGTTCCAGCAGTTTATTCCACATTCCAGTGTCTCTTATACTAGATTGATTTGTTGTGGCTTTTTTTTCAAATAAAACCACACTCATGGTTTCACTACACCGTTTTTCTACTACTTCATTAGAGCTCCAGGGCCTGAGAAAATGATAGTCTCTCCTAAGAACTGTTGCCTCTGTTACAAGTCCACAGATAATTTTTTATTAGGTGTTCTTTATTGTCATTTTATTCAACCTGAACTCTGACTACCCTCAGAGAGGGCTATTTTTCTCCATTTGCTGTCTTGGGAGAAAAAAATTAGGTGTCATCAACATGAGACCCCTTAGCAACCCTTCTGGCTAAAGCTGAACTTGCTTGAAAACAATCTCCATTTGCATGCATTCCTACAACATTTTCACTGACTCATAAGGATCAGAGGCAGAGTTTACTTTGGGCTGTGAATGTTAAGTAACATAGCACTGAGGAGGAGCCAGTGAATCCCCAAACTTAGATATGAATTCTTTCTCTCTCCAGAGCACTTTGGTTCCAGGTTGAGATTGTGCCCAGACTGTCAGCTTAGGGCACGAAGACGGTTGCCGTCTCCTGTTTGGGGCTCTGGGAAAGAGATGGGTTTACTGAAAAAGGTTAGTTTCAGTGCTACCAGTTTACCCAAAATATTCTCAATTTAGCAGCAGTGGGGCACTAGTCATACTGTTGATTTTCTCTCTTACATCAGTACATTATAGTGGCTTTCAGTCTTTTAAGGCTCCTCATTTTAACACAAGAAATTTGGAATATATTTGGATCAGAAATGTGTGGAATAGGTAATTTTTTTAATTTTTTTTTTAATTACAGGCACCCCCTGTGGAACTTAGTTAGCTCATGTAATTCCTATTCTTCTCTTCAATCCATAGGAGAGGCATCATCAACTGAAAGGCATCTTCTGGTCACTTCCCTCTACTCTAGTGCTACTCAGCATTTGTCCCAACACTGATTGATTCAGGAGTTTGAAAACCAGGTAAGACAGAAAGCAAAATGGTGTTGCCTGTCTCAAGTGCACAATCCCAAGATCAATAAATTTTTGAAGGGAAAAATAAAGAAAAAGTTTTGTACTGATTTCACAAGAAGCCACAATTTTACCTTCTTTACCTTACTGAAGTCAGATCTTCAATATGATTGCCAGACACTGTTTTGAAAATAACATGTATAATGCAATTACAATGGTTGTTGGAATGGTCAAGGAATGTTTTTCTCTTAAGCCACTATTGTGAGGCTTTTATAAATGGAAAATTACTGCTTGCTTGGATGACCTTTCTTCAGGCATGTTTTCAGTGCCAAGGTTATTTCTTTTCTTTGAAAGAAGAAGGAGTTTGATAAAGTTAAATGTTTCTGGTTTACAACTATCTGAGTAGGAAAAATGACAGTTTCATGCTTTGGAAAAAAAAGTCTAGATCCTTATTTTCTCTGAGTACTGCAAAATGACTTAACTTTTTTTTTTTTTTCAGATTTGTCACTCACAGAAGAGTAATTACCTTCCAAAGAAAAGCTTTTTAAGAAAATAAACCTTTTTGCTTGAAAACAGCTTAAAGGACAGATGGAACAGGTCCCTCAGTTTCCAAATGGAACCAGATATGTTTTTAGTGACATAAAATGCATGTGTATACATATGACTGAAAATAAGTTCTTTATACTGTATATTCATTTGCTGTCAATCATCCAGTTGTATAACTTTACAACCATCAGAAGGCAGAGTTAATAGGCAAAACAATTGTACTTGAAATTATCTCATTTTTCTTGTTATAATAACTTGCCTTTTGTTGTATAGAACTATGCTATGCCTAAAACATTCAGGTTGACACAGCTTGACCCATCCCCAGAACATAATCTATCTCCTGTCCTAAATGAGGTAAGAATCCAGACACAATTATGATCATGTGATTACACAATATATAATATTTTTAAGACTTACAAAAAATTATTAAGGTTATCAATTGTAAAAGCTATCTCTGTTCTAGTCTTTCCTATTTTCTGAGTTTTCTGCTTTGTAACGGATTGATAAAAGAATGATAAAACTACAATGTCTTGTGCTTAATCTGACTACACATCTGACTACACATTAGTATTTCAGAGCTGCTGTAAATTTTCTTTAGTTTTCTTTTTTGCATAGCAGTTTTTTAGTTCAGAGTAGTCCCTGAGGTACACAAAACCTGAAAATGTGGTCCAGAACCATGTGGTAAGTTACTTCATCTATAAGTTCTCATATCGGAAGTGTGTGATAAGAATAAAATTAAGATTAGAAATAGTTTGGATAATACAGTTTTAACATTTCAGCTTTTGCACCACTTATATGTGCACTTTACATCTCACCTTTCCCTGTTTGAAGATCTAATTCCATCTATGACCAATCTACACCACACTTTTTTTTCAAGCTTCCTATTTTTAATTGAGTAATATCTTAATCCTGACTGAATTTTTCAGAATTTTTTCTTCTCTTTAAAACTCCCTTCAAATTATGCATTTTTCAATCTCTGCCATGGTGACACATCTCTCTATCTGAAACTTACTTTCAAGTGACAAAAACATGTCACTGAAATTCCATCCCATTAAAGTCAATGGAAGATTTGCCATCACTTTCAGTGAGTAAACTGATTCGTCAGCAACGAATGCCTATGAAAAATAAGCAACTGCATGAGACTTTTGGTAACCTTCTTCCATCTTCCATAATGTCACCTCTCTCCATACCAAGTCATGTCAAGTTTACCAAGATAAAACTAGGACAGTTTTAGTGCTAAGTATATAATGGATTTCAAGTTTCTGAGAAGCAATGTTGCTTAATTCTGCCAGTAAAGTATCTTATCCGTCTGCATTACATTTTATAAAGATATGAAATGACTGTTCCATACATACCACATGTTCCTCACAAATATATAACTCCCCATTTAAATGCAAAACTTCACTCTGAGAAAAACAAGTTCTGACTTAGGTTTTGATCACTTAGATTTTTCTACTGAAATGATTTTGGTAAGAGTGAATTGCTTTTCTCTGAGGGAAGTATAATCTTCCACATTATGCTTTAACTTGGAAATAGTGAAAAAACCAAAGGAGTGAAGAAAAGAATAATTTTAATCTACCCAAGGACCATATTCAGCAAAGAAACTAATCACATGCTAGCATTAAAAAAAAAATTGGCAAACATACATAAAATTTGTTATGCTCAGAACTACTTTGATGAAACAGAGGCACAGTGTTATTTTAGCCTATGTTAATTTATATACTGAAGTTATTATGGCCAAAGAAAATGTCCCGTGGTGCGAGTTATTAGTACTTGGCTGTTGCAATAGAAAGTTCGCAACAGACTTAGAGCTGCAATAATAGCCATGAAGTATGCAGTTAGGCTCCAGTTTTGAACTCCATTAAAATAAAGTAACTCTTGCTGGAGAAAATTATGAGTAATTTTTCTGGTACCTGTCTGTCAACGGCACTACTGCACTCTTCACAAAAATATAATCACTTCTATGTAAATGACAGTATCCACTTTGTAATCACTTATTCTCCCATCTATTTCCTTTTTTATCCAACAAACACACATGAAATATTCTGAGAGCTATTTTAAGTTTCTTATGTTTTACATGATCATTACCTGTGCTTTTAAATTGTCTCCAAGTTTTATTGTATCAAAATGTTTTGATAGCTGTAATTCAATTAAGACTCTCTAGAAGAAACTCTGTAAAGGGGATAAACCTAATACCAGGTTTAGGTTCTTCTTGAACACCATATTGTGGAGGTATTTTATTGGTATGATTATCACCTTATTTTCCTTAGCAAATTCATGCTTTATCTTTATAAAGAGTTTGTTAATCAAGTGAAAACCTCATTAAAGCCAACAAATCATTAGTGTTTAAGAAACACTGAATAGATTTTTTAAAAGTCTCAAAGAAAGCCAAATCTGCTGCTGACAGAGAGGTTCAACTGTTTTCCCTCCAGCTGACCCTAAAGGCAGTAAAAAAATACAGGTTCTCTAGTTCATATGAAACCTGGTACTGCCAACCTGAATACTGTACAAATGCTTGAATGCATAGAAAGATTATTAGAACAATATTTTTTTTAATGTATAGGCATTTGCAATGTCTTTTTGATGTAAAGCAAACTCCAATCAACTTCAGTTAAACCCAAGAAAAATATAGCAATAAATGTACCATGTAATCACCAGCATGGAAGTGTGAATGCATTAGACAGCAATTTTTCAGTCAGTATCTTCAGGCCTTAACTTGACTTCTGGAAGAGGAAGAAGTGTGGGCCAAAATCATAGAAATTCAAGACTATGACCAATGTTTGTGTCAATAACAGTGTTTATATGACTACTTTAGACAGTTTGTTTAAATGGGATATTCAGGAACCACCAGATCTTTCCGTATTTTATCAGACAAATTCTCCTTAGGTACTATGAATTAAATGTTGATTCCCTTTCACTCATTTTTTTTTGCCTGAGTGAAATGTGTGTGTATTTTAAGTTGCTCAGTATTTCAGAGTCCCTCAGCCTGAGATGGAAGGAAACTAAGTATCAAAACCCTATGAATAAATTATGATCAATCTCTACCAATAACAGTTTAAAACAAGTTAAAGTAAGGTGGGAGTATTCACACCACATACTATTTAGGGACCTCATCTAACAGCCTGGATTCTATAGGCAGAACACAAAGCAGCACACGAATTTCTGCTTGAGCCCATTAGTGGCCTAGCCTCCTAACTTCAGCTGTGTAATGTGGATGTTACACACACCTTCAAAGCATTAAGCAATCTTAATTGCAAGTATTACAGCCACTTCCACAGGTAATATTTAGAAGGTATTAGAATAAGCAGTGTTAAGGGTATCAGAATCATCTCTTTGATGTATAGCTCATTAAATTTTGCACACAAGTTCTTAGGGAAGCTGGGACATTTTAAATCTATACTATTACTGCTCTTAGATTTTGCTTTTCTGTGACAATTTTAAAATCTACTGAGCTAGTATGGAAATTCTCATTTGATTTTTCAAATGTCTTTCTTTTTATTTTTTTCTCCCAGTTCTGAAAGACAGCCATGCTGGCTGTTCAATAATGAAGTTAGCTGGACACAGGAAGATGATCTACAAAAGATAAGAAAATCCTGTTAGATTTTTTATAGAAGATTTATGTAGTCAGATGAAACAGAAAAGTAAGGGAAAAAAAAATCCCAGATCTTAGAACTTGGTACCAAGAGTACTCGGGAATTCTTTGGCATTTTAATTCACATTCTAGAGTAGTAGGATCTTCTGCAACAGCATATAAGGTAGACCTGAGGATTATGAGGCTAAGATTTTAACATTCTCTCATGTCTAATTTTGTGATATTAACTGTGGATAAAATAAAACTTTACTGTTTTTACTGGCATAGCAGGTATTATTGGTGTTCTGGTAAGATAAGCACTAAAATGTATATTTTAGTATACCATAGAAGCTATACCAAGTAACATTTTCAATGGAGATATTTAGGAATGACAAATGCATTTAGGATAGTATTTTCAACATTAAAAATAGAAGTTCAGTGAAGACTATGGGATCTGCAAGTGTTAGAAGTTAATGCTGAGCGTTGTGGAATTTGTAATGGCATTTTAAATAAAATTCTGTTAAATATTCCCACTCATCTTAGTTTTGAGATTTGTATTATAGTATGTCTCTGAAGTTATCTGCATTTTGTGATGACCTTTTCTCTTTCTTCTAAGGTGTTTGTGCACTTACTCACAAAGATCTTTATTTACACATTTCCTGCAGAGCTGGGTCACTGCTGGTTGCTGTGTCCTCATACTGCTTAGTAATTGCAGTTTAACTGATTAGTGATTGCAGTTTTAAAAATATTTACTTTTGTGTGGGTGAAATCTATGATTGAGGCTTTCTTATTAGCAGATGTTCTCTTGCTTTATAGCAAGGATAATAAAAATTTGAGGCTCTCCAATCTCAATATCCTGCAAGTAATTTTAAAGCTTTTTTGTTTGAACTATAATATTTAGTAACTTCAATTTACGAAAAAAAAAAAAGAATCCCAATGATTGCTAAATTCCTAATACAGCAGCACCTGCTTAAATTGATTTGGTTATTATGATCATCCGTTTGCAAATGAATCTCTGCAGGAACTTGTGCCTGCTAGTGGAGAGTTCTGCTTTTTGTTCCTAAAAACATTGGTAAGGCTCAGAACACCTGGTGATTTTGATGGAGTTTGTAAAGTCCATATAGGAGTTGTCATGTCTGTGTCTGTTACTGGAAAATAATTTAAGCTGTTACTATCAAACCTATCCATTTGAGGTAAGTATGAACTATAAGCCAGGACATACAACAAAATGAAAACTGAGCCACAAGCAAGTTCTAGTCACATCATCATGATACCAGACCAAATAAAACAATAGCCCCAGGAGGATCTTAGCACAACTGTAGTGAGTTTCTATTTGAAATGTTATTGTGGAAAAAGTTGAACAGTTCTAGGATGTGGCAACAGGAGAACATAATCTTTTCACCTGTACTTGGCCGCATCTCAGGTCCTGTGTCCAGTTCGGGGCCCCTCATGACAAGAAGGACACTGAGGTGCTGGAGTGTGTCCTCCCTCATGGGCAGCGAGGCTGTTGAAGGGTCTGGAGTTCAAGTCTTATGACGACTGGCTGAGGGAGTTGTGGTTGGCTCAGGGGACGTATTAGTCTCTACGACTACTACCTGAAAGGAGGTTGTAGCCAGATGGAGGTCGGTCTCTTCTCCCTAGCAGATAGCGATAAGAGGACATAGTCTTTAGCTGCACTAGGGGAGTTTGAGGTAGGAGAGAAAGGGTGATTAGGTACTGGAATGGGCTGCCCAAGGAGGTGGTGGAGTCAACATACCGGGACTGCACGTGGTGTCATGTTCTAGTTAACATAGTGGTATTCAGTCATAGGCTGGACTCGATGACCTCAAAAGTCCTTATCCAATCTAATTGATTCTGTGATTTTGTGATATGGGATGCATCAACTTCAGCTTCAGTTCGTTACCTGTGTTGAAGTGTACATAGACTGAAGCTGCTGAAAGTCACAACTTATACTGGCTTGAACAGGTTTGTTACAGAAACAGAAAGGAGGAAGCAAGAATGCACTGAGAAAATTTACACTGTTCTGTGAAAAAGAGCATACACATGAAATTTTCAAACTAAACTTTTTCTGTGGTGGAAAGACTTTTTAAATACACCTGGGCTTGTCATATTTTATTCACCAGGAGATATTGAGGGTTCAGTGAAATTGACATCAGGCATATTATAGTCCCAGTTGTTTCTTAGGCAACTTGATGCACCTCTTGGTTATGAGAGTCAAGGACCAAACTAGTACCACTTCTTGAAAGCCCTGTCATTCAGAAATAGAACTCCAGCCTGGGTCCCTTTTCTTTCAGTTTTATGTGACATAATTGTATGTCCATGAACATAAATATTTTCCCAAAAGATTTCCCAGGAGTGTTCCTTTTTCCTTTCTCCCCTAGATTATTTGGGAGAAGTGTTATTTTCTTGAGACTTTGGGTATTTGAAAAATGAAAATAAAATATTGCTTAAACTTTTAAGGGATAGTCTGTCTTTTGACAGACGAAGATTATTTGACATGTTAAATTTTTTCAGCTATGTTTGTCTTCCTACTTACAAACTCGATTGAATTGCAATATCTTTTGCTTCCAAGACAGTGTGATTTGCATTTATTATTCTCTGCTAGCTTTGGCTGGGGTAGAGTTACCTTTCTCAGCAGCAGCTAGTGTGTGGCTTTGTTTTGGATTTGTGCTGAACACAGGGTTGATAATCTAAAGATGATATCACTGAGCAGGGATTTCACAGGGCCAAGTCCCTTTCTGCTTTTTGTACCTCCACTGTGGTGAGGAAGTTGGGGGTGCAAGGAAGGCTGGGAGGAGACACAGCTGAGACAGCTGACCCCAACTGACCCAAAGGATATTCCATACCATGTGACATCATGCTCAGTGTATAGAGATGGGGGGAAGTGGGAGGAGTGGGCAATTGGAGTGATGGTGTTTGTCTTACCCAGTAACTGATATGCGTGATGGGGTTATTAAAAACAACCTGCATAGCTTTGCAATAGTTTTATAGTATCTGATCTCCTGCTGTCCTTTTAATGAAGATTGCAGAGGACCACTGATGACTTATGTGGCACTTGGAGTGGTTTGTTTTAAAATATTTTCCAAGCTAACTTCCCTAATCACCTCTTGTCAGATTCAAGGGTTCAAAATAGCACAGACAGGTAGTTATTTAATCATGCAGTGACTGACAGGCCAAGTAATTGCTGAAAGAAACCAGAGATCCATTAGGGAACCTGCAGGAAATTTGCTCTATGGATTCATCTCACAAAACCATTGGAGTTGCTCCTACATGATAGGTTTTCCTGCATCATTTAACAAGAAAAGACTAAAATTTAAGACAAAATGAGCCAGAAACTGCAGCAGGATGCAGTAGCATAGAACCATAACAGATGTGTCTTTGCAGCTCTCCCTGTTTACGCGTGACTGAGAAATGGTAAATCTCTAAGAAATCCTCTGAATGGTCTGGATTTCATGTAGCCACAGGGTGTGATTTTTTTTTTTGTCTTTGAAAGTTTAGAATTGTCTCTAAAAGCATCCTCGTATAATAGCTATAGACCTGAAATGTGAAAATGCCATCTTCTTCACAACACTTGGCGTAAGCGCTGTTATTCACTTTTTACAGGGTGTCTCTAATAGGTGAATTCAATTGACCTATAAGTAATGGAGGTATACACATTCTCTTCTACTTTCTTTGCCCAAAGACTGCAAGCAGACAACAATTTCACTTAATATGAGAGAGTTGCCCTTTGACAGGCAACTGGGTGTGATAAGCTCAGTCCCCGTTGTAGCTTTCACCTGTCTCATATTTTTTAGTATAATAGGTTCACAAAAACCTTATTTTTGTGTCTGGGATGCCTGTTCATCTAAATCCCACACAGAAGCAATTTATCTGTTTAAATACAGGTTATTTCAGATGTAATATCACAGCAGAATTTTGTCTTTTTTTCCCCCAAAATTTCGATAGATTAAATTCCAGGACAATACAAAATAGCAATGACAGTAAAGAAAATATGAAACATGCATTCTAATAAAAAAAGTAAGTAGTATTAATACTGACACTGTTTTTCTACTGTTATCTGCCCCTTCCCTGCAAGCAGTCTTCATTCCTTGTTCCCTTTCTCCCTCATTTCTATGAATTCTTTCCTTCACATTTCCTGCAGCAGTTTTACATTTTCTCCTTTGTATTCTTTCCTCCATACATAGCAGAGAGATATTTTAGAAATATTTATTTGTGAAGATTTAATAAATCTGAAAAATGTCAGATAAATTGAGAAGATTAGCATGGAACCCAATGAACAGTCACTGAAATAAATCAGGAAAAAAATGGGGTGCAGTTCCTCTGTGACTGGATATTTTCTTTCCAGAAGCAACATCATAACTTTCCATATTCCTTTTTGCATGCTTTTCTTTTCTTCCTAAAGCTATTATCCCTTTTTCCCTCCCATTTATCCTTACTGTCAATACTATTGCTTTTTTCTTAAAGTTACTGTTCATATTTCTATGTGAAAGCTGTTAACTTTTATTATTTTAGAAGGACATTTCTAGATGGAAAGCACTGAAATGTGAATTTAATGATCTCAAACCCCATATGGCATATTAGAGAACATCTAATTTATTATTATATTGCAGATCTTTGAAACCAGAAGACTGCTCTTGATTTACTCAGAAGATAACTTCCTGAGCTTATTATTGTTTCTTTCACTTGATTTTCATATTTCATCCAGTATTTCTAATCACTATAAACTTTGTTTATAGTGATTATATTTTCTTCCCCTGCTACCTGATATTTCTTCCTTTCAGTCTCCCTCCTCATCCCTTACCTATTGTTCTCCAAGTGTAAGAACATACCTCCATTCTCCACTGGTCCATTTTCTCTCTCCCAAATGTTATCCTATTTTGGGGATTCATTAATGTCTGTCTTTGTTTGCATTAAGCCTCCCATCTTCTATTTCAAATCTGTTTTGCCATTTTAAAGACATGTTCTCTGAGAAGCTTGATTTTTGAAAATGTTGATTCATCTCTGGTATATTTGGTAGTACTAACAAACACTTTGGTCTTCAGCAGTTCAACTCTTGGACTCCTCTTGAACTAAAGATCTGATGCTCAGCAGGATATCTTACTGTAAGTCTGTTAAAATGAGCCTTGAAAGAAAGGGTAGGCAACTCAGGAGGACTGCAAGGATATAATGAGGTTATGCAGGGAGGAAATCAGAAAAGCCAAAGCCCAACTAGGATTTAATCTGGTTACTGCCGTAAAAGACAATAAAAATGTTTCCATAAATACATCATCACTTGGCCCACAACAACCCCGTGCAGTGCTACTGGCTTGGGGCATCCTGACTTGTGTTAGGAACAGCATGGCCATCAGGAACAGGGCAGGGATCCTTCCCCTGTACTCAGCACTGGTGAAGCCACAGCTCAAGTCCTGTGCCCAGTTCTGGGCCCCTCACGACAAGAAAGACGTTGAGGTGCTGGAGGGTGTCCAGAGAAGGGCAGCAAAGGTGGTAAAGAGTCTGGAGCACAGGTCTTCTGAGGAGAGGCTGAGGGAGCTAGGGTTGTTTATCCTGGAGGAAAGTAGGCTCAGGGGAGACCTTATCGGTCTCTACAACTACCTCAAAGGAGGTTGTATTGAGGTGAGGGTTGGTCTTTTCTCCCACGTAAGGAATGACAAGACAATAGGAAATAGCCTCAAGTTGTTTCAGGGAAGGTTTAGATTGGATATTGGGAAAAATTTCTTCACTGGAAAGGTTGTCAAGCATTAGAACAAGATGCCCAGGGAAGTGGTGGAGTCACCATCCCTGAAGGTAGTTAGAAGATGTGTAGACGTGGCATTTAGGGGCGTGGTGTAGTGGTGGTCTTGGCAGTGTTAGGTTAACAATGGACTTGATGAACTTAGAAGTCTTTTCCAACCTAACTAATTCTATGATTCTAAAATAATATTATTTTTTAGGGAGTGGCTCCTTTCACATCTTATTTAACGTGACACATTAGTTTAATTTATTTGTTTTGTAGGAAATAAGTATTCAATTAAGTATAAAATGAATTTTATAGTAAGCTTTCCTGTGGGATATTGTTCAGGACCTTAAAAATGCAACAACACATGGATGTGTAGTGAAATATTTAAAATATGCAAAGACTTTTTAAGAGTATGTGCCCTGAATATTAAAGAATTAATGTTTTAGAAGTGTTTGTGTAGAATTTACACTGGATTCTCTATTGGATACATTGTTTTGAAACATGTGTCACAGAAACTGATTCATTAAATTAACCAAATCTTATCAAATCAAATTAAATAACTGACAGACAACTAAAATCAGGATTTGAATTTGCTCCTTAATGCTGCTGACTTTAACTGTCCCTTATGTTCACCAAACTACTTATTTTATTGCTTTGTCAAAATACACTTTTTTTGCACCTAGATAAATTCATGGGTAGGAAAATGATCATTAGTAAAGCAGAGCTAAAAGTCGAGATCAGAAAAAGCACATCTTGAATACACTCTTTTTATGGAAAACGATACTGAATCAATGGTGTCGGTAAGCTTAACTGCCCTTATTTGAAAGTACCAGTCATATAATTTATTTTCTTCTAACTCATCCCTTCCTTTTTTCATTCTTCTGCTTCCCTGTCAATTTACTATGGTTTCCTTAAATTTGCTATCACAAAATCACAGAATGGTTGAGGTTGGAGGGAGCCTCTGGAGTCTGTGTAGTCCAACCTCTCTACTTGAGCAGAGAAACCTTGAGCAGGCCGTGTTTTTAGAATATCTCCAAATATGGAGGCTCCACAGCCCCTCTGGGAAACCTGTGCCATTGCTCAGTCATCCTCACGGTGAAAAAGTGTTTCCTGACTGTTCATATGGCATGTCCTGTGTTAAAGTATTTGCCTATTGCCTCTGAGCACCACCTGAAAAAACACCTGGCTCTGTACTCTTTACAGATTCCTGTTAGATATTTATACATTTTCATAAAATGTATATATACATTTTCTTAAGTCATCTTTTTCTTCAAGATTAACAGATTCAGTTTTCTTTGCCTCTTCCTGTGACAGATGCTTCAGTACCTTAATCACCTGTGTGATGAGACAAGGTCCCTTTAAATGGTAGCACACCTATACATTATATCAACCATTCTTTCTAGTTTTATGCCATCTTCAAAACTGATGATGGAGGAATTTTCCCATCATCCAGGTCATCAAGGAAGGTGTTAAAGCAACACTGGTCCCAATATCAACCCCTAGAGTAATTCCACTAGTGATTTGCCTCCAGCTGGACTTTGTTTTACTGATGAAAAGTCTTTAAGCTCGCCAGTTCAGCCAGTTGTTGATCTACCTCCCTTATCTAGCCCATACTTCTCAGTTTTTCTACCTTTTAAAAGTGTAAGTTAGTTACTTTGCTATGTAAAATGCTACCATTAGGATTTTGAATTTCAAACTTTACAACATTTATATGGAACAAATTATATAAGGTACATATAAAGAAATGAGGGGTTTCCTCAAAAATGGACCATGTTTCCTCACTTGATAGATAATTCAAAATCAAACCTCCAAGAATATATAAAGATATCTATTATATTTAAAAACAAACTGAAACAATCAATCAGCTAAACGCTGTCTCAATAACTATGGAGGTATATACATTTCTTAATTTTCAGAAGGTTAGCACTATCCAAGAACGAAATGTCATCACTGAGTAGGAGCAGTCTGACGATCTTGGATCTATCCTGAAATGCAAAAACATTTTCCCAACTGATTTTTATTTTTAATATTTGGCCTCATTTATTACTAGATTTGTTTGAATAGATCAGTCACTGTGTGGCCCATGTGATTCTCTGACCCTTGATTAACCAACTACATAGAAGTATCACACTTCAAAAAACCCAACCACATATGAACTTAGAATTATCTATTTTTTCTTGGTTTAGTTTCACCATTTTATACTCAGATGCAAGCAAAATAAGCTGTATTACTTCTTCACAAACAAATTTCAGTAGAAATTTTGATCTTCAGTTGTAAATGTTGTCCAATATTTTGAAAGCAAATGGTGAACCATTCAGTTAAGCACACCGTGGAATCCTTTGTACTGCTGGAAATGTACTGGACTGTTTGAGCAATACATGTAACTGAAGTATTCAATAAGCAGAAAAATTGTCAAAAAATCGGATTATTACAGCTGCAAGTTTCTGTAGACGTTGTAGACATCTTGCTTTTTATACTAAATAAGGACAATATCCAAATTTGGCTTTTCATTGGAAGTATGGGGAAGTTTAAAAATGCTATGCATGCCACAGTAAATAGAGTCACAAAGCATTCACATTAAAGGTCCACCCTTCTCTGTATAGAATTCTCAGGAATTATTCTATTTCTTACTGTGAATGTGGAGGCTTAGCCTGTGCCAGGGATTAAAGTTTCTGAGGAATTAAAATTGATCAAACGTATAATGGAGGTCTCATGTGAGCTAAATGAAAATAGTATGCTAGAAGAACTCAGTGATGTGTTTGATTAAACTGGTTGCATTAAGGACACACTTCACATTTGTTTAAACCCTGAGGTAACCCCATTTATTACTCTAGCTGGGAAAACTGTTGTTAGTGAGACAATGTGTTCAGCAGAAACCGTAATGCAAGCTGAATTTATAAGTTATTAAGTCAGTTAGTGAACCACCTGGCTGACTACAGTCAAAGGTGGCTGGGTAGGAGAGAGGAAGAGGAGATTGTCTGAGAGTATGCCAAGAAATAAATGAAGTTTGGTAACGACTCAGTGAGAACACATTCATATACTGACTGTGGAAGAAATAAGTAAAAAACTGGCAGTAAAATCCTAATCTAAATTCATGCATTTTGGCCAATACATGTTCTCAGAAAAAAATAACTTTTGCATAATATGTCCTTTAATAAATGCTCCTCCCTGTGGTTACCTTGAATGCAGCTGGAGTTTTTCGTAAGCACCTACAAGAAGATGGAAGCAAACGGAAGCCAGACACAAAACCAAGACCAGGCAGCTAAACAAAGAAGGCACATCAGTCTAAGAATACAATCCCCAAGATCCTTGCCCAGCTCATATCAGTTTTTTAAGTATGTTAGCTTGCAGTGACAATTTTTGGAGGTTTTCAATGGAACATTTTTGCTTCTATTAGCATTAGTTTGTTAGTCAGTGACTGTATTATATTTTGGGAACTGGAACAGGAACCGTGACACAATTATATAACCATTTGCCTACAGAACTCTTTCACTGCCTTTTTTTCTTCCGTGCAGCCACATTTCCCAGACCACTGTTCTACTGGAGTGCAGGTGAGATATCAATAGACTATCCATAGTTTGGTGTATTCATACCAGGATCTCAAAAGAAGGTTGTGGTGCTCCTACCCCTTTTCTCCCACACTTTATAAGAAAAGCATTTCTTTTACGTACATTTCAAGTTAGCCTTTCAAGTTAGCATGACTACATTTTGGTAACCCTGAGAAAGATAACCTTAGGACTTCACTGAAAAAAAGCCAAACCCAAACAAAGGGCAGACAAGAGGGCCAACCATGTCCTAGGTGACATCATGGCCAGCCTGTCAATGGAGGGGATTGTCCCGCTCTGCTCTGCACTGGGGTGGCCTCATCTTGAATATTGTGTGAAGATTCGGGCACCACAATATGAAAAAGACATTAAGTTATTGGAGACCATCCAAAAAAGGGGCAACAAAATGGTGAAGGGCCTTGTGGGGAAGCTGTATGAGGAGCAGCTGAAGTCACTTGGTGTGTTCAACCTGGAGAAAAGGAGACTGAGGGGAGACCTCCTTGCAGTATCCAACATCCTCAGGAGGGGAAGAGGAGAGGCAGGCACTGATCTCTTCACTCTAATTAGCAGTAACAGGATTTGAGGAAACTGCAGGAAGCTGAGTCGGGGGAAGTTTAAGTTAGATATTGGGAAAAGATTTTTCACAGAGAGGTTGGCTGGGAATTGGAACAGGCTTCCCAGGGAAATGGTCACAGCACCAAGTCTGTCTGAATTCATGAAGCATTTGGACAATGCTCCCAGGCACATGGTGTGACTCTTGTGGATGATCCTGTGCAGGGTCAGGAGTTGGACCCAGTGATCTTTGTAGGTCCCTTCCAACTTGGCATAATCTGTGATTCTATGATTCTATGATTATGATGTGTCCCTTCCAACTCAGCATATTCTATGATTCTATAAACAAACTCCCCCAAAACCAAAACCAACCAACCATCAAAAACCAAAAATACCATCACCAACAGAAAACTCAAACAAAAAAATCCTCAAGCCCCTGCATCATCAGTTTTGCTTTTGGTCTCCACCTGGCTCACAGGATGTTTTCAAATTTGCACTACATTTGGTATCTTAGTGCAGACTAAACATTTTTTTTAGGTGAAACAATACTGCAATCAGCCTAGGATAAGAATTAAAACCTGAGATAGTTTTCTCAGGTGTCTTCTGTAACTTGTCTGAAAGTTCTTGCATGATTTCAGGGCAAAATTAAAAGCAATCAAGAAGAGTTCATGTGACCAGGACCATTAAAAAAAAATAAGAGATGTTTCCGGTTGTATTTAGCTGTTATTGCATAACAGAAGGTATGATTTGATTACAGCTTGGGTGAACTCTGCAGAACTCTGGGTTACAGTCAGTCTTCCTTCCATCTATATAACATAGGAAGAAATACTAGAAATCTCAGACTTCAATACTTTTAGTTCTGGATCACTAAAGTTAGTTAATAAAATTAATTTTTGTTTTTAGGCATGAATCAGACCTTGAGACAATCCTAAACTTTCAGTGTAGAATTACCCAGTGTTCCCTACTCAGTGTACTCCTGTTGTTGACTAGCTGTAGGTGCAGAAGTACAAAGCTTCATGATTTTCAGTAGCTTCTTGATCCATAGGATGGCACTTTGTGAGCTCTCTTGAAGCATCAATACTCCCCATGGTAGGATACAGTATAAAATATATGCAGTGAACTTCTGAGGTACCTTGAGGATAAGAACACACTCTATGAGGTTTGCTGCAGGACTGAGGGAGGAGAGTTGTAGTTATCAGCAATGCTGCGCCTTGTAGAAATACTCCGCTGACACCGGCAACAATAAAGCTGTGTTAGCACAACTCCTCTGTAATAAACACCATTAATAAATCATATGAGAAATAGATTAGGCCAGACAAAATATAAAGCAAGTAAAGAATGTTGGGTCAGTGCCAAGGCTTGAAGATATTCAAGCATTAGAAATTTATTCTACTGGCCTTTTGCAGTCATTTCAAGAAATGTCCACTTAATTCTGAAATCTTTGAGACCTGTGAGAATTAGAGCTTAACCAGATCCTTTCAACTCAATCTGAACTGGATTTTCAGGAACTTAACTTGTTTTAGGAACAAGAGTTAACTGAAAAAGGAGAAAGGAAAGATATAGGAAAGATTTTAATGGGACAGATTTCAGAAGAACGTCTTTAATAATTATGAGCACAGGCCTCAGAGGAAGATAGACATATAAATTTGGGCTAAACTTTTGACACTGCCTTCTCTTATCTTATTTTCAGATGTTATTTCCCCATGTGTTTTGCCAGTTTAAATGGTTTGCCCTCTTAAGCTGTTTATATCACTGCATTCCTACTCAGTCAGTCATACATATGTGCAAAATGAACAGCAGATGTTGGTTATTACTGTGCTGCAACTTGCTGTGACAGCTCCCTTACCTGCTGTTCAAAAATCTGAATAAAAGAAGACTTTTATTGTAAATATACATGGTTTTTCAAAGCTAGAACATATCTCTGTTGTAATAGTAACTTATTTCTAGGAAAAGAAAATTTGGCCTCTTGCATCCAGTGCAAAAATTTTTTGTTCCATTTTATTTGGCCATTTTCAAATTTTATTCAGAGATTTTTCTCACACATTTTATAACAACAACTCAGCTAATTCAAACCAATTATATCTGAAAAAATTTTGTGCAAAGTTCTCCTGAATTACATTTTCTAAAACAAATTACGCTTTACAGTTTTTGGCCTTCTACTATGCAGGCCATTGCCTTTTCAAAAGATTGCCCTCATAAGATAATTTAGAAGGGCTAAAGTTTTGCTTTACTTGCTGTATGTTTGCAAATAAAATTTACCTCATGCAGAGACTAAGAATTTGGCTGGAAAATGGGAAGCTTCAGACTGTTTGAATAATTAAAAAGAGAGAATTATACTATAAATTGTTTCCCAGCTCGTGTTAGCTGCTTGAAACAAAGAGAAGAAAACAAAGTAATAATTTGGGGGTGAAGGAGAGTTTTTATTTCTCTGTGTGCCCTTGAGATACAGATCAGAAGCTGTTTCATTTTAATCAGAAAAAAATTCTGTTCTAATGACAGAATTTTAATAGGGGCTCTGTTACTGTTACTGCCCTACATATGTGGCTTTATTTTGCTTTCATATTCATACATAAGCAAAAGTATGACTCAAAATCCATGTTCTTATCAGCTATAAAATTTGTTTCTCAATTTAGATTAACTCCAGGGTATGTGGAAGATGTCTGAATTTGACTCAGTAATATTGCAGATCATAAATTTGTTAAAACAAAACAGAGAGTGATGAGATTCTTGTAAAATGTGTTTTATACAAAACTAGACAAGCAGCCTTTAAATCATAATGAAACCAACTAATTTTTTCTTTTGTTGACCAGAAAAGCATTACAAAAAGTAATATTAAAGAAAGACCCCATCATCTGAAAATTTAGATGTTATACAGATCAATAATAAAATATTTTTCGTTAGTATTTTGGAATGTGTTAATACTTAATTGAGTATGCTTATAAAGATAGGAAAAACCTTTTCTTTTCTGAAAGTGAAGATATTGCACATTGTTAAACTAGCAGCTTCCTTAATCAATACTTCAATTAATTCATGTCTGGATATCATTGTTTTCATCAGATATACAAAGCTGAAGATATAAAGCATCTAGGATAACTCATGTCTCTTTATCAGGTTCAGATATCTTTATCAGAGCAAAATTAATAAGAGATTGCTTGGGCACTGTACATAAATTGTTACTGTGACTGGAGAAAAACAATGTAGATGGAACAATTTTTGTTTAGTAAACTTGCATTTGAAAGTTTGGGATTTTATAATGTTTGCTGCTTTAGTCCCCTTGCTTCTCTATTCCCCTGCAAGTTTGATTACCTCACAGTATCATGTAAATCTGTATTTTTTATGGTGCATTTTTTTTCTATGGGTCTGATTTTAGAATAATGGTGATTCCATGTGCTTGCTAACTTAGACAAAATGTCAAGGAAAAAAGCTCACTTCCATGAAAAGAAAGGTGTAGAAACAATCATTGTGAGTAATTTGTGAATATTTGTAAATGTTGTGTTTTTCAGGCTTTTTTTTTTCTTTTTTGATACATCCACTGTGTACCTAAATATATGACTTTTATTAAAGCCAGCTTCAGTTATGTTCATTGTAGTGGGTAAATCAGGTTTATATTAACTGTTATGTGTTAGATACCGGGAAAAAAAATTATCCTGGCAACACAGTATTCAGCACTACCTGCAAAACTGCCCTGAATTCGATATTTAACATGCACTGAATTCAATTCCACTTTGCAAGCTGGAGAGCAGGTTACAAGTTTATTTCTGAGCATGTCTATATATGTTATAGTCACCTCTTCATACTGTAGCCAGCAGCCAATAGATTCCAGAAATATGGGGAGAAAGTGGCCTCACTCAGTGTGGTCTTCACAAGAATGTGCAAAACCAACCATACTTATTAACAAAATCCCACTATTATTCCTTTTTCACACAATGCGGTGTGAAGAGTGCCTGATTCTAAGATACAAACCAAGAACTGCAGGACTCATCAAACCCTCAGAAATCAGCCAGTCCTGCTTCTGCAATGAGATAGATTCACTTGCCTGAGATAACCCCAGCAAAAATCAATTCAATTTGTTTTCAAAATTTCCAATGACAATTTCAGTACCTTTTTACTGTGATGTCATGTAGGACAGTGCCAAAATAATTCAAATACTTCTGTTTCTCTCTACATAACATCTATTTCCTCTTCCCTTCACGTCAAAGAATGAATTTAGACTCATTTGTCATGATCTAGAAAAGCCTAAATATTCTTGTTTTCTGTCACTTCATTAGGATTTAGTTTTCTGCAAATGTTTTCTCAGTGGTTTAAGAATACTTCAAGACTCTTGAAGTACACTGATTTATCCAGAATTTCTCAAAATATCTTTTTACGCTTTTAGATTCTGATTTTTTTTCAGCTCAGGGATGCCTTGTCTGTTCTTAGAGAAATTTTAAAAGTAAACTTTGATTATTTAAAGAGTGCTTTGGTTAGTTTATCAAACACAATAATCAGGCTCTCTGAACTTGAATGCCTCTGTGTTATCTCAAGATTCTTTAAACTCTTCTTTCTATATTTTGACCTGCTTTTCTACTCAAATTTTAAATTGGCTTAGTGAATCTGGTCACAATTCACTTTTCTTAGAAAGATTTTTAAAAAAAGGGTCATTCACTATTTCCTTTGTTACACATCTTTCCTTGCACTCCTTTCTTACTATCAGTGTATTCCTAAAGCCTTCCTTATGATTGTTTATCTGATTTTTAAATTGAAAGACATTGTTTTCAGTCCTTACAATTTTAGTCGTGACTACTTGTACTATTCCTTTTTATGATCTTTAATTATGTTATATATGTTATGCAACCTGATTTTTCTTATACTTGTTTTATTGAATTATGTCTTCACTCTTACTTCCAAAATGCTTATTATTTACACATTGCTGTAGATTAGTTAAGTAGAGTAGAATTTTCTCACTATCTCTGGTCTTATAATATGATTACAACTCTCAGCTTTGCTTTTTTAAAAAAATATATTTTGCTTTATTATTTTATTTTATTTTATTTGTTATGAGTAAAGGAACCACTAAATTATATTTCTAATTAGAGTATAACAGCTCAAAGGTGGATGCCTTCTGGGTTGTAAATAATATTTCTACTTAATTCAGTAATTTAAATTAAAAAGGCAAAATGGTACTTGCAAACTATAGTTTAAGGTAAAGTATAGGAAAGGAAAAATGCTAGAAAGCTCAAAGAGATCTGTTCTTTTTGTAGGACACCACAACTGCTGAGACACTAATAATTATTTATTTGTAAAACTGATGCATTTTTTTAAATATCAGGAATGGTTATAGGAGTTGCTAAAATATTCTAACTTGTCTGGTAGCAAAAGAATAGGAATAAGGGCATTCAGTTTCTTTGGGAAGTAAAGAACAGAATACAGTTACTGAAAACTGAAAAAAAAAAACCTGGAAAAGAGCCTCCAAATAAATCTCGAAGGTCACATTTAATAACAGACTTAATTGAACATAAAACATCAAGAGCAAAGGCTCAATGGTTATGAGGGTGGAATGAATATACAAGTCTTCAACTTGGTGTGATGGATTCTAAGATAGTATAAAAAGTAAGAATAAAAGTAGAGATCTGAAATTAGCAATTAGGGCCACATTGTACTGTTGGACTTAAATGCACAACTCATATGTAAAGCCAAACAAATCAAAATGTCTCTCTTGGTATTTAAATGGGAGGTATATCTGATATTACACAATAGAAGAGTGGAAGTGTGCAAGAAATGAGGAACAAATGATAATTCCTCTCTTCTCCCCTCTTATCTCTTCACAGTCACTTCAGCATGACGGAATACATGTGTATTCTCAGTTTTCCCTAAAGTAATGGGATCAAAGGACATATTCAGTATTGGAATCAACTATTGCAGAACTTAAAATTTTCAAACACAACCATGGTTCAAATCTTAAATCTTTTTTACGGTAACTTAGTGATTTTTTTGGTTGGTCTTTTTTTAAGGAATAATACAAATTAACAGAGAACAGGCACAAATATTTTTCAGTGAAATTGTGTGCCAGTGCCTTTATAGCTATCTTCACAAATAGTGAACGGTCTGCAGGTTAATTGCTTTCCACATATCATCATCACAACGGCAGCAACTGTATGTCAAAGAGAAACAAGTTGCTAAAAACAGGGACTGTGATGGGGAATGGACAAAAATGTTATTATTGACAGACAAATAATAAGACTATATTACTTATATCTTGTAAATCGCCAAATGATTTTTGGTTGCTCATACATGTTTATACCTGTATGTTTATATGGACATGCCTACTCTAGTTTTAAACAGCACTGTTAAAAGTGCAGCTGCAGCAATATGAGACCAAGCACAGGCTCTGAACTACGTCCGCATCCTTTACACCCTCAGGAAACAAAAGTTCCGGCTCATCAGCTGCTTCAGGACAGCTACATAGCACAGGACAGCAGAGCTCCTCAGTTCTGCCCTGCAGCTGCCAACACAACCCTTACATCTGACCTCCCATACTCTTTGTGTACCTTGAGGAAAGTGATGGTGAGTATGACTGTAACTTTAGAATTACTTATAAATGTACTTTTTGTTTTGCAATCTTAGTTCATTCAAACTTTTGTGGCAGTATTGCTGCAGCAGATGACAGCCTCCATCTCAAACTGTTTAAAGGGGAATAAAGAAAGTTCTGGAATCATGTGAATAATTTGAAACATATTGGACAAGTTCATTTATTGTCCTTAACTGAGCTTAGCAGAGCCAGTAACTGGGCAATAGCAGGAAACTGAAGAGGCTGCAAATATAACTGATATTGAACTAATCTGTGAATGGACATGCAAGATAATGTCAAGTAATAGTGTTTCAGATGGCTTCAGAAGACTGATCGTGGTGTGGTAAGTTTAAATTCATACAAACTGCTTAGAAAAATCAACCAGTTATAACAAAAACTTTGCAATCTCAATCTTTCTTGTGATATAGCTCCACAATAAAAAATCAGAAGACAAATTACACCTTCTCCAGCAGCTAGGAAACACCGTTTTCTTATACTATGGGCTTCATCGTGTGCTAAGTTACACTCTTGTTTCTGGTGTGCAACTGAATGACCTCGTAAATTACAATTTAGTTACAATTCTACTGATGATACAGGTAGTAAAAGAAACAGGAATAACTAAATCCTTTCTAAATGTGAGGTCCCAGCAATAAAAAAGCAGGGGGGAGGAAGTCCTTCTTTTTGTTTTCCTCAGCAAAGGTAGACAGACATAACTTTTAACAGAAGCTGAACTAATGGGTAAAAAAAGAATAAGGGCACCTGCCATATCATGACATGCTATATTTTTTTAGAAACATATTAATTTTCCTGACAACCATAGACGTAATATTTTTATTTATAGTCCTCATTCTTTCTTCAAAAGATACAGAGCATCATAATTTATTATGAGATGGAGCATTTTGTTTTTAAATTAGTGAATAATTATTCTGTTGAACTATCTTGTTAAAAATAAATTGCTACAAGTCTAATCTTAGAATTACAAAAGCACGGTTTCAGCGCATATTCTGAGAGATTATTTCCATTGCTTGGTTCTTATTGGTTTTGGCAAAATTGCCTCAAGACAAATGACAGGCTGCTCAAAACAGCAAGAGCAAGGAAAGCTTGTTTAATTCTGAAAGTTTAATAAAGGAGGCCCAGATTTTTGTTCCATTGCATCTCAGTGTCAGATTCAAAACATTTCTATTTTGATTTTGATAATCAGCACATGTATACTGATAAGACCAGCAAGTCACACTTTTATTCTGTCTACATAGTGAGATGTCTGGATGTGTGAATCTAATTTGCTATGCTTTCCTGACCCTAAGCCAAGGCAGCAATTTCTATACCCACACAGCAAAAAAGGAAGAAAAGAATGAGAGCAACAGTAGGGAAACAATCCATTTCCCCAGCTGGAATTGAGGAGATATAGTGCCCTGGTAATGCAGCTAAGCAGCTTCTAGGCTGAAACTGGCCACTGTCCAGCAAGCTACACGTAGATTTATGAAAGCAGAATTCAGTTTGAGACTAATATAGAAAAACGTAGGAGTGGGATTGAGTTGAAAGTTAAGATACATAAATTTGTTCTAGGTGCCCACACTTCCATTAGATTCAATAAAGAGCTGGGTCATGGTTTGTTTAAATAAATGTATGTGCTCAGGGCCATTTGAGATTACACATATATACACATATGCACACACATGTGTATATATATCCATATATATACATACACATATATATATACATATATATACGTTCAGGAAAGCTGAACGAGAGTTGCAGATATGAGGCAAATGTCCCTTTGTGGAGCGCCAGACACAGGCCAGATGTAATAACATAGGAGTAATGAAGTGGCCTTAAATGACACCAGATCTTGAGATTTAGGAAAGAGGATGCCACACCCATTTTCCCAGCAAAGGGAGGCACAACCTTTCTTTATCTCTTCCTCTCTTACACTTGCCCTGTCTCCTCTCACCTTCTTCCTCTCTCTGTGTCATGGAAGTCAAATGGTTTCAGATATGGCAGTCTGCAGTTATTGTTTGACCTCTCTTTTATTCTCTAAATGGATCAGAGGTGAGAAAAATCTAACAGGTATACTAGTCTGTGACAACATCCATGGAGGAGTCATGTAATATTCTTGTCATCCAAGGTGTGTCAGCAGTATCTATTTTTTTCAGGACAACTACCTGAACATGTTAGGTTGACTTGGCTCCCTTACCAATTACTGTCATGTGAAATATAGACTTGGGGAAAATGCATTAAATCTATTGCCAGTTAAATTAAAGTGGAGTGGGCTGGTGAGAAAGAAACACAAAACTCTCTAAAACCACCTTTCTCCCACCCCACCCTTCCCAGACTCAGCATCATTCCTCCATTCCCAACTCTTCTTCAGGATTTATTACCGGATCATTTTTAGTCCTGTCACAATTAATTACTTTAGCTGGCAATTTGAAAGATTCCCAATGTAGCATTGAGAGAAAAAAACACTGTAAGCAGTTAAGATGCTCTGGGATCTTGAGTGTCTGAGAGTGATTGCACTGACAGACATAAATAGTTCTTGAATAGTGAAATTTCAGCACTCTAGGAAGGGAATAAAAATTTTAATTTATCTCATGTAATAGGCAACATAACAAAACTATGGCATTCCTTGCAGAATAGAATATATTTATGCGTATTTAGAATTTTCATTGATCCAGGATTCTTCAGCAATTGTTAGTAATTTACCCAAAGCCTTCCGTTTTCGTCATCGAAGTCGGCCGTACTTCGATGACGAAAACGGAAGGCTCCATCATCCCCGTATCACCATTGGCGAATCAGAGCTCAAATCACTCCAGC
>JAWMRA010000113.1:89891786-89913304 GCA_035584735.1 Pseudotriccus pelzelni | reverse complement strand
TTAGCCACCAGCGCGCTTGTAACAAGCGTGGGTAGTGCCCTTCCCAAATCTTCGTTCGCGAAGCCTAGCCATGATGACCCAAAGCCTTAGCCACTGCAGTTGTCCTTTGTCTGATCCAGCTTGCAGAAACACAAAACTGTGTACTGAAGGTTAGGTGCATGTATCAGTCCAGTAAGAACAGTATTTGATTTACATTGTATGAAAATTTCCTCATACAGTGCTTTTTGGCAGAAAGTATTATTTCCTCTCTCCATCATTTTTAAAATGTTTTTCCTCAAGCTACCTTTCTTCTGGGGGTTTTTACATGCTATGTATGCAACACCTGAAGATAATAGTCTTTTCCAGGGGAAGACAAACAGATCGATGGATCTTCAATTAAATCTTATCATCTTAAAAACATGACCCATCTGATGGTATCTCATAGACAGAAGAGTTTATCTACTCCTCCTGATTATTCCTCACCTGAGGTAATAATCTTGTTTTTTGATATGATAATGGTTTTCACAGCAACAAATTTTGACACCAGAGGTACATCATAATTTGGGTTAGAGAAAAAGTATCAGAAACAGTTGAATTTGCAAAAATCGAAAGATAGAACTTGTTTTCATGTAAATACCTCACTGTTAAAGATGTATAAAGAAAAGGTTTCTACCTTAATCTAAAATGGGACTTATTACTCCAAACTACCTTTCAGCATCAATGAGCTTTTCAGGCTACACACCAATCAGAAGCTACTGTTCCATTTTCTGTAAGTAAAAATTTGTAGGAAGTTAAATTCTCATGAGAATTAATGTTTTTTTAATAGCATTGATTAAAATCATCAGTAAATGCAATTGAAAAGTATAGTTATATTTAACAAAAATAACAAAAATAATTGACATATACTGGTGTCTGTAGAAGATTTTAATCTTTTGCAGGTACACTGTACATACAATTTCAAGTATGGGAAACTTAGGTATGTATGCCTACGGAACACTCTTACATGATGTCATACACTTAGAGTACATTTTCTCTACAGTAACTACAGATTTTAGGAGGCTTTTCCAGCTGTAACTCTTGACAATATAGAAGTCTTACCTGATAAGTGGTTCTCTAATATCACAGAGTTTTTTCACAGCATGTACAACAAAAGAAATATACTTATTTAAAACACTGGAAAATATCATCATGGTTTTGTTTGTCTTGGATACTAAACCATGTTCAGTTCCTGGAATTTACAGGAATGAAAGAACTGTTTAGATTGTTGCAGCTACTGTTTTAAAGAAGTAACAACCTAATTTCTATTGTAATCTGAGACTAAAGCTCCGCTTAATCAATGACCAACTCAAGCACAGTGGCTTATCAAACTGGAATAATAAATTATATGGTGGCTTTATATTCAGTGCTTAAGAAGCAATTCAGGAGGCAATTCTTTGCTTATCAAAACACACATGACATTATATAAAATATTGATTGACTCTCTGAACTAAATTAAGAAATGGTTGAATCAATCAGGATGATACACAAGCTACTGCCTTTCTAGTAAAGATGGCATGCTGAACAGCAAAATATAAAAAACTTATGCCATCTAATAATTAGTGTGGGATGAGATTGTGTCATAAGGGAGGGCACCTGGGATAATATTTTTCTTATTTTCACAGTCCTCAGATAATTTTTGTGTCACTTGCAGCAATCAAAACTTACTGAGGAGCAGCCGCTCCTAACGAGAGGACATCCCTTCAGTTTTCCTTCCTGTATTCAGGATTTCCAAAGTGGATGCTACTTTGCCCAGCAAAACATCTCTCAAATATTAAGCTGAACCAAATAACCTCTCTCTGAGTTATTCTGCCTCTGTGAGACAAGTACAGAGGAGACTCCAGGGAAAACAGGTACCCAGGAGAAGAGTCCTTCTTGCAGGTTTCCACCCACCAAAGTGGATGGTAAGCCAGGAGTGCCAGCTCAATGAGGGAGTGTCTGCACTGGTGTAGGAAGTTCCACGTTTAATGTAAACTCTTGAATTTTACAGACTATTGAGTGAGGGCAAAAAAATGTAGTAATTATGAATTGCAAGCACTTATTCAACTGACAAATGCAGCTTAGTTTCAATTATTTATAACACTTCATAATGTGCTAATAAATGTTCTGTAGTAGCAGGTCTTGAAAATGTAATGAAGTCTTAGTGAAATAGAACCTCATTAAAGCATTCAGCTATCAATTCTGTGTTGAGGAAAAGAAAACATAATCTATTTCTACAAGCAACGTGTTTCCTATGTCTCTTCTATGATTTTCGTCTGTCTCAATTTTTTATCAACATTGTTTCTGACTTTTCTGAGTTGTAAGTGTACTGTATTTTCCTTACTCCAAAGGGAATTTACACTTTTCCTTCTTGCTGTGCCTATCACAGTCTCTATCAAGATTTCATAATACTTAGAATTTAACTTCCTCTGACTCTTCTTTATGTCAGTTAGTTTTGCCAGTCCCACTAAACGTTTTTTCAACTTATCAATGAATTCAAAAGTAACAGAGAACACAAATAACTACACATGTGAGTATGGAGTCATACCTAAGTTTGTATAGGCACCATAAATCTAATTTAAAATTCAATTTCAAATTTATAATTTCAAATACATTTCGAACTCACTCTGCTATCAGTTTGAATGTTCAGGACAGGATTTATGGTGGGCTATCCTGCCTCAAGGCACAGTCTTGATTTTTCAACTATTCGCTGGGTGCCTGGATATAATCTTGGAAGAACTGTAGAAGCAGTAAGAAAAGAAAGTCTTTAGGGTGCCACCCTAAAAAATTTTAATCCAAAATACGGAGCTGCCAATTTCAGCAAGTAGGGAGCATTAAACAGAGAGTGTTCTGCTCCCCTCTAGCATACCTTAGATTCTTTTCTTCCATCAAGATGGCCTGAGGGTAAGTACCTATACCCATTTTTCTGGAGGACAAGGTCAGGCATCTTTTAATTCTTTAATGTAAACAAAGAATTGAGATAAGAGGTCAGATAATACCCAGACTTTCATGATGCTGACCTTAACTCTGATCACACTGAACTATGGTAGTACTTTATCAGTTAGCTACACTTTTCATCAGTCTACAGTTTGTAGATAATACTATCTGATGTTATGAAGTCCTACAAGAACTGTCTTCAGCACCTTCCATCATAAGTGGTATGACCATTTTGTCAACCTCTTTTTCTCTTATATGTTCACACTAATTAAAATATCCCTGATCAAAGCCACTGAACAGTTGTGTTCTTCATAGGACGAGAAAAAATTAAAAATCACATTTTATTGAAATTGCCGGTTGTACGACCAATACAAAAGGCTGCATAGAAGGGTACATAGAATAGATAGACTCAGTAGCTGTAGGGCCATTCTCTTGCTTTGGACTATTCCAGTGCACCTCAGCCAAACCTCATGCTCGTTATCTTTTCTATCTGCCCATTGTGCACTTTTCTTATTACTCTGCCATCTTTTAAATGAAAGAATAAAAATAATAAGGCTTCATAAGGCTTTTCTTCTTCTTTTGTCTGAATATTACAGGCTAGTCTGAAGTCCTAGAGTAGGAAAATGACATGTAGATTGGAACCTTGGTATAACACAGAAACGTGTTAACAAAGGCTTTTTGTATAAGTAGACCTTTTTTTATGTAAAAGCTACCTTTTGTCCTCTGTTAAGAAACATGTTATTCATATCTTCCCAACAACAAATGAACAAGTTCTTATCAGCTTGAGAAATTTTAATATAAGTACAGATTTCATGTGCTTCGAAATAATGTATAATCAGTCAATATCATATTCCTAAATTATTTAGTAAATGCACAAAGATAGATCAGGTTTTTGATAATACCAGAGGCTCAGTAGTGGGTAAAATTGATTGAATGCACTTTGAGCATGAATAAAAGAGTTTATGATTTATTGACACTTTGCAGATTAATCTGAGGTCACATTAAGCAGTGAAGCAGAATAGTAAACCTGATTTGCCGGAATGTTAGGACCAGTCTTATAGCAAGGAAGAAGAATTAGATCACACTTTTTGACATGAAGTATTTTTGGCAACTTTCAATGACCTTGGAAGGTAACACCTACAAGCAATGGGGGGAAAACCTTTGTTCTTTGTGCTAGATCCTCTAACAGTTTTATTATTTTAAACTATATAGAAAGCATTGAAAAAAGGTCAAACAAATAAAAATATAAAGACAAAATAATTCTGATTTAGAATTATAAGGTATTATTTTAAAAAAAAATAAATTAGTAATTCATCTACTTCTTGTGGACAAAATTAGTATCTCAGATTTACCAGTCCAGTCTTCCTTGGTATGTGATTGCTTGTTTTGCAATTTGTTAGATCATTTGAGGTTGATATGTAATACTGATTTTTCTATATTTGCTATCAGGATTTGAATTTTGAGACTTGAGGATTCATTTCTCCCACATTAAAGCACAGGTCTATTTTTTTCTCAGTGGACAATTATGAGAAGGAGCATTATTTTTCTGCTGTATTTGCAAAAGGTGCTTAAAGGACGCTGCCAGACTCTTCTGTCACTTTCCAATGAAGTTTAGATTTTAGCTTGTTTACTCAAATTTAACTGGTCTAATAGAAAAATATGTAAGACAAATCCCTTGCAATAAGTAATGTGGACTTCAGGATCTTAAGGGCATTCATGCAATAACAGTTAAAAATGTTCACAATAAATAAACCTTTTATCTTCTCATAATATTGTTGTAGGTACAAGTGCTGAAGCACTTTTGCTGTGCTGATAGTTAAAACTAATCCTCACTATGTATGTATATATATTTATAATATAAAAGAATGCAATCTACAAAACAATATCTAAGCATTACACACATAAAATACGGAGTGGGAGTCTTCTATCTGGGTTGATTTATTCAGTCTGTATGAAGAAACAGAATATGATGCCCAAAACTCCAAACAACAACACAATGACTTCACTTATTTCCTTACTTTATTTTATACAGAATAATAAGAAGGCTTGCAGGAGCCCTCACTCTGGAAAGAAATATTGTAACAAACTTTAGATTATATTACCTTCTACTAGGTCATCTTGACGAATAACACTTTTCTTTGAGAATTTGGTGCTCTTCATTTGCATTAACAAGTGATACAAAGCAATGCAATCTTTCAGTTTTTCTTACTGAAAATGTTGAATGAGTTTTGTTTGGGAAAAAAAGAGAATACCACTAGCTACTGCAAGACGATAAAACAAAATGATATATTACTTTATATGTGGACGCTACCTATGAAAGAAAAATACAATAAGTTTGCAAAGACAGCAGTAAAAGTTGAGAGGTTTTGAAGGTGATATTTGAGCCCAAGAAAATTCAGAAGTCCAGAGAAGTTTTTATTTTACTCAGAAAGGTTAGGAGAGGTTCAGGTAAGAGAAAAAAAGAAATCTTGAAAAACGTCCCTTTAAAAAGTCAGAAAATCAATTAAACACAAAAAGGCTAATCCAAATGAGAGAGTGTTACGAATGCATCATTTGGTCCTTACTGTGAAATGACAAGACAAGAGAAGAGCAAAAAAGACAAAGAAAAACACATATGGAAAACATGAGTAAGCAAATCTGTAGAGTGATGAGTGAATTAGAGTAAGTTACTGGTAAGGGCTATATCCAGGTCTAGAATAAAGTGTCCTGCCTCTTCTGGATTACATTTCACTGCAATCCTCAAATTCTAAATCTGGCTCTTGAAAAGTGCTTTTCATTGCTCTTGTAAATCAAATATCTATTGCTTATTCCTATATAGATGTCTTGGGTTTAGGAAATGGATGATGAGAGGACTTCACTATTTTTCTTTTTTCTTCTCATTTCCTTATTTTAAAATAACTATCATCAAGGATAGTGTGGGGGTAAAATTATTAATATTCAAGATTTGAAAGATTGTCTAAGTTTATCCTAACTAAAAAAAACACTCCTTTTGACTGAAAGCTAACAGTCAATGATTGTTTCTAAGCTAAGACGACAGTGGGTGTACCAGTCCTACAGGATCCCCCAAGAACCATCTCTCCATATTGTCACATTATTACTGTTTGATTCCTTCTTAAATTTGTGGCAGTAAACAAGGTGCTTGAGAAGTCTGTCCCAGGAATATACCTGGATTTGTTAACACTGAAATTCTTTTTTTTTTCTGAAACACTACATAGTCTGGATCTCTGCAATCACTTGGAAGGTTCTCTCATTATGACCATAGGTAATAAAGTTTCTGCCTGACCTGTCCTGAATTCAGTGACAAGGGGTGTCCCTCAGCAGACTGTACTGGGGCCAGCACTGCTTAATGTCTTCATCAATGACACAGACAGTGGGATCAACCATTCTGCAGATATGCAGACGACACCAAATTGAGTGGTGCAGTTGACACATCTGAAAGATGGGATGACATCCAGAGGGACCTGGGCAAACTTGAGAAGTGGCCCTGTGGGAATATCAAGAGATTCAACAAGGTCAAGTGCAAGGTGCAGCACCTGGATTGGGGCAACCCCCACTATCAGTACATGCTGGGGAGTAAGAGATTTAGAGCAACCCTGTGGAGAATGACTTTGGGCTACCTGTGGGCAAAGAGCTGGATGTGAGACAGCGATACGCGTTTATAGCCCAAAAAATCAACCATATCCTAGTCTGCATAACAAGAAGCGTGGCTAGCAGGTCGAAGAAGGTAATTTTCCCCCTCTACTTCCCTCTCATGGGACCCCACCCTGAGTACTGTGACCAGCTCTGAGGTCCCCAGCAGAAGACATGGACCTGTTAGAGTGGGTGCAGAGGAGAGCCACAAATTGTCAGAGGGCTAGAACACCTCTCCTGTGAAGAAAGGCTGAGAGAGTAGGGCTTGTACAGCCTGGAGAAGAGAAGGCTCTGAGAAGGCCTCCTAGTGGCCTTTAAGTACTTATAGGAGGCTTATAAGAAAGATTGAGATAAACTTTTTAGTATGGTCTCTAGTGATAGGACAAGGGGTAATGGTTTTAAACTAAAAGAGGGTAGATTTAGAGTAGATAAAAGGAAGGCACGTTTTACAATTAGGATGGTGAGGCACTGGAAGGGGTTGCCGAGAGAGATGGTGGATGTTCTACCTCCAGAAACATTAAAGATCAGACTGGATGGAGCTCTGAGCAACTTGATCTCGCTGAAGGTGTCCCTGCTCATTGCAGAAAGGTTGGACTAGATGACCTTTAAAGATCCTTTCCAACACAAACCGTTCTACAATTCTGTGAGAATGTACTTTTGCATGTCGAGTCCCTCTACCCTCCCACAATAAAAATCATGTTTGACTGTCATGTTTGTGTCCAAAAGATGCTATTGAAAAATCTCAAAGAGGAAATAGGCAATGTTCTTACCATTTGTCTGGGGCTATTTTAGTTAGTAAATCTAGATGTAATCCATACAAGACCATAAATTAAGAGACATAAGAATCTCAAAAGTTGTTAAAATTAAAATAGTTTGATGTTAAAACTAAATAGTTTGAACTTTACTTTTCTATGGGATTAAAATGGCAACATGACAGCATCAAATTGTCAGTATAAGAAAGAGAGAATTCCACTGAATTATGATTTTTTAGGCAATCCTGAACAAATTATCCCACAATCAGCAACTTAAAGTCTACATTAGCCCCAGTCAGGTGACTTTTGCCACAAAGGCAATATCAGCACTCAAAGTGACACAGACATTTGTGATATGAAGAAAATTCAGACTGCTAGATCATGAAACAGGATAATATTGGAAAAGAATCTCAGTAGTCGTGAAACAATTACGAAATGAAGTAATAATGAAAAGAATTCAAAAGAATATTCTGTACAATGCTAATTCTTGTAGAATCAAATTTCAGTGTCCTGTCAGTATCTATTCTTTTAAATGTCTGATCTTTTTGAGGTAGAATTAATTAAACCCCTGAGGCCAAGGTGAGCTCAGGAAAAAGAGATAGTTCATTCACTTTTACCATAAAAATCTAATGTAAGCTAGAGAAGTTTATAATCCAGTGAAGAAAATCCATATATGCATGTTACAATGAATCAAAATAAAACAACACAGTACTCATGGCTATCTTGGATGTGTAGCCAAATCCTAGTCTGGACAATATTTAATGCTCTGAATAGTTTTGTTAACAGAAATTATTAGAAACTCCTAACTGAAACAAATTTCTATTAGAAAATGCTGGCATGAACAAATTGAATAATTATACATATGAATGTTGAACCAAGATCAGAGATGTACAAATTTTAGGACATATTAAATATAAAACATTATTATATACCACTACTGCACCAAGGCAGCAGAAAAGGGGAACACTTACTACTGAGTGCTTTTAAATCTATTCTGTGATTCTTCCCAAGTTTACTGGTTAGCTCTTTAAGGGTATATGTGAAGACCTATTCATTCATTCTCTTTGCTTACTAACTTGTACCCTTAACCAGAGGGTATCTCATTAATACCAAGGTAATTGTTTTGCACTAATTGTTAGAAAGAGTTATGAGCTTTAATTTCTGTAACATTCTCAAGTATTATGAACATAGCTGCAAACTGCAAACAAACAACCAGCTTATTTCAAACTTCTTTATTATTTATTTTTTTCTCATGGTTACACTAAAGACTTTTACTAACATCATAATTATGTCATATACGTCATGTTGTGGAAAGATTTTTTCCCTCCTTTTAATGTTTTACTTGTAGGCTTTAACAAGTTTATAGATATCAGCCCCCAGTGTTATGATAGAGTTTTAGTTTAGAAGCTGATGACTGTTATTTCACTGTAATCCTTTCTTGCAGATTTATGGAGTCATAAACCTGATGGTGCTTTAAGGTTGCTTTCAAAAGGAAGCAGCAGGAACAACAAGGGAAATGTTGGAAAGCAAAGTGTTGTTGGATACTGTAGAAGTTTTTCTGTTTTGACGGGAGAATCAGGATGCCTATGCAAGTGACTGATACTTCTGGGATATAGAATATTGTAGGCAATATTAGCGCAAACTTTGGCAGCATCTCTTGCTAATTTACTGTTATTATGGCATACACTCTTATCATTCCGTGCCTTCCTTTGCCCTTGGCAATATTTTGTGCCAGCAGTTTTCTGTTGTGCCATGGTTTTCTGATACACTGAAAAGGCTTGCTAGTCTTTAGGTTTACCATAGATGTCTCATAATTTTGTCCTGTAACAATATGCACAGGAATATGCATAAGATTTGGTAGATTTTGTACTCTTATTTGCCCTGTTAAGTTAGGATTCTTTCTGGATTCAATTGTCGATTTAAACATTATATTGGTCATGTATGTACCTTTGTGTTTAAATAGCACTGAAGGGAGTTTATGTCTCTTTTCCAAATATTCCCCCAAAGTCAGCAGCAAATATGGGGGTTCAAAATACAGCATAAAACTGGAACTTGGCAATAAAACATTTGTTTGATTTTGAGTGTAGTCATACTTACATCAGTAGCAAAACCATTAGAAATCTTTTTGACCTTTTTATACATTGTTAGCATTATTCTGTGATAATCTGAATTCTTATCTGATTACCTAAAGTATATAGAAAGGACATCAGTCATTAACTCTAAAAAAAACCCAAAAGCATTGTCAGGCATACTTTATGAATTTAGAAACAAGATAAAAGGTCTGTGATTCAAAAAAACCCAAGCAAATGCCTTTTTTTTTTTGTAGCCACAGGCATCATATTTACTTAAAGGATTGTAACTAAAAGCAAATATCTTTTACAGGAAGCTGGGACAAAAGCTGTCAGAGAATTGGGTAGTTAATAGCCCTGAAACTGTTTTCTCTGCTTCATTTCAAAAGGTTAAGGCAAAAAATGTTTGACCTTTTACAAAGGGAATGGTTTCTTGCAGGTCACAGTGCCGTGTGGAGTGCTGCTTGTCATGTGCAATTTGATGCAATCATTATAAATGCTAAAATTATTGCTACTGGCAAAGGCTCCTGCACAAGGAGTATTTCTAAATCAGTGACATTTGCTTGTTTCAGTCTCTCAAAAGTTGGAACATGTCCTTCCACTTCTTTCACTCAGTTGTATTTTCCAGAGTTTTTGACAGGGGGAACAAATTAAATAATGTGATTGTTCTACATAACCCAGAAAATGTAAAGAGGTCAAGGAGAGAAATGTCAAACATGAGCAAAAAAGATGCTGTTAAACTCATGATATCTGTAGTTCATTAGCTTTCACCTTGACATATTAATGAAATATGAAAGATATTTCTATATCATATATTACAACTTATGAATATTTTGATGAATGTCATATAAGCTGTAGGCTAAATTTTGCTGCCATTGAGAACAATGGGAAGTTTTACTACTACTCTCAAAAGAATAAGACTTCACTTTACAGTAAATTTATCTCCTATATTTCGTTAATAATTCTTGTTTGGATACTGCTTTCTTTCCACATAGCCAGTATACGAGTAACTAATTAATGAAAACCAGATTTTTTTTCTCTTGTGCTTTCTTAAGTTTCATTTTTGCTGTGACCACTGTAAAAAGCTGTGCAATAGTGGACAGTATTTGAGCATACATATACATGTACCCTAGCACTATCAGGAGTTATAGACTTATGCAGTACTTAACCAATTCTGTCATGAAATGTTTCTTTGAACTTTTTGTCTGTTTAAACCCTAATTTTTTTACAGTTGCTCTATGGTTATAGTGGAAACTCACAAAAGTGAGATGCCATGTGTTACATGATCCTAACCCTTAAACTGCAGCAGAAGTGCTATTATAGTAAGCTTCACAGTGGTAAAAAAACCACCAAAGTAAAAGGCACATGGTAAATGCAGGGATTTTTTTAACATACTCTAAAAGATGGCTAACTGAGTCTATAGACAGGCATTGTTAGAAACTTCTAGGAACTAGTGAATTTCTATTTTCTGTCATAATAGTTTAGTTATCGACCAGTTATTGTAAGAAGTGTTTATGAGACCACTATGAGAGCTTCTCTGGTCTCCTGCTGATAGTGATTTAGGATTCACAAACTGTGTCTGAGTCCTTAAAAGGCCCTATCTGGTAGTTCTGCTTAGAGCACTAAATTCACCACTAGGGACAGAAGTCATTATGTCTTTCACTGAAAAAATGCAGTAAGAAGAGATTTTCTTTTTATGTAACCCACTATTTCAGTAGTAACATAGTAGTTGGAGTGCTAAAAAAAGAAAGAAAAAATTGGCTCTGCACAACCAGTACTAAAAATGCAACAAAAACCCAATACTGTCCAGTTGCTTTGCTCACTGTTTTGTAGCAGGTTATAAATGCAAGTCTGCCAGCAGACTTCTGGACCAAACCAAATGGATCCTTCTAATAAGAAATCCCACCATGACAGAGAGTCCTGTAAACCACTAAATGGCTGTTTTGTATAAGTAATAGACTGGAAAACTCAAAAAAGTAACAAACAACTTCTTGGCCATTTTGGATGCTCTGGTCAATGCCTCCCATATCCAGAAGATTTGAACCTTCTCCAGGATGGCTAGCTTTGTCTGATTCATCTCAAAGGTTGAGGATAACACAATAATGGCCCTTAGGTACTGTCATGGTTTCCCAGTCACACACATGAGAAGAGCAAGAGAAGTGGCACCAGGAACAGAAGCATTGGAAGTGGCAGTATAAATAATGGGCCGCACATTTTTACAAGGGTTAAACAGAACTTTCCAGCATGGATCAGCTATTTTAACAGTGCTAACAGGTTCACATGCTATTCATCAGGCAGATTGACATGCAGACCGTCTTCTTTAGATCATTTATGTTCCAGTGTTCTGTAATGCTTACAGAAGAACTCTGAAAGCGAGGTATTTATTGACAAGTTCACATAGTAGATACTGAAGATTAATCCCCACAAAAACACTCAATAAGCAACTCAAGCAAGTCAGCTGGGGAAATACTGATCTCCCTTGCATCTTGCTGACCTCTTTTGGAGGCTTTTTTGGATTAGTTTTTTATGGTGTCTCTTGCCAGTATTTGTCCTCTTGCATCATTTCTTGTCACCATCTGAACTATTATTCTTTGTTTCCTGCTTTTCTTATCTTACTTTCTTTATCTCATGTACTTATTCCTTCATACCAACTTCCTTAGCAAAATGAGGCCAAGGTCTTGTGTTCAGGCTGCACTGAATTTAAACCTTAAATCAGGAACAGCTAAAATTCAAGGTTGAGGTTCAGCTGGCGAACACAATGTATGGCCATAAAAAAGCCCCAGACTATATGAATAGAAAGTTCACTGGAGAAATGTTCCAGCTGTCATGAAGTACAGGTGATACCACTATGATCTGGGATATGCTTGCCTTTGGCAGTTTGCTCCTACTTCAGTCTGCACCATCAGACCTGGGAATCAAGCCAATACAAGTGAAGTTGTTTACTCAAAGTCTGCCTTACCTTAGGGACCCTCAATGCCATTCATCTTTCCTTCAGTTACTTTGCAAGATATGGTAAAAGCACTGTACAGTTAACACAGTCTATTAGTTGCTTAGAGCACTGAAGTAGTTTCAGCACTACAAAGAATCATCAGTGAAGTCTGGCACCTAGCTTTTAAGTGTTGCTCTGCATGTGTGACACTCGGCGTGACAATATGTTAAGGAAACTTCCCTGTTTGGCCATGCAGAACCCACTCTGGCAGTCACACTCACACCATCTGAGCTGGGACTGAGGCCCCTTCGCAGATGCGCACACCACACTCACACAGTCAGACCAAGTTTCCTTACTGACTCGACTGTCTCAGAAGTCTCAGTCTTTAAAGTAATTTAATCTTGGTGCAATAGCTAAATAACAGCTTGAGCTGGTGCCTTCGAGGAGGGACCTTGCACAAAGGAAACCGTGGGTTTTTACAGATGTACATCTAAGTGCTGGGCTCTTCCTCCTCAGTCCTTGGCTTCTGCCGTGTCTCTGAGTGTCCAGTTCCCTGGCTGGGTCATAGGACCCTGTGTCCTTTGTTGTGCAAAGGGTCAGCAGATCACGACCCCAGGGTCCCAACACCCAGAGGTCACCCTGCAGCTCTCACTGCAGCTGCTCACTGAGCTACCTGCACTGAATGTATTCCTCAACATATACATATATATACATGTATACATACAGAAATTCTCTCATTGTGTGTCTCATTGGTGAACATAGGTGTTCTATACTATAATGTGTCACAAAATCCATATCCTCAGTTTAACAGTATTCTTGCCCTTTTGCATTACGAGTTCATTGGAAAGGTTCAGAAGTCCAAACGATAGGCTATTTCTAAATTCCATGAAATTGCACATGAAATTATAATTCTAAAAAAATGAAAGAACACAGTTACAAACCTTTAAAATGTTGGAAAAATACATTATTACAAATTGCAATCATTTAAAAAATGAAGTACTATAAAAGTTTTTACATATTTGAACATTACATTTAAAAGACTAGGTAAGTAAAAAAAATTAGAGAGTTCTATAAAATCTTGACTTTCCTAGTTCATGGGATCAGAATTTCAACATTGCAATGTCTTTCCTATCTTTTCTTGGTTGCTTCCCTCAAGAATTAAGACATTTGCATCCCAGGTGATCTTTCACCCTTTGCAAATTATAACCTGGCATGTCATGCAAGATTTTTACTGTAAATGTGTTAAAGTAGCTATATTTAATCAGAGTTATTCTATTGATTCTTTGAAGAAATAATGCATGTGTCTTTCAGAGAATCCAACCCATGAGTTACAAGGAAGAAAGCTTTCCTTTTTTCAAACAAAGTATCTCTAGAGACTAGAACAAACTTCAAAACAAAAAAAGCACAATAGAAAAGCAAAAGCTTTTCTATATACAGTGTCTGTGGAGGGGCTGGTACCAATCTCTTCACAGTGATTACCAGTAACAGGGTTTTGGTTGGATATCAGGAAAAGGTTTTTCACTGGGAGGTTGTTTGAGCACTGGAACAGGCTTCCCATGAAGTGGTCACAGCACCAAGTCTGTCTGAGTTCAAGAAGCATTTGAATGATACTCTCAGGCACATGGTGTGACCCTTGGGGATGATCCTGTGCTGGGCCAGGAGTTGGACTCACTGATCTTTGTCGGTCTCTTCCAACTCAGTGTATTTTGTGATTCCGTGATTCTATCTCAGTTCAACATACAGTATAATTCCCTGGACAAATATCGCAAATTTAATTAGAGTAATTAATAATTTTAATTAGAGGTAACTATTTTCACCACTTTCTTCTCTGACTACATCCATAAGTTCTGCCTAATGCATGGGCTATGACAGTAAACATGGAGCTGTGTGATAGACACTCTTCTCAGCTTTCCTCTCAAACGGGGTAGTTAGAGTAGGCACTTCGAAAAAATGTTGTTCTCACATCTAACTGGTGAAAGCAACCTCCAAGTAAATCTTAGAAACAAGATTATTACAACTACAAAATGTAACTAAGAACTATCCAAAGAAATCTTCCGCAGTGGGATGACTCCTATGACAGGAGCTTTGGAAGGGAAGGATACAGGCTCTTTAGGAAGGACAGGCAGTGGGGATGAGGAAGGGCTGTTACCTTCTATGTCAGTGACCAGGTGAATTACATGGAGTGCTGCCTGTAGATGGATGAGAAGCTGACCAATAACTTGTGGGTCAGAATTAAAGGGAAGGTAGGGACAGATGATACTGTAGTGGTGGTCTGCTACAGTTTACCCACTGAGAAAGAGCAGACAGACAAGGCCCTCTAAAGACAATTTAGGAGTGGACTAAAGTTCACAAGTCCTCGGCCTCACTGGGTACTTCAACGCCCTCATAACTGCTGAAAGGACAACACAGCAGTGCACAAGCAATTGGGGAGGTTCCTGGAGAACATTCAAGATGACTTCCGTCTCCAGTTGATAAAGACACTGGGGACAGGTCCCATTCTTGTCCTTCTTCTCACCAGCAAGGAGGGACTGGGGGGAATGGGAAGCTTAAGGGCAGCCTGGACTGCAATGATCATGAAATGGTCGAGTGCAAGATACTGGGGGTGTCAAGAAGCACATGCAGCAATCTCACTACTGCTGCAGTCTAAATTCTAATTGGTAAAAGCTTGATAAGAAATGGATGTGAAGAGTGGTGTGAATTATCTTCTGTACCAAAAGCTAAAGAAAATACTTTAACAGTTGGAGTCCTCTGTGGATACACTTGGTCTGGGCTTCTCAAGTTGGAAAAAAAGAAAGAGGAAAAAATGAGTATAATTTATATACAATGCATACAGAAACTCTAGCCTATCTATGGCTTGGCAGAGAAGTTTGTCAGTTTTAACCCCTTCAAAAAAATCATTAGTTCTAATCAATTACCCCATCAAATCTCATCAATTCTCTCTACTAATAAACTGCAGAGATCTTTCCTTGATAAATAAAAAATATTTTAATAATTAATTTAATATTTTAAAAATATTTTCCTGTACTGTTTTAGACTAACTTTTAGAGAAAACTATATATACTTTAAAAGTTTCCCTTCTGAAGACATACCACCACCCTTAAAAACTAAATTTGAAAGTCTGTAACTTGTGTAACATCTGCTGCCATCAAAGGTTAACAAAATTATTATTATATATATATATTCTGGCAAGTAATTAAAATTCAAACATCACTGTAGAGATATAATTCGGTTAACTTCTTTTAATTTTACAATTAAACAAAACCCTTCTCAGACAAATCTTAATGCAGTTTTTTACAGAAAATGAAGAATATGTTTTGTTTACATCAAGGATAAATGAATAAAATTTCAAATAACTGTGTACAAACTTCCTTCTCTATGTAGCATTTGAAGCCCCCAGAAGAGAAACAGGAAGATTAGGCAAAAATTATTGGAATAACATCTAACTGTTTTTCCTGAAAAAAAATCTATGATCCCTCAATTTATTATTTTCTTTTATATGCACTTTGATTCCCATTCCCAAGAGCCATTCAAAAAAAAAAAGAAGAAAAGAAAAAATAGTGCTGTTTACAGTAGTATCAATATGTGGAGATGAGGAGGGGATTTCAGCTTGCAAATTTTATGTAAACTTTAGGAAATACTTCTTGGCTGCACTGAAGCTTCTTTTAAGATAAACATTTAAATATTGTATTGGAAATTACTCAAGAGGGTACAAGCAATCTACATAGATTTGCTACTGCCTCTCAAAACAATATGAAGACACAAATTCAACTGCAAAGTCAACAGAGGTGACTCCCTTGGTGAACTTCTGACTTAAATTTACTTATAAGTTGGCTTTTCCTCCCTCCTTTAGGAATACTTTGAATAAGATATGAAGGGAAAATAAAAATTTCATTATTCACATCGATTCCATGTTGTTAGATTTCAACTTTTCTTGGTGGCTTTTAAATCTATAGTAGGAATATATAGGTGACCTGTTTGGCTTAAGTCACCTGAGAACTCCGAAAGTTTTTGGTATGGTTGGCAGCATTAAGTGGCAGGAAGTGTGGCTGTGGTTGCAGTAGACTGTGCAGCCACAACGCGGTGGGCTGTGGATGGCTACCGGTTTTGGTGTGTGAAGCTTCTCCTGGGCTTTCTATTCTACTTTTCATCTTAGACAAGGAACACTGTCCTGTGGAGTTTGACAGCATAGATATCCCAGTCCTGGTGTAGTAACTCCCATCGTACTACTATGAAGCCAAATATTGTCCACAGGAAAGCTTCTTCATTGATGGTCTTTTGTCCCTCTGTTATTAAATTGCTACAAAAACCCCAAACTACCACATTTAACATCCTTCTCCCCTACCCTGCATTTACTACCTTTACTCTGCTTGTTTAAAGTAGGAGGGTATGTGATTGGCTGGGGTTTTTTTACTTTCTCCACCCAGGCAACAGCATCTGATGACTTTGCTTGGGTCAGTTGAATTATTGTTTTCATGAAGCCTAAATAATATGAGCAAGGAGGTAAGGTGGAAAGCTAAAATGGTGAGAAATATTTACAAAGACAATGTGTGAGACTGGATGTGTTGGTTATGCTTTGATTAAAAGAAAAAAAGGATCTTGAGGCAAACATTTTGTGCCTTGGCTTTACTATCATTCCCTTCTTTGCTTCCCTGTATGCCCTCCTAAAACAACAGGTCCTCCGTTTCCCATTCTTCACAGTACAACTGACACAGTACAACTTCTGACCTGCTTCACTGCCTCCAAGGATACGTCTGTTCCCTTGTAGTACGGTGTTCTTGGCTGTGGAATTCAAGCAGTGTGATAAGATTGTGAGGTAGTGATCCTAAATTTGGGAAATGAAGTTGTACAGAGGAGAAGAGGGGATGCTGGAGAGCTACTTGGCCAATTTAAGCTTGTGATTAAATTATATAGAAGATAGGTATATCCATAAGGTTGCATTTTTTAGAAAGTATGACTTTTATATCTAAGTTAAAAAATAAATAAATGTGAGACTAGGGAAAATATCCTCTGTTATATAGATGTGTAGACTGCCACAGTAATTTTGGCAATATCTCTGCTGGTGTTATATGGCTAGGTTACTGTTGAGAACTTTCTCACCAGAATAATTTCTTATGCAAAAACTGTATACTGGGTTTGGAGAGGTTTTATGCAGACATCCTGTTACCTATAACAGGTTTTCCCTTTAGCTCTACTAAATGGATATCTGGAGTTAATAACTCATTTGTTGGATACATAATGTGTGTCTGGAATTAAAAAATACTGATCTTGTAATTGCCTAAATCATGCAGATCCTTGTATTTACCATTCTGTTCCATTTGTGGTAAGAGCAGGTTGAATTTGAGCTGTAAGATTTGTTATGGGAATAAAGGGATATGTCTTGAGTTCTGATTCCCAGGTTTGTCAGATTTGTCTAATAATAAACATCCAGAGTATAGCTGTTCTCACCAACCTTTAAAACGAATATGAACGTAGAATTATTTTTGTTAGTATTGCACTATGCTTAGCTGAAAGTTCACAGTTTCCTTGTTTTGCATCTAAAATAAGGGTACCTGAAGCCGTAAGTTATTCCAATCACTTATTTGCATTAATAATTAGAGCCTTTTCTGCTGTGTAGCAAAGTGAGAAATGCTTTTCTGATTTATTTTTTGTATGTTCTTTCAGTTGAAATAGAGATCCAAATACTTAATGACATGATAAAAATTTGTGTCAAGGGGTCTTTAAGTCTGTACACTGTTGAATGCAGCATATACATTCGCTGTCTGGAAGATCCAGCACCCCTTATTCATTATCCTAATGTATAATTATCACTTAGGATTTGAATGATGAGGGGAAAGAAAAAAACAAAGACTCAGAATACTTCAGGTATGTTCTTATGAGAAAGGTAAGGATTACTTTCTGTGTTAGCAAATGCTTACAGAGGTTAAATATTTTATGCATTTCATGGGGTTTGAAACACAGAGATGTCTCTGATACATGTTTTCCCTTCAAGAGGGAAATCTGCATTAAAATTTGACCAGTTGCTAAGATGTCTCCTTCTTTAAAGACCTAAATGCCCTTTCAGTTTAGTTCCTGTCATATGCAGAAAGGGGTCACAGAACCACATCTTTTCAAGTTGTTTTCCAAGGCAGGAGTGCATGAGGTTTAAAATATGCCTTTTGATTCCTTTCTCTGAGGAGTTAAAATCTGTAAAAAATAAATCTGATTTTAATAATCTCATCCACTATGCAGAAAAAAGTTATGCAATATATTTCAATTTTCAACAGTTCTTTCTAGGGCATGCAATTTCCTTCCAGCACCTGATTATTGCTCTTTCAGAACTATTTTAGTCTATCCCATCACTGATTCTCATAATGTCTAGTTCCACTTAAATGGGAATCAGCTAAGTTATAAGTATTATTGAGCAAGTCACACATATACCCTAAACTTAGACTTCAAGAAAGTATTACGAACAGCTCTAAAGGAACATCAGGGTTAAGCAGCTCACATTTTGACAGTCATAATCTGAAAAAGAAATGTTCTGTTTTATTGGGGAGTATTTAAAAATACGAAATACCATTTGCAGAGGAAGAAGGGTCAACCTTGCAACGTCCCTGTAATGCTTCTCGGGTAGTTTACATTAATGACCCATGTCTAACAAATTTCCCAATAATCTTGAATAGGAACCTTGGTTAACTTTCTGTTTTATTTTATAGTTTTCAGTTAAGCACCATATCATTGGGTAAGATTATATTCTGGTACCTGTAAAATAGCTCTGCCAATGCTTCATAAAAACAATACCTTCATCTCATTTTTGCAATGGAAGGAAGTCTTCTTTGTTAATTAGGTGCAGCACAAAATGGACTGATCAAATTGAGTTCTGGATAGTGGTCACATATCCTGAAGAAAATGCTGTGAAGCCAGAGTATTCATTTTTTTACATATAATATGTGACAAAGGACAAGATTTTGCTGTGCCTTCTGTTTTTATAAATTTTCAATTCTATTTGTATTAATCTGTAAAACTTTTAATGAAACAATTTTTATTGAAGAGAAACTGTTTGTACTGTTTGTAAGTAATACAAATGATAATAAGTAGTTCAAAAGTAAATTTCTATATCTCACAGCTCTCTGTAAAGTCCTTTGAAATTTCTTAAATAAATTCAAGTGGTATACCAATACTTACTGTTGAGAGGTGTAGATAGAAACAGAGGCCTTGGGGGAAAAAAAAAAACAACAACAAAAAAAAAAAAAAAGGGAAAGAAAAAGAATGAGGCTATAAATACAATAATGGTACAGGGTTTTTCTCAAACACTATTGGGTATTTGCAGGGGTTTCATCTGAGTTAACTTAGACACCTGAAAATTATTTGTCTAAACTTTAAGAGTGAGCCCAGATCATTGTCATCTTCAGGAATTAGTAACCTCCAGGATGAAACAAGGAAGATATGCACCTTTAGAGGGCAAAACACCTCCTACAAGGACAGGTAGAGTACAAGACAGGTTGAGTGAACTGGAGTCATCTTTACCTCTATTGACCGCATGAATAACTGTACAGTGACTAATTTGGATTCAGGCAATTAACACTGAGGTGTTCAAAACTAAATAGATTTCATCCTTAAGTTCTGAAACTACTTTAAAGCAAGTTTTCCATGCATGATGTTACTTATTATGTAAGAGTAATGCGAAAATGAAGTGATGCAGTCTCTCATTCATTCAGAATGCTCTAGTCTTCTCTGTTCTGCACCTACTTGGAAGTTCTCTAATAAAGCAAATAATTTTGGAATATGCTACCAGTCCTGAGATTTCAAGCTGAGATTTTGGGTTCTTATGAGGACTGAACTGCTCAAATTTCTTGTGCAAGCTCAGTCACTGAAGTAATCCCAGAACCATGATATTTATATATCAGCATTTGGTATCTTTTTATTCTTATGCAGGATCAGCCGTTGAGACTACTAGGACTTCCATTCTGTCAGGTAAAGGGCAAACACAAAGGAACCAACTACAAAAACCATGTTTCTACCTTTTGCAAAATCCATATGGTCCTAGTGGAAAATACTTGGGGGTGAAATGTGTGGTGAGCAAAGTCAAAGTAACATGTGCTTTGTGAATTTGCATTCATTAGAAGGAAAATGCTATGAAAAAAAATTATAAGAAAGACAAATAGAGAGAAACTCTCAATTTACTCTTCTCATCTCTTTATCTCACTACTGTTTATATCCTGATTGGTAGAACAGACAAAGAATACCCTTCAAAGTCATAAGCTGCTGAAATAGATTTTTCTACCACGTGAGAAGATGAAATATATCTTGACTGAAGACAGGCACTAAACAGGAAAAAAAAAAAAAAAAAAAAGAGAAGTTCAGTGGTGTTCTGTTCTTAGATGAAACCCTAAGTATTACTTATGGGACATACAGCTCTGTTTTAAAAAGACTTGACCAATGCTGGATTGCACAAGATGGCATAATGAACTTCATTTCCCACATATATGATTCATTGCTCTTTTCCCTGAGCACAGCAGTCATTTCTCTAGTCCTAGCAAATTAGATGGAATGCTTAGGGGACAGTATGTGAATTCTAATGCTTTCTCCTCCCAAAGTGATGAGAAAGCATATGTATCTTTCAGGTTTAAAGAATAATTTCTATCGCTAAGGGAAAACATCATTAAAGATGTACCCTCGAATCAAATTAGATTTTTGGATTTTCCGGTGAAATATTAGAACACAAATACCAATGTTTGTAAGCATTCTTTTTATAACAGGATGAGAAAGATATTATTTCAAAGTTTCTTAGACTGCAAAAAGTGAATATGGAAAAATACATATACAAAATTGAAACAGAATCTTGCAGTCTGGGGGCCTTGTTCCCATAACTGAGTTAACTATCATAAACTTTCCAAAGAAAATATCCAGATCTCAGGGGAAGCCATGTATTTCTGCAAAAGGCAAGTGATGACTTACAAATATATTGTTGAAGTTTAGGAGTCATTGTAAATTCTATTAATTCCTTTTCTCTTACTTTCTCATTTCTCATCTCTTACCTTTTTTATCTCCCCTCCCCGATATCCATCCTAAACCTCCCCTGGCAGAGCTTAAGACCATGCTCTCTTGCCTTACTGCTGATTGCCTGGGAGAAGAGACCAACCCCCACCTGGCCACAACCTCCTTTCAGGGAGTTGTAGAGAGTGATGAGGTCACCCCTGAGCCTTCTCTTCTCCAGGCTAAACAACCCCA
>JAWMRA010000113.1:89849850-89891340 GCA_035584735.1 Pseudotriccus pelzelni | reverse complement strand
GCTCTCCAGCCACTCTGTGCCCAGCCTGTAGCGCTGCAGGGGGTTGTTGTGGCCGAAGTGCAGGACCCGGCACTTGGTTCAACCTCATCCTGTTGGAATCAGCCCAACTCTTCAGTCTGTCCAGGTCCCTCTGCAGAGCCCTCCTGCCTTCCAGTAGATCAACACTCCCCCCAGTTTGGTGTCATCTGCAAATTTACTAATGGTGGACTCAATCTCCTCATCTAAATCATCAATAAAGATATTAAACAGAACTGGGCCCCACACTGATCCCTGGGGGACACCACCAGTGTGTTTCATGATGTTTCCAAAAAGACTACAAGAGATCAGAGTATCCTATGTTTGTCTGGTAGCTGAAATTGTGTCCCAGACCTCATATTTCATGGGTGAGTCCTAAATGTACTTAGATGTGAGGTAAATGCTGCTTATCTTCAGAAATAGTGCTTGCTCAAGGAATGAAAAGAAATGGAACTCTAGCTGTACAGGCAATATGACAGATGAGATGTATCTTGAACTGTGATCCCAAATCCTACTGCAGTTAATTATATGCAGTTCTTAGTTCTTAGTCTCACCAGTCAGAAATTAGGTATTGTAGCACTGAACCAGAGGATGTCTAGGGCTACCCAGGTTCACTTCAAGGCCCAAAGAGAAAAAAATATTGTACTCTCATTTAATGCAAGACAAACTGTCATAAACCTACTCTGATAAGCAAAAAGGTGACTTTTTTTTTTCTAATGTACATGTCTCCATATATGAATTACCGTGTGTACATTACAAGATAGTCCATTATTTCCACAATTTAAAGCTTTCTTTTTCTAAAAATAAGCATGTGTAAAGTTTACTGAGATCTGTGTAACTCTTTTTGTTAAACAGACAGTAACGTAAAATCCTGTGTTTTCATTTGTCCACAGACTCCTAAAACTTGTTCATTTACCAGAAAACTTACGAATAACCTAAAAGAATTTTACTTTGCTAAACTTTGTTAAGTTCTAATTTTCCTATCAGTTCTACTGTAAAATGATAGGCAGTTACAGTTTTAAGTTAACCTCTTCATAAGCATATAGTCTGGCAGTGTATTCATCTCTACTGAAGACTTAAGCAATCTATAAAAAACCCCATCAGTTTATTAAAATTTTTCTCTTCTTTTTTTTCCTTCTGACCAATGCTGTAAGCTGTGATTTGCCAGGAAATGTTAGAATGGATAGATATCAGTAGAGCTAGTTACAGGTTTAAAAATAGTAATTAGTAATTTTGACTCTTGAATTTATACAGAATCTCTATGTAAACATTTCCTTCTGGAGACAATGGGATTAAAGGAAGTTACTCCTGACACAATGGCACAGATATTTGTTCATTTCTAACTTGTGTACCTCCTTTTTCTGTAGTGTACAAGTACAATGAGATAAGAAACACTGACCATCTTACTGAACTGATAAAAACTGCCAAGCTTTTGTCCTCAGTTCTTCAATATGATTATGCTTTCAACAGTACTGATAATGTACTCAAAGATAATTTTTTTTCCTTATCAGTACCACCTTTGGGGAACATTAATCTCTGAATAATTGAGAAACACTGGCTAAGCTGTTAGCTTTAAATGACACATTAGTAGCTGTCATTTAAATTGATAGTTAGAGCTGTAATTGAGAGTAATGGTCAGAAGGTAACTACTGTGTCGTTGAATTTTTACTGCTTTATTAAATTACTGATCTGATGCAACTCTACACCTGGCTGTGGTGTATAATCACAAGACATCAGAATCTTTTTAGCATGTAAGGACAAAAATTGTGACTTTTATACTTCCCATAATAAAGCTTCATATTCTGATTGTTTTGTTTCCAAATTTTGGATGGATATGTAGATGGATATTCTTTCTTTCAGTCTGTCTATCTGTCATCATGTTTGCACAATTTTCTTTATGACCTTCAGTATGGGACTCTCTCAACTGCTATGGACATTCTTAAAACTCCTATTTGTGCTGTTACATTTGAAGTGACATTTATAGTAAGCAATCTACCAAAATTTAGTATTTGATGACTGCGAGTGCTGGTATTTGAATGCTTCCACTAAAATATTCAGGCTGACTTCTTTTTCAGATCTGCCTTTTGTAAACAGAAACAGCAGTTCCCTAGTCCACCAGGATACAAAAATGCTGTGATTGCTGCATCACTGTACATTGTATTGCTGTGAAGAGATGTAATTCAGAGTCCTCATTCTTTGCTACTTTTATGGCCATAAAACATTTAAACAGTAGGACTAGTAAGTGTACTTCTAGCTATTCCTGATGTTTCAATGAAGATTCTGGGATACTGTCATAATGTTCCTTTGTCTATCTGCTAAACAGAGATGTTGGTCTCTGTTCAATTTTTCTATTCAGTTTAATGTTCTCAGTATGTTAACTCAGTCTTCAGAGTTCTGGGCAATGTCTAGAACATATTAAAAACTCATCAATATATTTTTAAAAAAATATAATAACTGAATTCTTTTAATATGAAATGTACCTTAACAGTTTGCATTTTGTATCTGGCAGCCTGGACTCTTAAGCACAAGGCCTACTAGCTGTCCTAGATTAAACCAAAGTAATGGAAAGGGAACATAATACATAAAGATGAAAGAATTGTTGGTTAAGCTATTATTAATGTGTAGAATTATTTTCTGTTACATGATTTATACATGGACTGCTAATGCATTACATCTTGGCTTTCCAAAATACTACTAACTTGAATACAAATGTTGCTGCATTTCTTTATTTTGAATGGTTCTTTTGGCTTTCCAAAATAGTTTTGGCAAAGGAATACAAATACTGTGTTAACACAGCACAGGCCTTGTAACTGCAGGACATCACAGAAGCTTGCATTTATTACCAGCTGTACACTCATCATTTTCTCCTGAACGTTATTTTCATAATAGACAGACACAAAGAAAACGCTTTAATGGAACATGACAGCAGCAGTTAAGCCTGCATAGGAATAATTATCTCTACCCAGCATCACACTTAAGCTCTTCCTTTGCATTTCAACTGAACTGAGAGCCATTCTGTTCATTTGAGCAATAGAAGTCTACCTCAGCCAAACCATCTATGCTGTTGCAACCATTTGGCAGTATTCCACTTTATATTTCAGTTCAGCTTAGTACTGAACTTAGTACTGTAGCATTCTGATTTAAAAACAAAAGCAGCCACAAATCTGTACCATACATACCATGAAGTTATTGTGAGGGCTGACTGAGAACAGAACATGTTAACAGGGATTTGCCCTCAAGTGAGACTGTTTGTGTTTAAGTTCTATTTGGATTGATAAAAACCCTATTGTTACTCAGTATTTTCAATAATCACTTTCAATAATGGAATAATGAAAAGTATCAAATAACTTCTGATAAACAAAAACAAGTAGCATAAAAAAATGGAGAAATCACAAATCATATTGGAAAAAGAGCTGATACACAGTCAGACAGATCACTTAGTAGCTGATTAAGGTGGTTTTTAACATTGGCATATGTTCAGTAACACATCTAGGAAGAACAATTCATAGAATATATAGGCTGTGACTAAATAACTCAGCATGTGCTCTCAGCATAAAGCTTTGTGAAAAATAAAGGATAATTACACTAATTTCAAATAAAAATAGAGTACTTGGGTTCAAGAACAGGGAGTAACTTTACTGCAGCACGTAAGTACAGTTAGTATCAGAGCAGTACAAACACTGTCAAATGCATCCATTCTTAAAAGGACGCTAAAAACCAGAAGATGTAATTAAAAAAGAGAAACAGTCATACTTCAGAAATTTTGAAATAGTCTTAAAGCGTAATACTTTACAAATTTGGTTTGTGTGGGTCTGAGAAGAACTGGAGAAGGAGGTGACTGGATTATGTAACATATGTAGGTTTACAAAGAGAAAAAGACGGATTCTGAAATCTTAGCAGTATGTGAGGAAAAGGCATGACAAGAAAAAAATTCCATCAGCTGAAGTCGTAAAAAAATTACATTTGAAATTAAGAAACATGCTTTGAATAATGAGGGTGCAAAGCTGCTCATAAGAAATACCGAGATATATGGCAAATTCTCCGTCTCTTGTCTTTGCATCAAACATTTGCCTTTCTAGAAAAAAATGTTTTGATCAAATTCAGCTCACAACAGTGAAGTGTAACTACCTATAAATCTTTCTGGCTCCGCAAAGCATCAATATGAATCTATGAAAACTATGTAAGTAATCATGATAACACACATGACTTTATCAGTGTTTAGTATCATGGACAGACTTATATTTCTCAAAAAAAAAAGAAGAAAGAAAGAAAAAAAAGACATAGAATCACAATAGAGATGGAACTGATATTAGCCCCTAGTTGCTGACATGGCCAAAAATCTAAGAGCATAAAATATATGACAGTATGAAACATAACAACATTACTTTACTACAGTGTCATACTAAATTTCTACTTATGCAAAGGTGTGACTGCAACAATATGTAGACTTCCCCAAACTAAATAGAACCCAAGCAGGAAGAAGTTTTGGCTCATCCACTGATTTTTCATGTGTGGCTGGTAAATGTTAGTCAAGCCGGATACATTTTAACGTCATCAGCAATGAGAGGTCCTCAGATTATCATACTGTTTCCAAGTGACTGCAGTACTCTTGGAAAACCCTCACTGAACACATTGTTCTCCATGTCTTATCCTGCATATAGTACACGTAATTAGATGGGGATCTGGATGAATAAGGAAACGATAAATTTCACATAGATAGATTTAGGTACGAGTAGGGGGTATTTATGAAAGAGTAAGTGTTCCATATGTCTGATTATATTATAACAACAGTCTAGAGCAAGAAAAGAAAAGATGCCATCCTGAAAATCCTGTTCAGTTTCTATCCAATGTGTAAGGTGGACAAGTGACTGTTTTGACCTGAAGCTACTGATGCCCATAGTACTACTGATTTACTGTCCCAGACAAACACCCTAATAATGTGCTTTTTGCCTAAACTTGATTTTAAAAGCCAGGAAATCAGTACTTCTACCTAAGTCAAATAACGCAATAAGGGTTCATGATATGCATAGTGAACATCAAGACATTCCAGGATGTTACCCCAACAACTCCTTTGAAAAACACAACTAACAGTGGCATTGATGGATATGTGTTCTCTCCTGCTCCTGCTGACATGACTTAAATTTCCAGCAAAGCATGCAAATGTTATGGCACCTTTGAGAAAAAGGTGGCAAACTCTTCTAAACATTTTTACTCAACAGTTTCTGTATATTAATCACTGAATAATATGCGATGAGGACCAATTCCTGGAGCAAATACAGGAATGCAGAATCTCCCTCTCCAGACTGGTTGCCCCAATAATGGGAGTAGAGATTATATTCTTCTCACTTGGTCTCTCTCATTCCTTTGACTCATGAATCTATTGTTCTCTGCTCCTCAGTGGCATAACTTGAACGGGAAAGATAAAAATTAACCAACCCAGTATTTAATGCTTGTTCTTGAGAGATGTGAAGTGCTTGATTGCTCTTAAAATAAAGAAAGGACAGAATACGTGTTTCCGTGGATGGGTATCCTTCTCCTACAGGTTATTTTTCAGAAGATGCATGATCCTACCCAACAACTACATTGTAAAAGAACAGAGATTAGCTCAGTTAGTTAGAGCATGGTGCTAATAACACCAAGCTAGTGGTTTTGATCCCAGTATGGGCCATTCACTTAAGAGTTTGACTCCATGATCCTTGTGTGTCCCTTCCAACTCAGAATAATTTGTGAAATATTCAGCCCTGTCTTGCTACCTTTCAGCATCCACGACTCTTCAGGTCTGGCATAAAGTGGAAGAACTAAAAGGAAATGGAAAATAAGCCCCTTGCATTTTGCACTAAATGCAAGAAGAAATTGAAGATAAAGATATTTTTTCATATCTCTTCCCAAATTGTCCTGAGTATCTTTTCCCCATTAGCATGTTTTTTTCAAAAATTATATGTTCAGTGAAAATGAAATCAGAGTTGAGCATCACTAAGAACTGATTTGTCATGATATAAAGTCAAAATATTATGTGACAAACTAATTATGGTCCATAGCAAGAGGCATCTTAACAAGCTCTTAAGTGAGGAGTCTATTGTGGCTTTGTGCTGTCCTAGGTTTTTTGGTCTCTTCTCTTAAGATATTTATGAATAACATGGTTTTCTGTAGGATATTCCTTACTATGTTCTGTTATTATTCAAGTTCTGACATCAGATACTGTGGTAGCCCATAATTCAGAATATAACTGGAAGTTTATTCTTCTTACCAGTATAGGTTGGTGTCAAGTTTACTGAATTATCAATATATTGTCATTAACAATGGATCTCCTTTCTTTGAAGTCGTACTATGGAAGTTTCATGGTACCTCTCCGTAGCTACATTGCTAATGTTCGGGGGTTTTGTCATTAGCTTTGGAATCCTTTTCTTTGACTGTGCTTATGTTATGTGCTATTCCAAAGGCACGTGTTACTGGAAAATAGTTTCAATAAAGCAGAGTGTTTAACACGACAAAGCTATAAATTACATAAACTTTCTCCCTGATTATCTTCTTCACTGACTACATTTTGTGTGCCCTACTCTTTGTTTTCATTCTATCATGCGAAATGAATTACTAGAAGGGAGAACGATTATCCTAAAAAAACTACCTGCAAGGCTCAGCTACAATGCTAACTAGCATTGTTGCCTAAAATTTGATGCCATGAAGAATTAGCTGCACTTTTCTGAAGTAGAACATTAACATACATTAAAGAAAAATTTAGCCATGAAAAATTCATGGCTACAGGAAACGACTTAATCATGAAATGTGCATTTTGGAGGAAATTGGGGTGTGTACAGCCATGCTGCAGAACATCACAAAGGTCTCAAGCCATTACTGTACTTTGGTTCAAAGCAAAACCCCTCTGTACTTGAGTTTTCAGACAGTAGTGCAACTCATCGTGTTTCTGCTTTACTTCTGTCCCATGAGAAAAATTTAAATATGCAAGTAAAACCATAAAGTACATGGAGCAATATCAGCATTTTCCAGAAGCTCTGTTTATTGCATTACCGTATTTTTTATTCATGAACATTGCTCTAATCATGTTACTATCAAAGTTTATTATTTTTAATGATGATGACATTATTAATGTAATTACTGTAATGATCAGTAATTAAGTACTGTTTTTCATTATTAGCAAAATAATGTTCATTTGTAAGACTGATATAATGCTAAATTTAAAAAATACATAATGACTAGACTTATCATACATATATATGTATATATATGAATAATACTAATTCTCAGGTTTTTACTCTTGCAGCACAATTTTGTACAGGACATCCTTTCATTTCTTTAGACTCAAAACTGTAATGATTTTAGGAAGCATAAGAAGTGGGTCCTGCAGGTTATTCTTTTCTTAATCCTATATATTGTCACATGGATTTAATTCAGAACTGTCAATTAGCCAAATATTATGTGTGAAAGCTGAAAATTTCTATATCAGCAAGCCATTACTAAGAGAATAATTAGGTGGGGAAAAGATAGATATACAGGACTACAGAAGGCTTGTAGGCAAATGAGTGAGGTGTTGCAGACAGAGAAGTAGAAGCCTGCTAAGTGAGATATAATTGACATTACATACCTTGAACCCTGTTGTGGTTTAACCTGCAAGACAGCTAAACACTGCACAGCTGTTCAATCACTCCCATCCAGTGGGATAAGAGAGAGAATCAGAAAAAAGGTAAAAGTGGTGGGTTGACATAAAGACAGTTTAATAAGACAGAAAAGGAAGGGGGGGAAATAAGAATGTAAAACAAGTAATGCACAATACCATTCCAGGACGTCTGAGAGGAAATTATTGATGTGCCTTGTCACTCCCATGTAGCCAGTAAAAAACCCCCAATCTAAGCTGAATAAACCAGACAGTTGACTAAAGCCAAATAGAATCATGTAATCATTAAGTTTGGAAAAAATCTCTAGAAGTGGCTTCCCCTCACCTCAGACACACATGACAATGAGGTTTTCTTCAAGTTTCCTCCTCTTCCTTCTTTTCCTAAAGGACAACATAAAAGGTGTGATGGGAACTGGGTGAAAACAGAGGAATTGTACAAATCTAAGTAATGGAAGCGCCAGAAAAGCTGAGCAGCTGTGGAGGAGTTGAAACACTGAGGGGAAAAGCAAAGCAAAATTCATGACAGAGCTGTGGAAATGGGTAAAATAGGGATTAGTTCAGTCTAGACTCTTAAAAGCGATGCTACATTTCTGCCATTAGAATCTGAAGGAAAAAGAGATGGAGAAAATGCTTTCTTGTGGATGGAAATGGAAACAGGGAGATCCCTTACCAATTACTGTAATGGGCAGAGCACAGTCAACTTCAGAAAAAAATAATTTAATTTATTGTCAACTAAAATATAATGGTATAGTGAGGGAAAAAAAGGACAAAAATTAAAACAACACCTCGACACTTTCTTTTTCCCTGTGATTCCCTGATTGAGCTTCACTTCTCCACTCCTGACTCCCAAGAGGCACTGGGGGCTGAGGTGAAAACACTGCCAGTTCTGGGGCATGTACACCCCACAGAACCTCAGATCTAGTTTGCCTCTGCCTTTCTGTAGAGGTCTGGCGTGAAGTTCACTGTGCAACAGAACAACTATGTTTCATTCAAATGGTGTTATAATCAGCTCCTATAAAAAGCACCCAAATAAGCAAGCCTGTTTCCTTACAACTTCTTCTGTCCTTTGTTTTTTTGTTTGTTTTTGTTTGGAGTCTTGTGGTGGTTTTTTTGTAAAATGTAGTAAATGTTAGAAGTGATTCTACAATGCTAGACTGAAGACTTAGCATTGTACTTCATATGATTCTTGTCAGTGTTTTATATGATAAGTGTTAACTGCATTTCTTTTTCTGATAGATTATTTTGACACACATACAGAAAACATGATTGAACGAGCTTGCAACCTTGAAAAACAATAACCAACAAACAGAGAAGAACCCCATAGCCTTCTGAAGGCTCTGTCAGCAAAATGTATTATAGGCAAATACAAGAGAAACTACCAGTTGTGTGGGTAAGGATTGGACAACCTGCAATAGATCTGAGCAGCTGTGAGGCTGTTTTACTGAGAAAACTCACAAACTGTGTATCACAGCTACAGCTTTAGGCACAGATGTGCATAGGAGGTTATGGATCATATCACCACCTGTAATAGGCAGCCAGAGATTGCCTATTGCTTCAAATCAGGCTGACTGTTAACTGAAAGAGCTTGGGATGCTACTGAGCACATTCTAAGTCCTTTCTGCTAAGAATGACATTTTGGTCCTTATTGTCATGGATATGTTATAATTTTTTGGTAAAGCTTTATAAACATGACAAGGTCGTTATGGGATTATTACTAGGGACACAAGCCACTCGTAAGGTGAACCTTGAGGCTAAATCGGTAACACAGTATTTCCAAATTGCACTTTTTTTGTTTCGAATATTGGAAGTTAAATAAGATTCATCTGGTACAGCTGCAGCCAACATTTAATTTGAATTCTCTAGAAACAATAATTTTACACCCGTAAATAGTTACTTTAAATACAAATATATATATCTATATCTCATATGTACATTGAAACAATTTTTAGAAAATTAATATCTAGACAATCATACTACTCACAGAGGAAGTTTAACATGGAAACAGATTTCATGATATTGTTTAGATGCAAGTCAAGTTGGTGCAATAGAACGTGTTCTTCATTCACAATTCCTAGCAAATGGACTTTTAATTAGACAAATTATCCAACACCTGTGACCTGGACAAGCCTCACCACCTTTTGTAATGTTGCCACATAAACAAAAATATTGGGGATTTGGCACCAAAATCCAGTCATCCTCCCAGGAACTCTCTGATTTATTTAGACTTACATTAAAGCTAAAAATTAGTTTGCCAGCAGCTTTAAGGGCCCTGAACAAAATAAATCCTAAGGACAGTAATCTGAAATAACCCACAATATATTACTATCTTTCAAACATCTTCATACATGATTAGTACAATTACAGGTCTGTTTCTTCATCTGTAACTATTGTGAAAGATAAATCTTTCAACAGTAATGTTAGCTGTCAGTGTGATACACTAAAAATGTTTTTAACTCCATAGTTCTGCAGTGTGGTTTCAGCAATTCTCTGCGTGTCAGCCCCTCCTCCCTGATTTCTCTACAGGGCTACTGTTCTCAGCACAACTGGAGTAGAGAATGGATGAGTTCAAATGTGGGATCACAAATGGTATTTGCTTAAAACTGCTGTAAGATACAATGATTTTTCTGAATTTCATGTGAGGCCTTAGGATTCTTTTCCTCCTCAGAGAGGTGCTTTATCATTGAAAGTGGCAAAGGGCATGCAAGTGTATGATGTGAAGGGCAAATGCAGTCAAAATGTGGCTGAAGAGACTGTGGAGCTGTATGAGAATCATCCACCTTGTGACTGGAAGCCCATCTACCAACCCAGTCAGCAGTAAAAACAGAATTAGAACTTTCTTGGCTACTTGTCACTCTGGCTGACATTACTAGTGTGTCTTATAATTTCTCTGAATATTGAGAAAACAAAACCTGAACTAAACATTTTTAGTGCTCTTGATAATTACAGCCACGAAGGCATAAATTTATCTCACATGGTTAAGAATTTGAAACCGAAGGCTCTTTTGTTGCCCTAAGTTTAGTGACTTTTAGATAATGTGACAAAATATTATCTTTGTTTTGCTGATTTTTTTTATCCAGAAGCCCAGTCTACTTATGTCTTTGTTTCTGAACACAAACAAATCAATCTGTCCTCACAACAGAGTAGGGAGAAGCCTGTAAATTTTCCCTCGTGAAAGAAACTTACGAATAAGCGACAAGTGAAATAACCTAATAAAACATGAATTGATATGAAAAAAATAGTATTTTTCCCTGGTCCCTGAGCTATCAGCAGAAAAATGAGAACTTTAATGAATTGTGTTCATACACAAATAGAGGATGTCAGTGATGGAAAAGCAAACACATTTTTGTTTATGGTTTACACCATGGGGTAGTAATGTTGACTCAAGCTGAGGAAAAAGATACTATAAATATGTATGAAAGACACATTTAAAATTCTAGAATCCTGTCAAGACAGTGCAATATGTTGCGATTTGATTCTTCTTGCCTGTCTCTTCCATTGTTATTAAGTCAGACACCAAAGCTAGAAATTTCCAGTTCCTTCCTAAGCATGAATCTAACCTGGATCAAAAAAATACAACAAGTCATTGGGATATGCCTACAATGAAGACCACAATAGGCATGCCTGCTCCAGCTTCAGGTTAGTTCAGAGGCAGTCTCACTGCAGCAGACTCACTGCACCTTCCAGACTTGCATGTGCAACACCTGTATTGACTGTAATTCTTCAACTAACTCAGAGCCAGATTGGGTGTCCCTGCACAACACGGCTTACTGGGGTGCTGACTCCTTAGCAATGACCTTGTGAAGATGGTCACTGCTGCTTGCCCACAAAGGAGACAGGTCCTCTTTGACCCATCCAGAGTTTTGCCTAGTGCAAAGCACTAGGGCAGACAGTACTCCAGCTTGACAACCTAAATAATTGGATTGTATTGACCACAGAGCGCCCAGTGATCCTATAATCAAGTATCAAATGAAAAAAGGAAAACTAAAATAATTTTCTGGTGCCAATTGCCAAGATACCATGACTGGTGCAAGAGGAAGCTGTAAAAAATTTTTTGTTAAATAAAGATATGTCTTATCTGATCACTGAATAGCTATGGGAGATGTGTGCATCATACAGGAGGAAAGAAAACAAAAATGGAAAATTATTTAATTTCACAGAACTGGGGCTATAAGACTGTCTGTCTATCTTTGTGACAGTATGGCAATGATCATTAATCATATTTTAATGAAACATGGTTGTGATATAAATATAATTCATTATCATTAAGTAATGATTATTAATCATTAAACTGATCTCCACAGATCAGTTAAATGAGTGTTCAGTACCACCATGTAACTCATACAGCTGAATATGATACCAAGAAGTCAGATAATATTTTTATAACAAAAAAGAGAAATATTATTCTTTCTGATTTTTATTTTTTTAGTGGTGTTTTCAAAATATATTCTCTCAGTATTCTATGCAACTTTTGAATACATTAAATCTATTTACTATTTTAAAAAAATTAGTGGTGTAGTTATATGGTAAATATTCACTGTATTTGTGCAGGCAGTCATCTATAAAATTGACTGCTAAAGGTTTTGAAGTATTCTGCAATGGTGAAATGTGGTTATATCCAACATGGATTTTTACCCAAAGCATCCCATAGGAGGTAGAAATCAATATAGAGGTCTAGATTTTACTGAGTCCATGGAGAAGCAGTGGCTAAGAAAAAATGTGATTCTTAGATAAATAGAAAGGAATAAAAAATGGAAGTACAGAGCTATTTTTGATTCTCTATGATATTAGTGAGACTGGTACTGTGTTCTGTTTTATGAACTCATTTTAAAGCACTTTTGATATATTAGAAATGGCTTAAAAAAGAACTGCAGGAATGATAGAAGTTCTGTGGGAAAAGAAAGCCTTTACAGCAAAATACTCACCCAGCTCCATCAATTTAACTTGATGAAATTAAGGTTCAGTAGCAAATCTGATCATGGTCTATAAATGCAGATACTTCCAACAATGGAGGGAAGCTTAATCTATCAGAGACATTAGAGACCTAGAGCCTGAACACAAAGCACAGGTCAACTGAAACTAGAAATGAAACATGCATTTTTACAGTGAATCATTACTAACCAACAGAATAATTTACTTAGATGCTTGATACGTGTCCTAGCTGAAACAGAAATATGAGGCTTGATGTGCCATTCAGGAAAACCAGATGTAGATTAACATGTAGATCTCTTAAAACCTTCATATTTATCCAGTTTTGCTTTTCTTTCTGTGATGGGACTCTGACCTCAGTCTGGAATATACACATACACTGTATAACACCACAACTTTCTTAGACTGCAAATGAAGCTTACCTGTCCTGTGGCCTTGGGTCTTTAGATTGCTTCTGAGGGCAGATTCACTCCCTCACTGTATCTACAGTCTCTGATTCCACTGTCAAATATGAAACTGAGAAAAATCTTAATTGCCATCAGTAAGAAAGGCTGACAAGGTAGTCTTTAGGACTCAGGATATACCTTATAATTTATTGTTTGGCATGTGGGAGACTATTGTGTCCACCCCTTGGGCCTGCCCTGAATAAATAACTTCAGAATAAACAACTACAGTGTCACTTAAGTGATGACACTGAGCTGAAAGTGGGAGAGAAATATGTCTCAGTGGTGGTCAAATCTGATGCAGAAATGACAAGAGTCTTCTGGTGAGTGTGACAGAGACTATTCTGTTCTAAGTTTGCCAAACTAGAATTGCACAAGGCAAGATGGTGGTAAGCAGGAATGATGGACCCAAAAATATTGGGCATAACTGATTCTGTTTTCCGGGAACTGGGCAAGACAATGTCAGTAACCATCTGCTGGCACAAAGAATAACCTGTTAATTACCTGATAGTCAAAATGTGGAATAAAGCCTTATTTAGGCTCACATCCCTTTGTGTTATTCAGACAAAAAAGAGGTCCCAGCATGGGATAATTCCTGCTTTAAGACTCCTCTTACACTAGTGAAAAAGAGCATGAGAGCATTCACGTAAATGACAACCAGACCCTAATGTTGCAATCTGTAAGTTTAATTCTTTATATACTATTTTTAAAGCCAACTTCCATTTTAGAATAACACCTACTAGTGTTCCTAATCACAGAATCACAGAATGGGTAAGGCTGGAAGGACCACAATGGCTCATCTGGTCCAATCTTCCTGCTCATGCAGGGTCTTCCCAGAGCACATGGCACAGAATTGCATCCAGACAGTTCTTAAGTATCTCCAGTGGGAGAGACTTCACAATCTCTCTGGACAATCCGTTCCAATGCTCAAGTCTTCTAGGGAAGAATTTTGGTTTTGTTTTGCCATGGGCTGTGGAGCATTAAAGATACCAGATACTTAGTCTGTACCTAAAATTTGGGACATATGAATGTTTTCAAAGGCAGCTCACCTCCACCTCATAATGAAATCCAAGCACACACCATCAGCCTCTACATTCCCTTGCCTGTGCCTGGATTTCAAAAGGAAAGATATCCACTGTATGAGGACCAGGAGGGAGCTGCAGAGCATGCTGGTCAGCCTCTGATCCGGACAGCCAAGGAGTCAAGACCAACTTGGACTGCCCAGCAGCACACACTTGCAACATAACCAATGTGTCTTCAGTTGTGTCAGCAAAGAATACTTCTCTTTCTGCTGAAGAGATCTGTGGAAAGGATACTGTTTGATATTTGTATGTTGTGATGCAGTTTCAAGATGAGTTTTGTTTGTAGAACTTATTCTATCATTCCTGGAAGTGCACAAAATATTTAAACAACCTTCATAGTAGACTTTGTTCTGTAGTGTATTTCCAAACTTATTACATTTGACAAGACATTAGTCACCCATTTTTAGACAGTCATCATTTATTTGTCTTAAAGACTGAGACAGAAAGAAGATTGAGGGCAATTATGTCTTATTTCTCGACTAAAAGTTACAGAAATTTTAGAAAATTTCTTGAAAAATGTCATTCACCATACTGACAGTTTGTAGGTTATCACAGCTTTTTCCTTTTCTTTCTGCAGGTTCACCATACCTTTATTTATTTTATTTTATTTTTCACACCATGATGTTATAGAGTTTTTAGCTAGACTTGCTTGTTCTGAGTCACACTGCCTTTTTTGCACTTGTATCAGAAGCAGGTGAACCAGGCAACTTGATAAGCCAAATTCCACTCCAATGTACATTTATTATGATATAGTAAAATTGTTCTGTACATAAAACTTAGCTGCCAATGTATTTTGGACAAAGGTACACACTTGAGTCACATTAGAATGGGATGCCTGCCATGGCTGCTTTGACAAGACACAGGGAAAGACTGTCTTTTGTTACGCCTATCACTGATGTGTTTCAAAATCTACCCCACATCTCTTTTTACCTATGTCTTCCTTTTCACTTTACTAGTTTTGATCTCACCAATTCCAATTTGCAATTTTCTGTTCACACCTTCCTCCCTCCAGTTTTCCTCATATGTATGCTACTTCTTTTTTTCCATATTTCCTCTCCTGTTTTTCTTTTGTTTGTCTTCTGTCTTAATGCTAGTTTTCTGATTTTTTTCCTTCATGATTTAATCTTTAAACCTTTAATTGCACTAATATGAATTATTTACATAATACGCTATCAATGGATGAAATTAATTACCAGTGAAATTCTCTTGACACTGCTGAAGTTGTTCCTATATGCAGCAACAAGAAGGCTGGCTCAGTATTTTAAATATCGTATATACTTTAACTCTGGAGGTGACAAAGCATAGAGGTACCATTCCAAAACACAGGAGGGAAAATGTGGGTTGGATAATGAAGTGATTTTTAAAAATAAACAAAGACACATGTGTCTCTTGAGTTCTTTCCCACCAGTACAAACATGAGTAAATAAAAAAAAACAAACATGATTTGTTATGCTTCTTTCCTTGGACTACCACAGGTTAATATTTCAACACATTGTTTTTAGGGGGAGGTAATGTGGTTTTTAATTTGAATTAAGAAGTATTGCATAGATAATTCAGAAGGTTAAAAAAAAAGAAAAAAGTTAGGCATTATAGAGAACACTTCTTGTTTTTCAGAGAAAGGAGAAAGAGAGTAACGCTCCAGCCCATTAGGCTAACACAAACTCACATATAGTTTTTCACCTCTTTAAAGGATTGCAAGAAAAAATAAACTAGTAAAAATAAACATCAGGTGGAAAAAATTAGCAGATGAAAGGTATCCACATTAATTCTAGCATTTATGTTTCCTACAACTTTCACTCCACACAAGTAGTATAGCTTCAGGTTTGCTGCCCCTCACTATCAGAGTTTGTTTTATGATTTCTGACTTTCAGAATCAGGAGTGAATGTTGATTCCAAAATCAGTGAATTGCACAGGTTGTGCATATGCTTTTCCAACTGCAGCTTTCCTCTCTAGGGCTTTTAGAAACACAGCTGTCCAATCTAAAGCAGTGGTTTTCAAAATGTCATTTCTGGATCTTAAGGTTATATCATCAGCAAATCCACCAATATCAGGGCCCAATAATAAACATTTGTATGTGTCTGTTCGTGCTGTTAAATTGTTAGTAGAGATGGTTTGAGTTCCACCACAATCAGGAACCTTTTCTAGTAGGCAGCCTACTGCCTGCAACACGCAGTTTCATCTCAATGCAAACTACATAGAACTTTTGCCTAAAGATTTTTTTGTATACATCCATTTATATTGCTTAGGTAGGGCAATTTTTTGAGGCTTTCAGTTGTGCTTTCAAGTCCTAACTACTTCATAAAGTGCAGGTAGGCCGCATAACACGTGGCTGTCAATTTGCATGAGAGACCACTTCCAGTCTAACTTCTCACTAAGAAGACACGCAGCTGTGCTCTGACATTGCCATTGAAAACAAGATTTTCATGTCTTTTCTGTAAGTAGTAAGTTTGAAAAATGTCTGTAGTAGTCCATCTGACCAGACAAAATGTGCAACTTTCTTCTTTGGGTTAGTTTGCCTTTCAAATTAAAATAGGAGTTATGCATTCATATTTTAACATTGTGAACACAGTTTTAGAACACCTGGGTGCATCTGATCCAGAATGTTAGACAACTGAAAAGTCACTGTGACTTTAATAACTTCTTTCTTCTTCCCATAATATGTCCTTTAAGAAAAAATCTTCATATCTTTAGGAAAAGTACAAACTCCTCTGACCTAAAAACTGGCCACACAGAATTGCTTCAGTTTAAGCAGAATAAGAAACAAGAGTTGCATAAGGAGACTGAGATATTAGTAGAAGTAGAATAATCAAACGTGTTAATACACCTTAGTATATTTGATTCACTATGAATGTGCATGTGTGCATGAACGGATAATCAGGGATTTTACTATTAGTGTATAAATTCTGATTTTCAAATAGTGGTGAGTTCATTCACCAAAATATTAATTACCATTATTTGCTTACTCTGTGTTGCTGTCTTCCTCTTTTTTTGAAAATTTTGCCCTTATTGTTACTGAATGTTTCAAAGCATCAGCTAAAAGAGATTTATTTGAATGCACACTAAATGGCAAAGCTACAGTAATCAAAGATACTGAAAAAAAAACCCAATTCATTTTTCTCTTCTATAATGTTGACTTCCTGTTTTATCTGCTGTATCTTATGGATAAAGTGATGCCTTGTCACATAACAACCCACCACTAACAAATTCCATTTACTTGTGGATGACAAACTGTAATACTGAGGTATTAATTAATGTACCTACATAGCATCTGGATCTCAACAAGCACATTACAGCTACATATCTCAGATATAGACACCTTAAATCTTTCACTTACCATTCTTCAGATTTTTCCTTCCCATTTTTCAGACATTTTTGATACTGGTTATTTTCCATAGTTATGCTATCCATATTCTAGATCTATGTGGATACATAGATGGATATAGATACATGTAATGTAAAAGAACTCCAAATACAGAATACTGATCTTCATTGTCTTGAAAAGAGAAAGAGAATACCTGAGAGTAGATAATCATATTATTTAATTTAATAGAGACAGACTCTCAGGTGTTATGGTGGTACTGATTATGAACAAAGTACAGGAGAGGAGAATGAAACAGGAAGCATGTCAGAACCTGATCCTTAATTGTGATCCAATAATTTGCCCTGGTAATTTGTCCATGCATGGTTCCTCTTGTGCTTCTCTCCTTCTCTGAATGAAAAAGAAGGGGATGGAAAATATTTCAGCCCGCCTCACTGGCAGTGCAGGCAGAGTAGCCCCTTTGGATAAGGTTAAGGCCAAGGTTCTATGGCTTATATTCTTTCTACTAATGATATACTGTAGGAAGAAAGCAGGAGAAAAATATTTCTTGTTTATACCTGTCCAGGTGGTACCAAGGACACAAAGATTCTCATCTATGAAAGATCTCACCCTCCCTAGTGTAGTCTCACAATCAGTGGTGAAAACTAAGTTCAAAACCTATGTACTCTTTCTATTATTGACAAGAATGTTTATTATGCTGGATTTTTGAAACAGTGATAAATATATATATGTCAGTTTTTGTGAGATGAAATATAATTTTTGAGGAGCGGCTGTAGTATCTCTACGTAATATTTCTCTCTTGAATAGAAAATCAAATGAACATGGATTTCACTAGCTAGTATTATGACATGACAGAGTGCTTCACTGTCATAGAACTATCATTTATGTTATTAACCATCAGTAATTTTACTAAAATGCTGATGTAATGTGAGCTAAGAACATTTCACAGATTTCAAGGAAAAAGAGCAGTTAGTGTCTGTTTATGAAAGTGAATTGCCCTGAAAAATAAATTGATTCTTCAGTGTTCATGGTTTTTAATTGGCAGACGAAATAATGATAGTTTTTATTGCTCAAGTAAATTACCATATCTGTATCTTTTCATATATTGCTAAGATATTCCTAACTCTTCAGTCCTTGCACTTAATAGTCCAGAGCTACAGTTACATAATGATAAAATCAGCTCTCCCATAAATTGCCTTCCTGGATGCAGCCACATATAAGAAATTTACTCAAATGTATCTACATTAATATGGAACTGCAAGGCCATGTTTACATCACTGCTGCTGTAGATGACTGAATTAATTCAAAGGAGAAGAGAAAACTGGTTATGTCTGCAGAATAATGTCATTACTCTCGACTCCCTGCTAGTATCTTCCTCTGTTTGATCCTGTCCCCACAAACCTGCAATCATCAAGTTCCAGGCAGCATGCTCTTTAATGTGAAAATTGAAAGAGGCGGAGAAGATTACTTCGGAACTCAGGGACCACGGGGTTGTGCCCGGCAGCGTGATACAATACAGTTCAGAGACAGGCAGCTGTAGTGCTGCTTAAATTTTGGACGTATGAAATGGGATCAAAACAGTCCAGCAGGCATTGTGGGAATGCTGCCAGGAGGATCTTGCAGGAGAGTGTTTCATCGTCACCTTCACTTCACGGAGATAAAAGCTTAGCAGGGAGCAAGTGAATAGTGTTGATGCTGATTACAGAAAGTAAGAAGGGCTCCTGGAGGGAGGCTGTAAAAATAGTAGGTTAAAAGTCCTAAGTAACACACTGCTGATTTGGAGACTTTCATCCCATGTCTAGATTTCATTATTGATGACACCTTTGTAAGTGTTGTGTTTGTGTAAGGACCTGTCTCTGAATGTTGGAAACTCAGTTACACGCTGTGTTTATGTCGGTTGATTAGCTAGTGGCCTTCCACTAAAAGGAAGTGCCTTTAGGTTTGCTTTTTCTACGTAACTTGAAGGTGGCACTTTGCTGTGGATGTTCACATGCTAAAAAAATATACTCAGTGTGTTCTTGAAACTGTGTTTCAAGGCCAAATTTATCTATTATATGAAAAGTTCCAGTGGGGAGCAGTACCAAAGCACTGTTTCTTTTAAATGATACTTCAGATGCATATATATTCAATGTGTAAGAAAAATAATGCTTTGGAAATTGGTTATTTCATTACACCCAGATTTCAAGCATAACCAATTCTCTGCTATTGTATCTGATTGAATGGAGTAAACAGATTGAAACAGATTGTGTGATGACTTTAAGAGCTCATATTCTCCTGTCCTTCACGGTGACTAAATGGCAAATGGCACTTGAATTGGCATTCTTATGACCAAAGCACATAGATATTTGAAGACACAAATATATAAATGAGAATTTTATAAATATATTTTTCTGTTGTGCTTCAGAAAAGATAAGTCTGCATTTCAAGAAATTGAACACTGAAGTAATGTTAAATGTGAATATTATTAAAGTGAATCATGTCCTAATAAGTGAACAAGGCATATGACACTGAGAACAGAGACTGAAATGGGCTGTAAACTTTCTTCTTGCTCTATGTTTAATGTATACTGTTATTCTGTCTCTTTATATAGGATAGAATTAAGAATTGACTTACTTCACTGTTTCTTACGACACAAAAAAAGGGTCTGGAAAGCTGTTTGTCAGAAAGGATTGAGAGCAGCCACAAAACTGAGACTTCCATATTATCACACCTGTGTTTGCAGACAAAGTACAGATGCACAAATGAAAATATCACATAGAATTCTATTGACTGCCATTGTATGAACAGAAAGTGGAAGATTAACAAAATGGATAGAGAAATACTTCTGAGAAGCAGTTTCTTTAAAAAAGCAATTATATTTCTGTAGGCTAAAAGTTTATGGGGAATATCTCTCTTTAGCCATAGCACGAGTTTAAGACTAGTTTATACGAAATGTAGATTAACTAAAATCGTGACAAACCATTTAACTGTGCAGAAATTTTTTCAACTTTTAATATGATGTACGAACTTTGAGAGAAAATGAAATCTTAAGCCAAGTCTTCTGTTAGACAGTTGTTATTCTAATGCACATACCATTTCTAACAATCAGGAAGAAGAGGGTCAGTTTACTAGAACTGCTAATAAACTAGTAGGGAAAGAAGGCAAGCAGTATTGGTTTCCCAGTAAAGAAGTCCACCTTGAAACACCTTGTTACAGAATTTTATTTTCCCTAAAACTTGAAGTCTTAATTAAGGTTCTCAAGCAAATTCACATTTCCTTAAAATGTGTGGCCATTTTTTATAGTTGGGCTTATTAGCCTACAGGCTTAACAAATCCTTACTCTTCTTGAATGGAAAAGGAGAAATGAAGTTTGAGATTTCTCCACCTAGATGGCCAAGCAGAAGGCAATCTAAATGTTCCTAGATTAACCAGGGCATTGACATTTAAATCTTACCATCCTCTGTGGATCAAAATCCTTCTGTATTCTAAGCAGGGGCTTCTTCCTAATTCCAGGTTTCAGCTGGAAGTTTGTAAGTTCAGTTTCACAGAATATTGCACATAGGTAGAAGATATAAGGAATACGCATTTTTAAACACAAATATGAGTTCTTCAGGACAACAACAGATGAGCAGACGTCTAATATCTTTTCTAAGTATGTCAAGTTACATGCCAAACATTTTTTTAAAGATCTACTAGATTTTTCTGTCAGCCAAGTGCTCAGTAGCAACAACAGAAACAAAAAATGTTAAAAAATATTAAAATAAGATTAATAAAAATAGAGAAACCCCCAGAATATACTATTTTGTACACGCAGCTTGAGTACACATCTGTCCCCTTTTTTAAGAGTTAAAGTTGCAAAGAAGTACTTTGAGAATGAATGAAATCCCTGAACGCTTCTGTTACAATTTTTCATAGTTGAAAAAAGTCTGCTGGTTTTTGTCTGTCCTTCAATGTACTTTGAATAAAATTAGCTTGTATATAAATAACTTCCTGCAAGGTTATTTTATATAACGAACTCTTCCTTAATGTCCTCACAAGGTATCAAAATAGCATCACCATTTTTAGGAACAATTTAAGCAAGTGCTTAAATTTAAGCATTTCGGTGCCCTTTGATGCATTGAAACCTTGCTGAACTGCTTTACAGTTAAGTAAATAAGTCACATGAAGTTCTTTACTTTCAAGTCATAGGTAAGCCACAGAAACTGTGACAGTTAAGTTAGATGGCCCAATACTTCATATGGAATGAAATACAAACAAATATGAATCAGTTTGTATAGTATCTGTCTTACTAATATTAAGTCTTCCTGGTTTATTTCACCCCATCAAAGAAAAATTGGGGTTTATCTGAGTCAGAATGTTGTACTCGATTCATGCTCTTCTAATCTCTTTCCACATCATTCTTTTATTAAGATAATATTCCATATAAATATCTCGTTGCATATTCAAAATAGTGGCTACTGGTAAAAGTTATTTTAAATGTCAACAAAATGCAGTTACTGTGCAGGCAATGTATATTCCACATCCATATGGAAAAACACAAGGTAAAGAGTTCGTAAAATATTGTTTCCAGGGCACATCAGCATGTACCTATATAATACAAAATTCAAAAACAGGAAAGGTGATTTTCATTCAATTGCTACTTCATTGATTTCAAAGGTATCCCAAGTTAGTGAGCAAAGGTGTAGATGCCCATAAAGTAGAAGATAAAGGGCTCTCCTATTTGAAGTTGCTATGAAAATTTCACTGCCTTAGATGGTGTGGGAAAAGAATATTTATGCAATTCACTTTACTTAGTAACTAAACAAACCTAAAAAATACAGTGTAATAATGATTAAATTTATTCCTAAAAAACACTTATGCCACCTGGAGTGTGTGCCAGCAAGCAGTATATGTTTATGAAAGCTTTCTTTGTTCTTTTATTTATTACCTGCTTCTGAGCATGTGTTAGTGCACTTCAATCTTTCCTATTTCTTCTAGCCCAGAGTATTGCCTGCTCCCTTCCCTGGGACCCTCCTGCCCTCGCTGTAACACCTCACCCTCTGCCCCAGCAGAGCAGTGCTGGCTGGGGAGAGGGCACAGAAGTCAGGACTTCTGTCCATTATTCCTTCCTTCAGTGCTCCTGCCTGCTTCATCTTTGGTATGTTCTTTTCACTCTATTGTTGTTTTGCCTTTTTTCTGCAGCCGATGTTTGTCCAGAGTTGCTGTTGTTTTGTAGAGTTTGATAACCCCTGATACCAGTATGATTTTTCCAGCACAGTATTAAGAATTAACTGCATCACCAGTATTCATGTCTTTTTAATTTTTCCTTTTAGTTTGTCTATTCCAGTCAGTGTTTCCCCACTCTCTGATCTTTTGAAAAATTCCTTGTCCATCTCTGATTCTCAGTTTATCTATATTTTTCCACTTTCCTCTTTTTATACTTAATTGTGCTCTTTTTCTTGCTCTCAGAGATCTCTTTCATGGGTCACTTGTATTCATGAGTCTGAAAGACACTCAGGCTTAGTCCTCTTTCAAAGGGAAGCTTGTATACCTTCCTGTTTATCTTTGTGAGTTTTTTTTAAACTTCTTTTTCTCATTATTGAATATATGATTAAACTGTGCAGTGTATGATTTTACAATATTGATATATTTTGCTTACAGGTAAAGCAACCTCTTCAGGACATGACTATATAAATGTCAAGAAGATCAATAGCAAATTTAATTTATAAAATTAAATACAATTTCAAGTTATTTAATTTTCCAAAGTGTTAAAAGAGATTACCTAAACATCCAGTAGGAAAAACTAGTAGAATTTAAAATACATTTGTGGGTTAGCTTTCTTTGGCTAAATTCCTGTCTGTACTGGACTAATACTATTTAGCATGTTCATCAGTGACATGGACAGTGGGATGAGTGCAGCTTCAGCAAGTTTGCAGATGACACCAAGCTGAGTGGTGTACTTGATTCTCTTGAGGGATGGGATGCCATCCAGATGGACAGGTTTGAGAGCTGGGCCTATAGGAACCTCATGAGGTTCAACAAGGCCGAGTGCAAGGTCTTACACTTGGGTTGGGGCAACCCCCGGTATCAGAACTTGGTCCTGGTGGATGAGTGGCTGGACACGAACTGGCAATATGTGCTTGTAGTCCAGAAAACAAATCATATTCTGGGCTGCATCAAAAGCAGTGTGGCCAGCAGGTCAATGGAGAGGACTTTTCCCCTCTACTCTGCCTTGAGAGGTCACACATAGAGTGCTACAGGCCTGTCAGTCTCACTTCAGTGCCTGGTAAAGGTAAGAAGATCACTCTGGGAAGTACTGAAAAACACCTGAAAGACAATGATGGCATTGGTCACAACCAGCACGGCTTCATGAGAGGAAAGTCCTGCTTATCGACACTGATTTCCTTTTACGGCAAGGTAACACACCTAGTTCATTAAGGGAAGCCAGCTGATGTAATCTGTTTGGATTTCAGTAAAGCTTTCAATACTTTCTCTCACAGGATCTTTCTGGACAAAAGGCCCAGCACACAGCTGGACAAACATGCAGTGGGGTGAGGAACTGGGTCATGTGTTGAGCACAGAGGGTCATAGAGAATGGGGTAACATCAGAGTGGAGGCTCACATGGGTTCCACAGGGCTCTATCTTGGGCCCTGTGCTCTTCACCGTCTTCATAAAAATGACTTGGACACAGGGCTGGAAGGGATACTAAGCAAGTTTGCAGATGATATAAAACTTGGAGAAGATGTTGGCTCCATTGACATCAACAGGGAATTGACTTCAAGGAGGCCCTGCAGAGAGATCTCGACAAATTAGAGGACTGGGCAATCACCAACCATAGGAAGTTCAGCAAGGGAAAGCCCAGGATTCTGCACCTGAGATGGAGCAACCCTGGATGTATGTACAGACTAGAGAATGAGATTCTGGAAAGCAGTGCCACAGGAAGGGACCTGGGTGTCCTGGCTGATGGCAAGTTGAACATGAGTCAGCAGTGCCCTGGCAGCCAGGAGGGCCAACCATGTCCTGGGGGCATCAGGCAAAGTGTTACCAGCCGGACAAGGGAGGGGATTGTCCCACTCTGCTCTGCACTAGTGTGGCCTCATCTTGAATATTGTGTTCAGTTTTGGGCACTGCAATGTAAGAAAGATGTTAAATTATTAGAGTGTCCAAAGCAGGGCAACAAAGATGGTGAAGGGCCTTGAAGGGAAACCGTATGAGAAGAAGCTTTGTCTGTCATCCTGGAGAAGAGGAGACTGAGGGGAGACCTCATTGCAGTTTACACCTTTTTCATGAGAGGAAGAGGAAGGGCAGGCACTGATCTCTTCTCAGTGGTGACCAGTGACAGAACCTGAGGGAGTGGCCTGAACTTGTGTCAGGAAGGTTTAGGTTGGATATTAGGAAAAGGTTCTCCTCATAGAGGATAGCTGGCTTCTGGGACAGGGTCCCCAGGGAAGTGATTACAGCACCAAGCCTGACAGAGTTCAAGAAGCATTTGGATAATACTCTCAGGCACACGGTGTGACTGTTAGGGATGGTCCTGTGCAGGGCTAAGAGTTGGACTCGATAGTCCTTGTGGGTCCCTTGCAACTCAGCATATGCTGTGATTCCTCAATCAACTGGCCATGCATCTCTAGACACAGCCTAGGATGCTATTTGCTTTCAAAGCTTCCCAGGCACACTTCTGGATCATGTATATATCATGCTGTCCCCCCTTTCTTAGTGGAGTTACTGGTAATTTATTTTCAGTCCATATCTTCACTTTGTGAGGTTTGTTTTCTGAAAGGAAATTAAAATAAGAGCTCCTTTTGGAATGATTTTTTAGGGGGAGCGTAAGGCATCTTGAATAACATTGTAGATTTACCTTTTCTGCTTAGGTTAAATATCTGCTAACAATTTTCTCTTCTGTAGAAACATCAGGTTTGAATTTTTCTGTTCTTTATGTAAAATATTTCACATCTTCACATGCTCTATAAATTCATTTAATCCACTTACTGCCTAGCAAGTCTGGAAAAATCAGCTCTTCAATAACTTTCAGTGGGTTCAGCACCATAAATTGCAGGATACTTTTTAATGCAGGTTCTAATACTTGATTTTACTTTCTTATCTGAATTTGTTAACTTCTGGTCTATGAGTCTGAGCATCCTTAAACAGGCCTTTGCAAGTTTTGGAAAGTTTGAATTGACATAAAACAATTTGATCACTTGATGCATTCAGTGTTTGTAGGTAGTTTTAGTAATTCTTTGTACCAAAATTACATTTACCCCAGACAATGATTTAAAATGTAAGAAATTCATTATAAGACTCTACTGAGAGAATTACCTTATTTCATAAAGATTTCTTACATAAAATAAAACGTAGGTTTGAATGCAATCTCATAACCATTGGAGGGAGACTAATCTTTATTCCTGTATCAGGTTTGCCCTTTAACCAGGGATGTGTTCCCAGCATAGATCACATAATTGGAGTACACTTATGCTGTGAAGTGTTGATAAAGAAGGGAAGAGGCGTTATGAAATAACCCTGGTTTTTGAGCAATTTTACAGTTTTTATTAGGTAGAGAGAAGTGGTAGCACTGAGCAGTAGCTCTCTCAGTGTGTGTGTGTATGCATGTGTGTAAATGCAAGAGGTACAAAAAATGAGAGCTATGTTATTTTTTTATCCTAAAGATAACACTCTATCTATCTCGCTATCTTTCTGTCTTTCTGGGTTTTTTTGTAATAAATTGTAGACACTTTATCAAAAGAATATTTGATTTATGCATGTGTATCTACATTAGTCAGGATGAATGAGTTGAGTTGTATTGCATTTCAGAAGGCATTTTTAATATCCTATTTATAAAAGGAAAACTAAATAATGTAGAAATGTTTAAAAACTGCTTAAAATTTCAGGCATTTTTCCTTTGAAATTAGAGTTTCCTATTCTGAGTTTATGGCATATCAAATTCTGCAGTCTAGGAAGACATGAGAAATGCAGTGAGGTTTCTTTTTCAGTCACTGCCTAAGCTGCTGGTACAATCTTGGGCCTTGGATTAGAAACTTGACCTCAGACTAGATGGAAAATTAGATTAAAGCAGAACTATAGAGTGACCAGATGACTCAACTGAAATGAGTATTACACATGTAAACAGCAGTGCTGCAAAACCTTAGGACAGGTGCCAAGTGTGATACAGGCAACAAAGATGAGAGTTGTAATTGCCAATTATATGCCCAAAATTTAACTGTTCAAATCTAGATTAATCACGCTCAATGACTTTTATGGTCACAATGACAGTTTAATGCAGTCACATCCAAAGTATAGTTTTAAAAGTGTGAACTTAGTTTTCCTGCATCCCTTAAACTTCCAAATATTTTTTTTACAATCTCTCCACTTTCATTAGTTGAGAAGATAAATTATAATACAAGGCTGACTAAAACTGCTGAAAGAACTCTGAAAGAGAAGGGTAGATGGAAATGTTGAAACACAGGTCTAAGCTGATCACTGTGTGGATGGTGACCGTACCAAGACAAACAAACAAACAAACAAACAGCCCGAAACAAACAAATGAAAAAAGGTACAGCAGCAGAGACAGGAAAATGTGCTGCCAGCTTTTTAATAATCCTCATAAGAGTTGTCCTTGTTCAAAAAGGCCAGATCTTGAAGTACTTACTTGACCATATCGACAAAGTGATTTGAAAGGATAACAGTGAAAACTGATGGAAGACCCATTCAATGTTAAAGAGCAGGTAAAGGAAATGATTGCTCTTCGTTCTTACATCCTTTGAGCCAATCATGCAATTTGGAAGATACTTTTCTTTTTCAGTAGTTTAAGTTACCTGTGCATCAGATGATAGCTAATAGTATGAAAGAGAAAAGTGCAGCAAGAGCTGGTAGTCACAGGGAATGCCGTGAGTTCCTATGACAACTGAGGACTGTCTGGAGGCTGCAGAAGAATTCCATCTTAAATATATCTGCTACTTTAAATGATCAAAGAGTATATTTTTCTTTTATCCTTGAATTTTCATTCTGAATTAGTTGCTTGCTTAGTATCAAGTTGAATACTAATAACATACAATACAAAGGCTGTGGTTGTAGCTTAAGAAGGCTTTGTGAATAATGTAAAACTTTTATACACAGAAGTAATTAATAAAACTACCATAGAGAGAAAATTTTTGCATGTTTATTCATTTATTTAAGCTTGCTTTGCTTTAAACAACCATAGATTATAAATAGTTCACTGTACAGAGCATGGGCTAGGCTGATAAATTCATGGGTTTGTCATGGGGAAATATTAAATTTTATGCCTTGTCACAGATTAATAGGAAAATCATATTAATACTGCACAGAAAATTTATATTATTTCAGAATCATGCTTAGAAGAAAAACAGAATAGAGTAAGAGCTGACATGGGAAAAGAGGAGCAATATAACATTGAGTCATCTTGAAACTTTTCTATGGTAAAAGAGAACTCCCTATTATACTGGGTATATATACTGTAGTACATATATGCTTAAAAGAAAGGGCACTAAATCTTAGTTTTCTGTGTGATTTAACTCCCTAAATATCTAAATGTTTTCTATCCAACATAGTTGCCCTAGGTTCTTCGTATAGTTAGAGAAATAAGCATTTTTTGAAGGTGTTTTTCACTCAAATTTATAGACAAAGTTGTCTTCTGCATTTTTGTGTAATAATCTGCCCCAATAAGGTCAATCTCACATTTTGCATGAGGGCCTGTGGAATGAGTGATGCTCTGTTCTGGAGATATATTTTTTATACAAGACATTACAAAGTATTGAATAAGTCAGTGGTAAAGAACAATAACAAACCACATGGAATTTTTTTCTAGATGTAGGAATAAAGAATTAGTCCTTGTCTCTATGTAGATACCTTAAAAATTGCAAATGACTCAGAAGATAAAAGAACATCACATTTTCTATTGCGAAAGACCTCAATGTGGCAAAAACTGAATTCCATATGACTGAAAAATACAGCTCGGTATTTCCTAAATAAAGATACGTGTTTCACACAGAATTTCTCTGTAAAGATTTCTCATTTTTCTTATTGGAATTCATCAGCATATCATAATAGCTTTTTCTTTTTTAATCACTTTGAAGTAATACATGGTCCAGCATGTATTTTATCTCTATTTCTTTCCACTCTGTCTCTGTGATATTTAATATTTTCATCTCTTGCTTTCAGCATTGCTGTTCTAGGGGTACTATCACATTAAGCTTCATCAGTTGAAGCAATAATCATATAATCAGCAATTTTATCTCCTCTGGAGGTATCATCAAGTCCCTCATAACTCTTTTTCTGCAATATTTCACTGACATATTTAATCTCAAATGTTAATCTAGAAAACTGATAATATCCTCCTGAAGATTTAGTGGTACCTAAAGAAAGATGTACCTATCTAATTTCACATGACAGGCTCCATCTTTCTTACCTGAAATTGTAACAAGTTGCTCAGTTTTTAATTGATGTTGCAAATCTTCTGATGTTGGTCCTGAGCAGTGGTAACAGGCACGGTGCCATTTAACCTTCTGGTGTTAAACGTACCGAGTCTTTTTTTGTTTGCTTTTTTCTGCTCTAGTCAGCGTGCTGATGCATTCTCTTATGATATCAACTTTCCCTCTTCTTTACTTTCTAAGGACAAAATTTTGATACTTTCAGTCACTTGAAACATCCTTTATTTTATAACTTGTTGCTCTAGCTTTACTGTTGATTATAATGAAACCACTCATGCAGCCTAACAGCTGCATTTTAAGTATTCCAAGTGTAGCAGAATTTATATTATTGCAACCAAGTGTTTGTAATATATTTATTTCCAACTTCACCACTTCTTTTGATTAAGTGAGCTACAACCTCTGCTGGCAGAAGTGGATGAAATATCACTATTTTCCTTGGCTTACAAAAAATTAGTTTTTGTGGTTTCAGAATCTAGGTTCTTCTAGTACAGTAGACTGCTGTGCTACTCTCAGTGTTGGCTTCCAGGACAAATTTGTCAGAGCAGTTGTCAAGGATCTGAGTTTAGCCTTATTTTTGTTTTATTTTCTCCTTCACCCCTCCTAGTTGCCCCAGCACGACTGATATGCCAACTCAGGACACAGAATAAACTGTAACTATGCAAGAGTAAAGAGACTCCATGTAGCTCAGTATTAGTAACTAGCTGCATTTCTCTCCTTATTAAGGATTTAACCTTTGCTCTCCCTCACCTCCTTATGTTACCATGAGGCTTTTCCAACATTATTGCACATGCTATGAGTCTTCCCACATCAGTAAATTCTGTACTTCTGTTCACAGAGAGTTAAGATTGTTTAGTTATATACATAAATTATATATCACATACTTTCAAACACATTAGATAGATTAATACCTTTTCATAAATGGGACTAGGTATTATTTTTTGAAAACAGAGGTAACGTAGGGGAAAGAACACTTTTTGAAAGCAATTTAAACTTTTTATCTCAGAATGAAAATATTACTTGATAACAGCATGTAATTCTCTTAATAAGAGAATTAATAAGGCCTTAATAAGGGGGAAACAATACTTAAAATCTTAAAATTAAAAAATAATGGCTACTGATGGTAACAGACAACAGGCAACTCAAACAGATTTGGTAAAGCAGAAGTTTTCTTCCTAGACTGCTTTATGAATCATTAAAACATTCCTATGCCCATTTGTTTCCAAACAAGGCTCTCTCCCTGATGATAGTGTCTGGTCAATAAGCAGAAAACATGGTCAGTCTGGAACCTTTACAAGCTGGAAGAGATGTACAGCGTCTTTCTGGAAAAACTTAGTAACAGTAGTAGATGATCTTCCACAAAAACAGGAAAATAAGGGAAGCCATATTACAGCACCACTCACACATTTGCTAATGAAAACAATGTTTATGACTTTAAGATGATGACAAATACCTAAAATGAGAGGCTAAATTCAAAGAAGAAGGTTCGCGTAACTAAGTGGTTTTAGGTAGCTGACAACAGGAAATAAAGCTGAACAACAAAAAAAAGATGACAAAACATTACATGAACAAAGATGGAACATGATGCAGAACTCAGGGAATAGATTTTATTTGTTCAAGGTCTAACTAATAACTCATATCCTGTAGAGGCTATTTTCACTGTAGCAGGGTTTGCAAGTTTAGGATGATGGAGGACAAGATAAAAGTCTGTTGCTGTGATGAAGGAGACGTAGGCTGAAAAAAAAGGTAGTATCTTTTGAAAGTGTTCTCAAATTTTCTACAGTTTCCTTCACCCCGGTTCTGCTAAGGAGAGCAACTCTAGATAATCCTTTTATCTCTGGCATGGAGCTCTCCTTGTGTTTATCCTCAAAGAACACAGAAGTTTGGGAAACTATTGATGTCAGCAATCAGCTCTGGTTAGTAATATGGCTCTGGCTGTGCTTTGAAAATGCATGGGAAACCTTGGATCTGCTGAGGCACTAGTAACTTTAGAACACTTTCACCTTTAGCTTTGCTGGTTCTTCTCTTCTGTGGAAAGCTCTGTGGTTTGTCAATCGTTCAAAAGGTCTCTGAAAAACTTTATTCAAAAGATAGTTTCCAGACAGTAACTTTCTCCGTTAAAACAAAAACAAAACAACCAAAACCAACCAAACCAAAAACTGATCCAGAAGATGGACCTTTCAGGAAAATATGTTAAAGATAGTTACACTTTTGTTGTGGGGTGACTGACACTGTAGGGATCTGCTGTTATGAGTCTCTGGCATGTAGGGGAGAATGCTAGGAGGGTTCACAATCAAAATATAAGTGTAGATAATTCTAGTGGCACTGTACAAAAATGAGGCAGTTTATGATTTTATTAGTAAATCATAATTCTGCAATAGTGTTGGGACTTTTTTTGCTTTGTTTTGGTTTATTTTTTCCAAGAGAATGAACTTTTTCCCATATAACCTGTGATGCATAGGCAAGGGGGGTAATTAACATCCGAGGTGGCAAAGACTGTCAGTGTGCTCTGTATGTTTAGCTGAGCAGAAGTTTCTTATTTGGTCTCACTGAAACCAAACCCAAGCAAACCAATATCCCTTTGCTCGTCTGTCTGCTACTTCTTGCTCTTATTCATATGATGCAATACTTTAAGGGAGTAAGCACTTAAATCATCAATATGATGATTTCAATACTCAAAGGGAGCCTATGAGAAAGATGGGGATAAACATTTTAGCAGGGTCTGTTGCAATAGGACAAGGGCAGACTTAGATTAGGTACAAGGAAGAAGTTTTTTACAATAAAGGTGGTAAAACACTGGAACAGATTTCTCATAGAGGTGGTGGATGCTCTATCCCTGGAAACATTCAAGGTCAGGTTGGATGGGGCTCTGAGCAACTTGATTTAGTCTATGATGTCACTGCTGATTGCAGGAACAGTTGACCAGACCCAATCCATAGAGCGGTTTGTTGCCTCCCTGGGGCTTGAGTAAGAGACATCAGCCAGAAACTTACCAGCCTGGTACAACCCACTGATTATTACCTGCTCCTGGTTTTCCAGGTGAGTACTCATGAAGACCCGAAAAGAAGGCTGCAGACAATCAAGAGGGACCTCAGTGCCTTGGGACAGCTCATCAAGGGATCTCGAGAACAGGTTGCCTTATATTTTGGAGAGGTCAGAAGATCTATTTTAGGTCAGAATAATTAAGTCTTCTCAGTGTCATTAACAGCACAAATATATAAAATAAGGTAGAGGAATACCTAACTTATAATTAAACTGTAATATCTTACATAATGCATATGAATATTGTATTCAGTTTTTTAATGTTACATATGATTATATCGTATATGGTCCCCTCTATAACAGTTTTAACATCTTCTCCAAATTTTCATTCAGATAATTTTAACTGGGATAATTTTCATTGAGGTAATCTTTTAATCCATTCCACCTTCAATAATTGATAAAGGTTTATAGCTTGTACATGCCTGTGGAATTAAGTTGCTGTCTACTTCATGTGTGTTCACAGATTTGGCAGGAAAAAATGAAGCTGTATTTTTAAGTTCTGGGATGGCTTTGTGTGCCAATGATGCAGTCATTCTCTGAATATCCAAATTCCCTTTGGCATGAGTTATCCAGCCACAGTGTTTTTGGATTCAACAAGACGAATTCATGCCTCAAAGATTGCTTCCAAATTCCTGTCTAACAGTTTTCGTGCAAGGCAAGATGGAACAGCTGGTCATTGCATGGCACAGGTTTACTAGAATAAATTCACCTCTTTTTGCAAGAACAGCTGACAACAGCATTAATTGATACCAGTTGTTGCACTTCTAGGAGGGGATAGAGGACATGTAAATTCTTAAAATTTCTAATACATGGAATCTCTGATGCTTGCACAAATTCATGGAAGATCAGTTGGGAAAGGTGCCCTCTTTGTGTGAGCTTTGTTTTTTAATACAGTTCCAAACCTTCCCTTGCCAGGAAAATGATTAACTTTGTTGAATTCCAGAGAGAGTGCTCTGAATACATCATCAGTTCCATGGAACCGAAATAATTTAGGTACAGTGTCCAATAACTACTTTTACCAACATGCATATAATACCCATTGTTTCAGTGTAAGAAAACTAATAAGTTGCTTGATTTTTATTATTAAAATTATTTAGCAACTAAGGTTCTTTCTCAAAGTAACATCTCTTAAAAAAAAAAAAAGTAACCAGAAAGCATCAAAAGGTATATGGCAGATGCCATCACAAGCATTATATGCATCACTTCCTTTTACTAGTGGGTAATATCACAGGTTAAGAAAGGAGATCTTTCCCAAGTACCTCATATATGATTTTATGGAGCCCATATGGAGGGCTATGACATCCTTTCATTAACTCTTGTTTATTCATGATGCTAAATTCTGTCTCCTATTCTGGAACACTCTTACCTTGAAATATTACCTAGTAGCAGATAGAATAGTATTTGGTGTAGGTATGGATGAGAATAAGATTTTAAATATTGCTGCTTTCCATTCAGCTTTGTAATTGCCAGCGATGAGATCCTGTGGTTACTTGATTTCATGGGAAAGGAGCAAAAACAACAAGTTTGATGGCTAATATGGGCAACACATAGGTTTTTATCAATTCAGTTTGAATATTTTTTGCGAAAGCTAGTCAGTTTATTATACAAATGTTTGATCTAGATTTTGAAACAGCTCAGTGGCTGAGATTTGCAGTTCCATGTTAAAACACGATCATAGTTTCTCCAGAAAATTTCATGGAGTATGCATAATACAAATGATGCAGAATGAATTTGTGAAACAGACAGTCAAAATTTCAAGTCTGTTGTTTGGTGACACATTAAAAAAATATATTATTAAGGTGTTAGTTACAAATTGTTCTTGTACAATGCCAGCACCAGTATAACATAAATAAAAGAAACAGCATTTGAACTCTGCCTAACAGCTTTCACGAAGCTTCACCATTGAAACCATCAGATGCCAGTACAGACCTCATATATGCAGTGAAAATACTGCTATCTTCCATATCAGTAGGTATAGAATTCAAGGACTGGTTGACTGTTAACAACCCTTCATCAAACTTTGATTGCACATATGTAGCTTGCATGTTTTTTTCTCACTTATTTTGCTGAAAGTATAAATTCATTCATCACACTGAAAGCTTGAACCTCTAAATCAATAGAAGAAATTCTCTTCTGCTGGTCCAACTGCATAGTGGACTCTAATGACTGCCACAGAGGACAAGTTGTGATGTTTAAAAGGCCTTCAGAGTTCAAAGAAGGATGTAAATGTTTTAATGGGACTGTGCAAGAAGTTGATGTGATGAGATTCACCAGGCGTCAGACTACAGTTATATTTTATTGAGTTGGAAAATGTTTTTGCCTGTTAAACATAATAACATGAAAGTAGCTGCATATTTTCCTACATTATTCTAATAAATATTTGCAGTAGACAATAGAGATTTAACTTTCTCTGAAAAAGTAATTCTTACATGAATAATAGCTGTTATATTGACTGTGCCTATTATTTATTTATGAGGCATGAGACAATTGATGTTCTCAGCCTGTCAGTTATTTAGATGTCTCTTTCATAGATATCTGCTGGCTTTCATAGTTTATTTTCACATCATTAACTTTATAGTTTTCTCTGAGTACTACACAGTATACAAATTGATTTTCTTTAAATTAAGCTAAAACTTAAGATTACTTAAGATTTATTCATTAATAATTACTTGTGTACACCCATGAAGCTCTCTCTGTCTCTCAAGAATTGACTTCCATGGGAAAAGTAGTATAAACAAGCTTTCTTTATAGAGCAGTGCCAGAGTAGGATTTTAGGGAGAAAAGTATGTGTGACAACTTGTAACAGAAAAAATGGCTTTCTTTGTCAGGATTCAATCTAACAAAGGGAAGAAATAGATTTCTGTATTACTTTTCCAGTTGCTGTTTTTCTATAGCTTAGGTGAAAGTGTACTTAAGAGAACTGAAATATAGGTTTTTGTTACCCACCTAACATTTAATTCACTGTACTATTATGCCTTCTTCTCCTAAGTTTGCTTTCTGTACTCTACTTGAATTTTATTTTTACCTAAATTTCCTATCTTAATCTTTAAATAGCCAACTGTGGTTTCCTCTGATCACATTGGGAATGACAAAAATTGGATTAATCCAAAATTTGCCTTTCCTACTCATTTCTATGCTTCAGGAAACAGACACATGCTCTTCAGGAGAGTATTTTATAATCATAGCTAAGCTTTCCATAAGGGTGTTGTTTAAAACCTGGTAAAATAATAAATACAGGAAAAAGTATGAGCTCAGAAACATGCCAGAAAGTTTCAATATTTTAAAAAGCATATTATTTTATGTATTTCATATATTTATTATTTTGCTTCATGTACAACACGAAGAGAGTACATTTACAATAGCTAATATCTCTGCATTTTACTCATAAAACCCTTGGACTCATTGTTTTAAGTGCATCACAGAGACACATTTTTCAGATTACCTCAAAGATTTATTTCTTTTAAAAACTGTAAATATAGTTTCTTTTTAATGGGGTCTTGTATTTTTTGTCCTTCATAAGATATTTGCGCTTTATTTAGTTACGTACTATTATTTTCTTTATTCACCTCTTTTTAAGAAATAGCTGAGTAAAACACATCAGGTCAAAGTTTGAATGTACAAAAATTCAAGGAAAATGTTAGCATGGTAAGTCTGCTCAGGATGAAGAGTGTGGACACTGCATAAATTCTGTTAGTTGTTCTCTGCTCAGTCCAGCAAGCAATATTAGACTGCAGTAGCAGAACTTGAAAGTAAAAAATGATATCCAATTAACAGGCATAACTATACCATGGAAAAGAAACTTAAGAAATACAAATAAATGAAAATGAAACTACAGGGTGTTTGGAGATTTATGAAAGTGAAATGAGGAGACCTCACATCAAAATTTAATATTCAGAAAAATAAAACATAGCCAAATGAAAACCCTGCTTAAGAAGAAAGAAAAGAAGAGGAAACAAAATTAATCCATTACATAAAGAGATTTTAGGGCTTAGCAGTTTGTATAAACAGAATAAGGAATATATCTAATTAAATCCACCCATTGTTAGTGTGAAAGAGAAGCAGCTCCATATAATTTTTTCAATTATGGGAATTACAAAAATTATGGTCCTTAAAGCTGAAATAAACATTTTACAAAAAAATAAGACAAAATAAAGGCATTTACATGCTTTTAATTTTTTTAATCTGCTGAGTCAAAAACCACTTAGGAACAAATAAGTCATGTTTATAACAACTTAGAATAAAAATACTATAAGTATCTTCTATATTTTGGGAGATGCGATCCTGTTCACTTTTCATAAGTAAGTCTAGCTTTTACACATGACCACAGCTTCAAAAATAGCTATCTGAAATCTTAATGATAGCATTATTTAAGACATGCATCCTTCACTCAGTTTGAAAGAGCTGGATGATGTAGCTAGCATTAAAACAACAAAGCTAACAGAAGTTAACTGACAGAAGTCAGCTTTTGCTAGCGTAAGTTAGTAGAAATGCTGAGGTTTGGTGGAGAAGATGACAAAGAAAACATGCAATACTCAGGTCTAGTCAAGTAAGTGGACCAAGCATGTTTTCTAGGGCAGAGTTGAAGAGGATAGAATTAACCACCACCTACTAACCTACCCTGTGCTTGTGATGTCCCATGTGGCACATTGTTAGACAGACAGGAATTGGTGACCTTTTCTGATTCTGTCTGACAGGATTATAATCCAACTAGCTCGAATAGTATTACTATGGGAGTATTTAGAAATCTGTAGATTAACAGTGTGTTTGGAAATATGGCTGTCTATCACATCCATACTTCGAGTTCCTAACAGAACGTTATGTCCATAGTTGGGATCCTTCATTAGCTTTAGAACAACTAGTGAACCATGCCACAGCTATGCTAAGAATTTAAAGTTTCTTGATGTGCTGGTGACAACAGCTTTGTTTTTCTGTGTCAAGGCTGATCTCCAAGTCCTGAAGACACAGCATTCTTGGTAAGATATATTGGCTTTTGGGAGGGTTTTCCAGGACTGAAAGGATTCCAGACAGCAGCTATCAGCAGCGAAAATTGTGAAATCTTCCACTTTCAAGAGAGCTGTCCAATATTACAAGTTCCAATATCCCTGTTAAATGAAAATGATGAAAGTGACTGAATTATTCCTACCTATGTGATATAGAAATATGACAAAGCTTCCACTAACAAAACAAGCTTTCATTCTTTCTCAAACTCAGTTTTCATTGCCTGGAACTGGAGAATAAACAGAAATATCAGGAAGTATCTTTGTTATTTATATTGTTCACAAAGTATCGAATCAGTTGTGGTAGACAAACTGCTAAGATTTAATAAATAAACAAAATAGTAGCCTGAGGCATAACTCCTATTGTACCAGCTGATGCTGGAGCTGATTGCTGATATCAGCAATCTCTGTAAAATATTATTTGTGTCTTATCAGTATTATTCTTTTTGCATTTTATTTATTGTACTGCAAATTTTTCACTAAATGGAATAGGAAATGGACTACCCTGAGATATCATTTATATGCCTTTAAAACCCTGCTTGCTCTAGTCTTTTATCCTCATTTCCCAAACAAACATGGCTTCTGTAATTGCACTGCCCATTTTCTGTCGCTTTTCACCCACTTGTCTTCTTTCTGATAAAATGCATCTCCTAACCAAGTTCCACCAAATTTAAATGAAGCCTCATAAATTCATATAATTGTTGAGATGATCACTACTGGGATAGATGTGTGTGTGAGGGACATCTGGGAGAGGAATAGAAAGAAGGAGACTGAACTGGGACTCCTATTGAGAGGTTTTGGAGGTGGGAAATGAACAAAGCTGGAAAAGGAAATGACTAGGAGGTGTTGTAGGATTTTATGGGACGTAAAGGAGTATGGAAACACAAAGGTAAAGGAAACAAGAATTTGTTTGCACCATACCAGCCAAATCACTCTAGTCTACATAAGAATCATGATTTGAGGCTTCCAGTTAATTACAGCTCTTCAAGAGGAAGCAGAATGCATAATATTCTATGTATGAATATGGTGTAATTACTACATTGTGTCTAAGTGATAAAGACTGAAAATACTAGAAAAGAAAATAAAGTACTGTTCTTTAGAAGATGAAAGCTGTAAAATTACTGTGTAAAATAATGGCAAGTTCCAATTTAAAATGTTAGAAACACTTTTCTCAATTTGTATCTGCAAAATAACTGATACTTAAAGCATATTTTTATTTTTTTTCAATTTCATTAAGTTTCAAACAAAATATTTCTGCACATTTAGACTTGCCCATATTTTGTACTTTTTATGGGCTGATGTATACTGGCAGCTACAGCTGAAACATCAAATTGAAACACAGCTACTGTTTCTTCAAGGAGTTATTTCACATATTATTTAAACATTTAAAATACCAGAGTGATGGCTTAATTCCTTGGAGTGTGTAGAACTCAAATGACATAGCAAAAGTGTTGACATCAAAGTGAATACTAAGCAAACCTCAAGTGAAAATCAGATCATTTAAAATGCAAACACATCTTATAAGTATGAAAGCTGGAGATAAAAGCAATCGAAGTGCACAAACCTACACATCCTTAGAATAAAGTTTCAAAAATCCATATTACAAGGATAATATGGCACCACAAGTCCATTTCTTAGTGATTTATATCAGAAGTTGAAATACCTACCAATGCCTCTAAAACTAATCTAAATCTCCGTTTCAAGTCTTTAATCATCTTTTCAATAATATCTCTTTTACATGTTCCTTTTAAGTGTTCAGGGACTTGTTTATTGAATCCAGATTCCTGAATGTGTTCACTCTTACAATGTTTTGAACAAAAAGAGGGCAAGACTATGCACGGATATTCTTCTTATCATTCTAGATGTGGAAATATTTCTTTTTCTAATAGGGTTAGGGCTGCAGTTCATGACAAGAAAACTGCACAAAGAACAGCACAGAAGGCACTTGCCTTGCACAGGGAGGCAAAAATGCTGACATAACACCATATGTAAGTCTCTCTTTGTTTCCTCACCTCAGGCTAGTTCTTTGATGTAGCAAAGGGCAGAGTTCTGTCTTTTGGGGACTCTCAGACGCATCGCATTGAACTAAACCTCAAGGCCATTTCATCTTAAATCTAGAATTAAGACCTCAATACTGCTCAGTCAATTTTGTAAAGAGCTGATTTCTCGTAAGCATATGTGTCAGGCATGCAGGAAACTGAGTTAATACTGTTTAAAATTGTATGAAGTTTGACACAAAAGCTGTTGGGCACTTATTGGCGTTCTCTACACTTAGTATTTTTTATTCAGGGGTCTGATACAACACCTTTACTGATTTTTAGCAGATACAAGAACAGGCAATTTTTTTCTTCCCTGAGATATATCTGTCTTTAAGATATGATGGCTCTGTTCTGTTTTCTTCTGATTCTTCAGGTTGAGAAGAAAATCTTCAATGCTAAACTTTTTAAAACATTTAATTTCTCCAGTATATCAGGCATAGATTTAAAAACTGATCAATCTACTTAGCTTGTGGCGAAGAAGAAATTAAGAGTCTGTAACTGGAGTGGTCCAGGTGTTATGATCCACACTTGAGACTCCACAACCAGAGCAATCTTCCTCCAATATGCCCAGGTAAAGCTGGTAAGAATATGCTGAATCAGACCTCAGTTAAAAGCAGTCAGATGGCAGCTGTTGTGCTATTGCCAATAGCAATCTGCATAATTTTCAGGTTTCTATTTCATTCTGTAAGCCAGTCACAATGGGACATGACCATTATCACAATGGAAAGCTATTCTACTAAAGCAAGTTGCAGCAATGCTTGCCTTTATTCAAAGTGATATATTTGTTGAAACATAAAACTCCTGGGGAAAAGCAGCTCTTGTTGCTGCATGTATTACTCATTCAATTAAGAGACGTGTTTAGCTTCTGTGTGTACAGCCTTCCTAACTGACTCCCCAGTTTTGGCTCACCCATTTCTCACATGGTGGGTACACAGCAGACGTCTCAGGGACCCTCTGACTTGCTTTGCCTTCCAGTTTGTACATCTGAAGCTTGACATGCCACATCTATGCTGCAAAAATGAGCTGGGTTCAAGGCCAGTCTCACCAAGAGCAGTACAGAGAATATTTAGAGAGAAAATCAGCTGGGCTGGACTCAGGCACCGCCTCCAGCTGCTTATTGAGAGTTACCGTATGAGCAGCTATAGCCAGATAACGTGTTGCAGTCCTGCTGTGACAGGCAGGTGCAAAGATACTAGGGAGAAGGCTGAGCACACTTTCCTTGTTCAGAGCAGTCTACCCACAGTTCCTACATCCACCCTGTGCACATCCTTCCTGCGGAATATATATGTGATGTTACTTTATAGAAGTAAGCTATACAGATAAGAAACCCACAGTGCCAGTCCTTATCTTGGGCAAAAGCCCAGCAGAGAAACTGCTGACTGACAGGTTGCTTTGCTGCATAATTAACCCTTTTACCCACACCTTAAACCAGTCTTATGTCAATGTCCCCCATATCCATAATGATTGTGTGCACTGACTCCTGATTCCTTAGGAGGAGTTTACTCACAGTGAATGTAAGGACAGCTTTTCAGGAAGGCCATTGATTAAAAAGACACATAAGCCAGTTTGTAGAGATTCTAAAATTATTTTTTTTTCCATTTAAAATTTATTTACGTTCTCCTTTCATTGTAATTAAACTCTCTCAAAGTGGATCAGTGCATGAAGAAATATTAGTGGTTGTTAATGGATACTGGGAATATAAATTAATTATCTCTTGGAGATGTTGAAATACAGATTATATATGTTAACTGTAGGCACCCTGGAAATGTTGTGTACCATGATGTTTCTCTGTGCTGGCTCAAGAGGGAAGCACCCATGCTGAAATATCCTCAGCAGGTCTATTTCCAGAGAACTTTTAGTCAGGAAGTTTCTGGGTCACAGGTTTGCTCTCAAGTTTCCATCTAAGGCAAGCCAAGGTCATGCCTCATGCCTACTATAAGCCATCTTCCCAGTATCACATGAAATATGAGCGTAATCTATTCAAATATGGATTTGAGACTACCATATCCCTATTTGCAAAAGTCAAGGGAGAAATATTTAAAGTAGAAATATTTAAAGTAATGATAATTTAATTTATTAATATCTTTAATTTGCTTAAATATTCATACATCCCAAGCTCTGGGTGCACAAGCGAAATATTAGTAGAAAATCCAGGAACACAGTGAAGTCATATGATACATTCCTCAGAGCTACTTTGTCACAGGAAACCACTGCATTCTAAAAGCTTTATTGTTCTCTAGAGTTGTTTGATTTTTACCTTCTTTTTCTTTGACCTAAAATTTAGTAGAGAACTTTAGTAAATGAGCTTTAATTTTTCAAATACTCTATGTAGCTTTTAATGGAGAAAAATGAGAGAAATGGTGGGTGAGATGGAAAAGAGAAGTGGGAGAGGGAAAGGGAAAGCAAAGGAAGATAAGCAGAAAAGACAAAGAGAAAAAGGATAAATAAAAAGAGGAAAAGAAAAAGGAAAAGAAAAAGGAAAAGGAAAAGGGAAAGGGAAAGGAAAAGAAAAAGGAAAAGGAAAATGGAAAGGGAAAGGAAAAGAAAAAGGAAAAGGAAAAGGGAAAGGGAAAGGAAAAGAAAACCGAAAAGGAAAAGG
>JAWMRA010000113.1:89828958-89849750 GCA_035584735.1 Pseudotriccus pelzelni | reverse complement strand
AAAAAGAAAAAAGGAAAAGGAAAAGAAAAAGGAAAAGGAAAAGGAAAAGGAAAAGAAAAAGGAAAAGGAAAAGGAAAGAAAAAACAAATTCATGTGCTGGTTCAACATCCCAAATGGAACAAAAGCATATGTTCTAAAATACCTTGTTACTAGGATAGAACTTTATTATCCATTAGACTAGTTCAATGAAAAACCTTTATTTGAAGAGCCTTCAATCAAGAATTTGAAAAACAGTGTACCATTTCAAGCCTTCTCAAAAAAAAATTCATCTAACCTGATGAGATAAATCAGGACCACAGTGGTGATTTAATGGAGCAATCAGCAATGTGTCAACTCTGATTGATGTGTCCCTTCAGAAATCTGACAGGTGATTTGATCCCCACCAGCGCAGACAAATCTTCCCCATAAGACCCTTTTGCTAACACAAGCTGTGGAAAGATTTTTCCAGTCAATTGTTTCTTATTTTGCCCTTGAATTGAGGTGATTTTTTTTTGTCCAACCCCTTTGCTTTCACTTGATTTGAATAGTATTGTCCTGACCTAAAGATATTATTTGTGACAGAACATAGCTCTTACCTTTCAAAATGTCAGACATCTTACCAAGTGATGAAAGTTATTTTTATGATAAATAAGAAAGTAATAAATGTAATTTACACAAAACACCAATTCTAATAGCTATAAATGTATAACAAAAACAGTGAAATTCACACTAAGAGTAAAGAAGAATAGTTACCTTCTCTCTGGATTTAAGTGAATTACTGTAGAATGACTGCAGAGAAAGGCAGAAAACAAACAATAGGTATAAACCATTTAGGGGCTTATTTTATTTCTAAACAGCTAAACATTATTTTGTATTAAGTGATTGGTTTTATAAAGTACCCATATTTGAAAGCTTTATTTTATTCAAATCTGTTTTTAACTTGTGTCAAAGGAAAACTACATGAGTTTCCCTGCTGCTGTTAACTGAAATCTGTTAACTTAAAAGATCTCTTTCTTCTCTGCTTTATAGCCCAGTCATGGCCTTACACACAAAAATCCATTTTTTAAGTTAGACCTTACATTGATTTGACATACCAGGCTGTGGATATAGTGGTCCTGTGTGTATTAGTAGATGTCATACTTGCAAAGGCCAGAGACAGTGAAGGCATTATCAATAATTTACTGTATCAACTAATATTCAACATTATATAATTAGGAAGTTAGCATACACTGTTTATGTAATGTTGGCTACATCATTTGAGAAAAATAATAAATAAGCAGAATGTGAACAAACACTGTCAACAGAACAAATGAGCTGGCCAGGCTTCTCCTCCCTGTCAGGGCAACTTGGTGAAGCTCCTCAGCTTGCTGTGACGAAGGTGTGCACACAGAGGGAGATCTCAGGAATGCAAAGGCAAAATGACAGTAGCAGCATCAATCTCTCTCCCAGTGCTACTCCCTAAACTCAGAGCTGTGGGGCAGGAAGAGACAGCACCTTGCAAGCACTACTGTTTGGCCTTTCTCTCCTGCAGGTGTCCAGCACTGTGATTTGGTCTTCTGCCATGTCATCTTGGGAATAGTCAGCAAAAAAAAGCAGCACAAGATTCAGAGGGTTCAAAGATGGAGACATCTTTTGCCCCTTGGCCTTTCTGGGTCCTCTGTACGCATTCAGCTTTTGGTAGTGCAGCTTTTCCAGGTGCAACCAACAATCAGCATCAGCTATGAGTGTACATGAACTAGAGTGTGATCAGTGATGGATATGACTGGGTAGGTGAACTTCTGGGTAGATTTGAAATAGAAATAAAAAAGTGAATCAGTTTAATATACAAATTCTATTTATATAAATTTCCTGTCCACATAAGATCTGCAAGTAATTTCCATTAAACAGGCACAAGCTCAAGGAGAGAATTGAGATGAAAAAGCAGAACATAATTTATTCTATAAAAACTTAGGTCTACATGATGATGTTTATTTTTCTTTATGAAGTATAAAAAATTCTGTTTAACCTCTGAGCAATTGAATAAGGTAATTATTTGCAGTGCTTTAGCAATAATATGAAATTTCATATAAAGTATGCGTGCTCTGAATCAAGAGCGTGTAAGGTCATTTCTTTTAAATTATGTCAGTTCATAATTAAAATCAACACAAGAGGGTTATTTTTGGAGGATGGGAGCTAGTTTTGAAATGTGACTGTCCAATCCCAGTCTGAGTGCTTTATTAAAATGTATTTGGTGTGCTACTCTAACAAAAATCAATTTTAACGCCTTTTTGCAAACAATTTTCTTCCTGTTAGAATAATTTTAATTTTTAATTATAAAATTACCAATGTAACAAGAATCAATTGAAGTTTGAAGAGTATAGTTTATTTTTAATGATATTTAATGAATAATTGAAAATTATATTAATCTAATAAAAATAAATTTGAATTTATTATTGTCTCATTTTAATTTCTATTAAATCCATTTATTAGATGTTAATTGTAAGAATACCTATATATGTTCTAAAGCTTGAATTTGTCATTTAAATAGCCTAAATAAGATCAAACCAATCTGATCACTTATTCCTATTATCTCCTAGATTATATGTGCATTAATATGGTCAGTTGACGCCTACAGTGTAATTGTGTTTCTATTCGAATGGAAGACACAATTCCTAGTGATGCAGAGAGGTCAAGACTTTGCCCATGGAAATGTACAACATAATGAACTAGGAAGGCCTTTGAGATTAAATGCTGTTTTCATATTCTCCAAACCAAAAAGATGAGTATGATCCATGCCCCTCATTAGCTTCCATAGAGTCTGAAGGTGTTGAGCATTTTTTCAGCAGCTTACAAGTAGCAATGGCATAGCCCCAAGAGCCTATTAAAGGTACATGTATGGCTCTTGTTGGCTCTGTGCACATGGGCTCAGATTTGTTCTATTAGCCCTGAAGGTCAAAGGCAGATTTAGCTTTTGAAGCTACTGAAAATTGTTCTCTGATGATGAATAGATAATGCTGTAAGAGATTCATCTGACACAGTTTTGTCCAACTAGAAGTTGAGACTCAAGTCCAAATTTTCAGGGTTTTTTAAAATTTGACTGTTGCATCTACCTTACAGAAAAGCCTGGAGGATTTCCTTTTTATACACTGACTGAAAGAAACGTTTAAATTAATGATTAGATTATATGACTGTTGTTGTTTTACCCCCACCTGGCAACTGAGCTCCACAGTGGGATGGGGGAAGAGCATTAGAAGGGTAAAAATGAGAAAATTGATTGGCTGAGATAAGAACAGTGTAATAATTGAAACAAAATAATGTGAGATAACAATAATAAGTAAAGGAAAATAACAAAGAACCTAAAGAAACCTACGAGAGACAAAAAATGAAATTAAAACAATCATTCACTATCAGCCAACTGATGCAAAGTCAGTTCCTGAGCAGCACCTCCCTCACCAATCTTTCCCCTAGTTTTATTGCCGTATGTCATGGAATATCCCTTTGGTCAGCTGGGGTCAGCTGTTCCAGTTGTGTCCCCTCCAAACTTTCTGTGCACCCCCAGTCTCCTCACTGGCGTGAGGAGCAGAAAAGGCTTTAACTCTGCAAGCACTGCTCAGTAATAACTAAAATGTTCCTGGATTATCGATACTGTTTCCAGCACAGATCCAATCCACAGTCCTCTACCAGCTGCTATGCGGAAAAATCAACTCTGCTTTAGCCAAAACCAGCACAGTGACTAATTTTAGTTGCCCTTGATTATAAAAGACAAATTCACTATGACGGCAACTGAATTTTCCAAAATAATAATCAGTTCAGGTGCTGTCAGTTTTCCTATATCCAGCTTCAGACATCCCATGGGCTGTGGAAAACTCCTCTGTAGGCACTGGTGTATGCCAGTTGGCTGAATCCACTGATGGGCGCAGTCTTAGGCTATTTGGAAATGCCTCATCAAGGAAGGAACATTTGGGATGTTGAACTGAGTCCAACCCCTCAAAAATAAAAAAAAAATTAAAAAAAAAAATTCTCTCAGCTGTGATTCCACAAAGACTTAAATCAGGAATGACTTTGATTACAAAATATACTTACCTCCAAACTGGCCTTTGTGGCCATGCAAACAGTCATTCCAGACTAGAAAAACATTTTCAGTGCCATTCTGAGGCAGAATTTTAAATTATTCTGTTACAGATTAAGAAAATACATGACATGATTTCTGGTTAGGTTTAGGTTTATAAACTGCAAGATGCCAAAGGTTCACTCCTGATCTGTCAAAAACCTTCTTTAAACTTGAGGAAGCCAAGACTACATCACTAATTTAATTTGCTTTTAGGGAAAATAGAGTTCAATTTTTATTGTAGTTCTGTTGGTAATGAAAATTGGATATTCCATCATAAAGTTAACAGCCTTACTATGTGTGGCTTGAACCTGTTATTAAGCACCCTTTTTATATTATCACTGCACATCAAAATAATGCCCTTGCCTTGGAAATTCTGTCTATTTGAGAGAAAAAGAGATTTATTTACAACTTTGGTGACTGATTTAGTATGGAATTTGCAGAAAGACTGTGTAGCAGAAAATCTCCATTATAAAACAGTCTGCATACTCCTAATTATCTTTTGTTAAAATTGTAATCCTGATTAATGATGTTGTATCACATGGAATTACATAAGTTCAAAAATCTATACCTAATTTACACTTATATGTCATACACAATTGGCAGAGAAAATAGAAAAAAAAAATTGCCAGAAAATGATGTTATAGTAATATTTAAACAAAGTCTAGGAGAAAATATATTATTTTCTTTCTTAAATTAATTTATTCGTTGCCTTGATACTGATGGCACTTCTGCATTTACCTAAAACCAAAAGATTAGTGTGTTCAAAATTTTCACAAGACATCCCCCTTGGACAATTTAAGTGTGTCTTATTATTTGTAATATCTCTGTGAGATGTGTGACATGCTCCAGTACGCTCACCTGATAGGAATATATGAAACAAAGTAATATCTAACAAGTCTCTGTTTGTATTCATGTCCATATATTTGGCTCACACATGAAAAAATAATTTCTCAGTTTTCCAGTTAAAGATAATTAGCAATCAGAGTTGGGCAGTAAAATAAACACAAAAAACCCTTATATAAAGAAATTTTTCAAGTTCCTGTCAAGGGGTAGGTTCAGAGATCACTTTATTATGTAATTTTATAAGACACAAGGAGATAATTCTTCCTTCAAGGTTATCATATGCCATATGCCTTACTCTATAGGTTTGCCAAAAGTCACTTAATGCCATATGTCCTAAGCCATTCGTTTTGCAAATAGTACCTCAGTTGTTGCAGACATTTCCTAATGAAAATAATCAGAAAATCTAATGTTTGGGCTTTGGTACAACCACAGACTCCATTTTTCTCTGTAAAGGAGGCATCATGAGGGACACATACATTTTAAATCTTAATATTGACTTTGTAAGACAATTTTAAGTGACACGCATAGTTCCACCTCCTGTAGTGCTTGGCAGAGGGAGTAAGTTTGTCCGCTCAAGCTGGTGAATATCAACCAAAATAGGACATCTCATCTTTCCCTAACAAAAATACTAGAACTTTGGAAGGCTAACAGACCTGTCAAAAGAGCCTTTAAGAAATGATGGTTAATCACAGAATGCTTGCCATTGTAGGGAATAGCTGGGAGGAGTGGAAGGCAGGGAAAGCATCCCTCATTCGCCATCCTTTCTTTCTTTCCTACAACTGTTAGACAGCTGTCTTGTCAAGCCAATTCTTGAAAATTCATAAATGCCAATCTTTCTGAAAAAAAGCTTTGTCGTGTGGCACTGCATCAGATTCACAATCCTTTAAGCAAGACCTTAGCTTTGGGCAGAAGTGGAGCAGTAGGCCACACGCCTTCCATTGTTAGAGAAATAGAGAGTTGTCAACTCTCTTTCTCAAGAATCTAAATTAGGGATTTGTGGAAGCAGGAAGCATATTTGGGGAAATATATTACTAGATGATGTTAAAAATCCTAAAGCTTTGCCTTAAATGTTAAAACATTTGACTATATTTAAATACAAGTGTTTTCTTTAATTTTTGTTACTAATGTCATATTTTATTACTTTTCAAAATTTTGTCTTATGTCTCTCTTCTAGCCTAAATATTTCTTAAAGTAACATTCAAAGAAAAACTTGTTTTCAAGCCTTGGAAAAGACGTTTAACAGAAGACAGATACAGCTGTTGCAGTTGCCAGTGATCTAATCATCAGAGCACAACACTTCTGTCTAGATAATACTAATTACTTCTTTGGTTTAGGCAAATCAGTTATAGTCTTTGAATTTTAAAAGGGAGTTGAGATGTTACCTCCTGTGCAGGATGTTGTATGAATTAATTAGTTAAGGTTTGTTTAACTCTTATCTTTAGATATTAAGCACTATTTTCATGAAGGAAAATAAGCTAAGTGCTGACTAAATGGCAGTGCTGTGGCAACACAGCTGTTTGGCTTGCAGTTACAAAATCGCTCTTTCCCTCCCTTTCGAGGTCTCACAGCATCCACAGTGTTGTCTCTCCAGAGTGGAAATGTGTCAGGTGTTTGTGGCTGTTGTTGGGGGCATCACAGCTCTGGAAAGGCTGAGACATCTGGCAAAAGTACAGTGAGTCAGATACTGATTACATTCACAGGAAAGTAAAGAAAGCATCAGAAAAAAACTGTGACTAGAGTTGTGATATTGTTTTAATGTATTCTCATGTGCTTTTGTCCCGTGCTTTCTGTGGAACCAAATGTGCAGGCAGGGCTGAAAGTGCAAGATCAGAAATGATGTTCTGCTCTTGGTCTTGTACTGCGTACAGGCAGCTGCAGTGAAAATGTTACTATTTTCAGGCTATATTATCCCTTTTTGGCTTAAGCTAAACACCTAATATTTACTAATTTACACCCCAGAGAAAATACTGTGATGAAAGTTGGAGACTGCTAACTCTCAGATTCTGTAATGGATGCATGGGTAGCACATGCTGTTCTAGCCCCAGAAATGCAGTTTTTGGTGTCACAGAGTGGCATTTTGGTTTTTCTATTAATTAAGGACGAATTTTAGCTCTATATCAAAGCATCTGAATTTAGATGTCCTGGGGTATGGAAGGCTCCATTGTTATAGTCATAGTAGATGAATTTGGTTAACCAGGTGTTTGATGTTTATTAATTGGGTTTTTGTATTCTCTGACTGCATTGACTAGATTTTCACTGACTATAACAGGATTCAAAAGATCTAGGGTACTTGTAGACATTTGCAAATATATGTGTAAATCCCAAACAGCATCTTTTCATAAGGGCACAAAATCTATTGTGTAAATTGAAGTGGTTTGTAGTGTCCAAGAGATCCTCCTAGGCTTCAGATGCTGCTTCAGAAGGGCCAGATGCCAGTATCAAGAGAATCGCAAAAAAATGCTTTAAAGTTCCAAAATCTTAAATAATGAAAATGGAAGTAGCAATGATTTTTTGAGACAACATTGTGTGAAGCACAAATGGTTGATTTAATTAGATATAGAAGTAGCAAAAAACTACAAGGGAAAACCACCAAGGGATTTCATCCAGAAAAAATTTGAGTCCGCTCTGAACAAGTCCTAATATGAGAATACGTAGTATTTTATGGATTTCTAAATAAAGACAATAGTTCTTGTAATGTTATGGGTTTTGTTATTTGCTTCTTTTTTTTTTCCAATGGCCTTGCAATGACAACAATAAGCAGTTAAAATATACAGTTTCCTCCTAGGAAGACTGATGCTGACAATGTTGAATGAAAGACACTGTACCCTGACACAGTTTTCTGTAACAATCATGGAAGGCAACAAGTCTGAGCTGTTTGGTCTTGAAACTGCTAAAGAGAGGGGGAAAAAAAAAGTTGAAAATACAAAAATCAATATTTTCAATACTACATGTCTAGTTGTACAAAATCATCATAAGTCTTGTGTGAAATCAGAGCTACCAAACTTCAGGAAATGCAGCTCTGCCTTATAACATGTCTTGTTCTATGCAAAGAACAAATAGACGTGTCTATACAAGGACCAGTCAACAGAAAATTTATTATCTTTTGAAACAAGAGAAGTCTGAAATCTGCAAGAAAACCCCTTCACAAATTTTGATGGGAATCTTTGTAAAGTTACTACAGTGGTTCAAGGATCAAAATAATTTGTTTAATTGAAAGTGACAGAATCTGTACTGCACGGTACAGGATGCTTTGGGTATCCATATGCCAGCAGACTGCTGATTAACAGACTATTTCTGTAGCAGCAAATTCATCAGTGTCACAGTAGCATCCCAACTATAAGCAGGTTATTGTCAGAGTTTAAAAATTGCTAACGTAGTTCTTGATATCTTTTTGGCCAGCATGACTCTTTCAAGAAGCTGGTGATCAGTGCAATGATTTCTAAACTGCCAGCTTTCTAAGTTCTGGGTTGTTTGGGATTTTGTTTTGGTTTTTGGTTTGTTTGTTTGTTTTGAAGGTTTGTTTGTTTTTTTCCTGGAATCTGTGTAAAAGGACAACTGTATAAAAATATAAGTCAGTGGTCTAATGTTAAATTTTCAAGGAAATTTTGAATTCCCTTTATTTTTAAACTTTTTTGCCACTCACAACAAGGAATTTTTGAAAAAAACCAATGAATTAAACATCTAACTAAACATATAATTAAAAATAGAAGACTGCAAGACAAGCATAGTTACATTTTTAAAAGACAAATGGTAAAAAAATCTGAAGCTACCGTAAAAATTGTCAAAGACATAAAAACACATAAAAGAAACTTTCTGGCTGGAAAATGTTCAATTTAAATATACAACATCTAGGCACCAAAGAAACAACCCTATGAGAATTTGCAAATAGATCAGGAAACTATTTATATTTTTATATATATATGTATTTATTTATATATATTTTATAAAGCTAAAGAAGGAACCCTAAACAACCTCAGAAATTAAATATGAAACCAGAATAACAGAATATGCTGAGCTGGAAGGGACTCACAAGGATCATCGAGACCATGTGCCTCAGAGTATCATCCAAATGCTTTTTGAACTCTATCAGGCTTGGTGCTGTGATCAGCTCCCTGGGGAGCCTGTTGCAGCACCCAACCCCCTCTGCATGAAAAACCTTATTCTAATATGTAACTTAAACCTCCACTGGCTTTACAGCACTAGTAAAACTATGACGAAGCTCACGTGGAATTGTTTCCCAGTGAATGGAAGCTCTGATTGAAATCATCTTAGATAAGCACAACTGTAACAAAACGTTCATAACATGCCTCTATACTTAACTCTGATGGACAAAAAGAAATTTTTCATTTCTTTCTGCTAGTAAAGAAAGGAGTATACAGGGCGTGGAATGGTGTTATTTGGCTGTTGCTTGCAACCAAGTAATGAATTTAGGAAGCTATAACAGCTGCCTATACTATCAGCAGTGAAAAGCAGTGACTCAAAGACACATTAAGAATTTTTGTGGAATACAGTTATGCCTTGAGGAATGAATACCCTCAAGCCTAAGTGTGAATGTCCCAGTACTTCCCTGGGGAGGGAGAGGGATTTTACTTAGGTAAGGGAGCACATTGACATGAAATAACAAAAAGCACTAACCCACCTAGCAGGATCTGCTTCTTATCAGCCTTTTCCCTTATCTGGCTCAGAACCCAGCTTGTTGCTAAACACAGGTTGGTCAGTTGTGGTCATCCTCTGGTGATCTGTGCTCATCCCGCTGTCTTATGCAGATCAGAGGTTTTGCAACCACACACAAAAACTCTCCTTCTCCTCTTTGGCTGAGGGTGTGTGCAAACCTGGCCTCAGCAAAGCATCTGCTGCTTTTGCAAATGGTCAATTGTTTGAGTCATTAATCCCTAACATTTCACTCTCTCACAACATCCCATCAACAGGTCAAATTTCATCAGTTTCTTTCCACTTGACCTACCATATCTGGCTGTTCTTGAGTTGCATCCAGAAGCTTATGACCAGAAGGGAAAAAGGATCGCTTCAGCCAAAGCCTTAGTTTATAGAAATTTAAGAAACAAACCCGAATTGTTTTGCAACATTGAAATTCTCAGGTTGGTCTTTATTTGTTTATTTGTTTTCCTTGCTTGTTTGTTTTTGTTTGTGTGTGGTTTTTTTCCCCTCCCTCCAGTTTAGGCAAAATTAACTTATCCCCAAGCTTACACAGTCTGAAAACATGCAATTCCCAGTTTTTCTCATTTCCTCATATCTCTGAGTTTTGGATGCTTTTGTGAGAATCAGCATTTTTTATTTTAGTTTATTGTTGAGACCTTTCTAGGGCCACTGCACTGACAGCAGGAACTGAGCAGATGTTGAACTATGACTGCATTTTTTTGCTGACTACTTCCAAAATTACTTATTTGAATGACCAAACTCCAACCTTAAGAGTAACAAGTCTTTGGCAGTCACTGACAAATTGATACCGTAACAGTCAAATAAACACGGGGAGAACGTAATGACAAAGATAAAACAGCTTCCTTACCTCCTCCCCACCCCTGCCATTTGGTGCATATTGCACTTGTGACAATAACAAGTGTGAGAAATGGAACTGCACTGCTCTGTGTCTTTTTGCCAGATCTTCTGAATCTGAAGCAGCTTTGACATTTCTAATGGAAATTTCAGACCAGTTCCTCCAGAATATGATGATAGAAGTTCTGCCCTTGGCAATCCTGTTTCAACCAGGTCAGAGAAGACTGGAAACCCCATTGAAATATGGTACTCAGGCACTATTTCATTTTGAGTATTATATGAAAGCAATGGTCTGACTTCATTTTTTAAAAAAATTGAATAGTGGTTTCACAAGAATGAAGTATTACTGTTTTGTTTTCTGTTCAAACTTGAGCGTTATGCTGCCTGAGTAGTTTACATAGTTACTACTCTCTAACAGTCACTTCAGATAGTAGAGTCACAGGTAATCAATTGCTTGTACAGCAAGACTGATTTTTTGAGATAATATTTGGGGATTTGTTTTCTAACAGTCTGTTTTCCCATATACTCTTGGGCAAAAAAAAATAAAAAGGAAACTGGAGCAAATTTTTATGCAATTCTTCAAAATGCCTTGTTTAACTCACTGCCAGTCTGAGCAAGGATGATTTTCAAAACAAAAGATCTAAGACTGTGCTGGTTTTGGCTGACGTAGAGTTAATTTTCTTCACAGTGGCTAGTATGAGGCTGTGTTTCAGATTTGTACTGAAAACTGTGTTGATAACAGAGATGTTTCTCTTTTGCTGAACGGTGCTTACTTTACAGAAGCAAAGTATCTTCTAGTACTGCCATGTTGGTGAGGGGGCTGGAGAAACGTGGGAAGTTGGAAAGAGACACAGCCAGGACAGCTGACCCCAGCCGACCAAAGGGATATCCCACCTCTTATGACATCATACTCAGTATATAAAGGGGGCAGGGGGGGGATGCTTAAGAAGGAGGAAGTCTACTCATGGGAAGTGGCAAATTAATTCCTTGGTTTACTTTGCTGTGTGCATGGTTTTTTTGTGTTATGTATTAAACTGTGTTTATGTTGACGTATGAGTTTTCTAAACTTTACGCTTCTGCTTCTTTCCCTGATCCTGCTGTAGTGGAGTGAACAAGTGGCTGAGGCCAAATTGCTGGCTGGGTTTAAACAACAACAAAGACCGTGGCAACCTACTTCAAAAGAGGAGCTTCTGCTCTGTCTCACACAACAGTGTGCAGTTGTAGAAGACACAGACCTTTTTCCTGCTGAAGTCTCAGAAGCACTCATTCCTTCTTTTCCTTTCTCTGCACCACCAATTTTTTTTTAATCATGCGGAACAAACTTAGCTCTTGTGTGCTGAAGCCAAACTTACTGCTACTACATTACTCAAGCAGTGAAATTACCATGTAGCTATTGCAATGTGAGTTGGGTTTCCTTATTTTCTTGCAACACAGCTCATCACTTACAGCTTATGCACATGTATGAGTAAGTTCACAGGTTGGAAAATTACTCTGTGCTTTCAGTGTAGTTTGTCAGGGTAGATTGTGCTTGGTTACATCTTCCTGGTTTTCTTTGAGAACAAAGAGATGTAATTGCTTTTATACTTTTTAAAATTAAAGATAGAACTTTAAAAAAATTTTGCAATAAATCCTAAGCACCTTAATTAGCTAAATTTTGCTTTGACTGTGGTGGTGTTGTCATGATTATTCTTTGACTCAGTGATACGCTGAGTTTGAACTGTAAAACAGATAGTGTATATAAAAAAAATGTTGCAAGTCTGAGCACTTAAAATAAAATTAATTTGGCAGCATCTTACCTCAGAACAGCCTTAAATATGACAACCTACATTTCATTATGAAGTCTGACGCTGCATCACTGAAGTTGTTTTATACGTCTTGATTTCTCTATGCCTTTGCAGTATTTTCAGAATTATTTCCTTTCGACATATAGATTGTCCAATACATATAGTTTTCAGTAAGCTGTCAACATTGTAGAGCTAGTGGAAATAATTCCTGCAGATTTGGAGGAGATTGGACTAGCAAAAGTCTAGCGCAGGCTATTATCCTTGAGAGCAGTCAAAAGTAATAATAGCATTCAAACCACTGGATATAATTGTTCTTAGTATTTTCGTAATCTGAAGTCTCTACAAAGGCTTGCACCACATTCATATTAAACCACAATAGCAGATGGACCATCTGCAACTGTTTGCATAGCTGCAGTACTGTAATCCTTCTTAATATGACAAAGCTTTACTGACTTTCTTCGGTGAGTGCGAGTACATGTGGTTCAGATGTACAAAGCTATTTAGGACCGTAGCCTGTGTTTCAGCCCCCGTTTACCACCAATTGCTAGAGGAACTGGCTACCTAAATATATCAAAGGACCTGTGTCTGCAGTCCTTGAAGGGTCATTTCAAAAGGGCTTCCAGTAATTTCTCATAGTCCGGAGGTTCACTACAGTACTTTTAGAAAGCTTCTGAATAAAGCAAGCGGATAAAGAAACATGTATTTCTTTGACATAAAGCTGCTCTTATCTGCAGCTGGCTTAGGTCAGCACAGTCAGTTTTATTATTCCCAAAGCCTTGTGCAAGACTGCAACAATGTGATCATGCTACATAATGAAAGGTTTCAGCTTGCCTCTCTTAACCATAGACTGCAGGTAAGGATACACAGCCATTTGTATATCATGTCCTTCGAGATTTCTGCCCCTAGGGTCTTGCTCTCTTAAGAACTGAGAATACATTTGCTTTGAATGTACTCTGAAAGTCTGTGAACAGGGTGTACCTGAGAGAGTGCAGAATGTCATTATTTTGTTCTCCTGTACAGTTAATACCTTTGCCACAAAAATGTCAAGTATCCACAGTCTTTCACTTAACTTTAAAATGGGAAGCTTCCCACTTAAATTGTAAGCTGTATTTCCTCAGCATCCAACTATCTTAGTTTACAAGAACTTAATTAAGTTTCTGAAATATAAAAGAAACAACAGGTATAATTATCATCGTGACTAAACAAACTGTTTAGTTCCTTTAGCTGAGAATCACTTGTACTGAAATGACAGCAACTTTTTTCAATGTGACTGTAGCATCACTACAGGGAAAAAAATAAACAGACGTCATAGATCATATTCAGTACCGGTAAGATACCATTTTACTTCTTCTTGTCTTAATTAGGCTTGATTCTGCAAGTGGAGTCTCTCACTGTGGAACATGAAGCTTTTGTTGAGAAATAGTATTTGACTGAAGACAGATTTCATAAACCTTGCCAGTGCTAGCAGAAAAGATACGTGTCAGTAATAACAGCTTATTTTACCTGGAAAAAAAATCCTTCACCATTATATATAAGAAGTATCATCTTTTACAGAAGAACCACATGCACTATGACTTACTTTCAATCAAATAATTGAGGTCCTGTAGCTACCAACTGTTTTTGTTATTCAGGTTTATCTGACATCAACAAAATTTGTTTCTTTTTTAGGTATTTGTTGGTCAGCATGTGACTGTTCCATATTGCTTTTGCTGTCCAGAAAGGTGGATATCTCAAGGTACTGCAGGGATCTATTCCTAATCTGTCCATTTCTTTAAAACTGGACAGATGTCTGCTTATCCTGAAACTCCAAGGTAATAATGGTGCTCCAAGCTTCTCAGAGCTTGCAGAAAATTGGATTTGACCCAGATTCTGGTCTTCAGCATGATGATTGATGCTCTATTGTCTGGGTCTCATCATACTCTCATGACCTGTGCATCCAAAATTTATTTGACCTTAAGCATGCTTTCTGTGCCAAGTCCTACAGCCTGGTTCCTGCTGACAAAGATGTTTACCAAGGAACTGCAGATTTCTATTATTGTGTAGAAGTGGTGCCACCTACAGTACATGGTCAGACAGCCATCCTTCTTCCTGGTCATTCCACTGCCTTCTAAGAAATCTTGTGACAACTTGTAAAACTAATATGATATGAATTCCCTCTCACACAGGGCACTGAATAACCTGGGCATCCCAGCTAAATTGGTGGCTTTGTTTCCCTTGTTGCCAGGGTGGAGAACCGATGGAATAAAAAACCTCCAGAAAGAGATTAGTGAGGAATGTTAATCATACTCAGGAATTGTCTGTATCAGCCCACTGACTGTAGAAGGAGTGCAAATAATTGCTTAACCTAGCCACAGCTATTAGAGCACTGAGATTACATGAGACAACTTCCATCCTTACTTAGATATCCCACTTTGCTCACTATTTTCTGTTGCCTTTGTTGTGACTAATTTGTTTAACTGAACCTAAAAATTTGTGGGAGTGCAATCTTACTCTATTGAATGTAGCTGAGATGGAGTTTTCTGTTGCCTTTGTTGTGACTAATTTGTTTAACCGAACCTAAAAATTTGTGGGAGTGGAATCTTACTCTACTGAATGTAGCTGAGATGGCGTTTTTGTTTTCCCCACAGCAGCCCTCACAGTGCTGTGCTCTGCATTGGTATCTAGAAAGGTGTTGATAACACACCAGTGTTTTGGCTATTGCTGAGCAGCTTTAGCACAGCATCAACACTGTCTTTCTAACATTCCACCCCCTCCATCAGTAGGCTGGGGTTGGGAAAGATCTTGGAAGAGGACACAACTAGGACAGCTGACCCAAATTGACCAAAGGGATATTCCATACCATATGAGGTCTGTTGATATATAAAAGTAAAGAAAACGAGGAGGAATGGGGGGAATTTGTTATTTGCAATATTTGCCTTCCAAAGCAACTGCTGAAGCTCTGCTTCCCTGGCAGTGGCTGGACACTACTTGCTGATGAGAAGTAAAGGATAAAATCTTTGGATTTTTCTCTTTGCTTGTGTGTGTAACATTTTTCCTTTTGCTTAGGTAAACTGCTTTATCTCACCTTACAAATTGTTTACCATCTTATTTTCTCTCTCCTGTCCAGCTGAGAAGGGGAAGTGATAAACTGTCTTGGTGGGAACCTGATGTCTGGTCAAGGTTAAGCCAACATGGCAACCATGGGTCTAATTCAGCAGAAGACCTCTGTGTCTGAAGCAGCTGCCCTGGGATGAAAGACTGACAGAGCCTGGGTTGCTTAGCCTGGCAAAGGCCTGGCTTAAGGGGGAATCTAACAGCAGCCTGCCAGTACTACAGGACTGAAGACAGTTCTACACTGTTTTTCATGATACATGCGGGAAGTTGAGAGACAGCAGACATAACTTTAAACCAGAAAGATTTAGGCTGGTTACAAAGAAAAGCACTTTCCCCGTAAGGAAGGCACAACAAACGAGCTACACAGAGAGCTTACTGAATCTCCACTCTTGGATGTTTTGAAGACCCAGATGCAAAAATCCTGAGCAAATTAGCCTGACTCCTTAGCTGACCCTGCTTTGGGGGGAGGTTGGACTGGAGACCTCCTGATGTCCCTGCACACATGAATTACCAATGATCTCGTGAACTTGCTGTATTGAGCCTTTAATGAATGCATATCTACCAAGGCATGTTATCTTCTTTCATAGGGAAAAAGATGAAACAAATGTGACATTGATGTGTTCGTCTGCTCTGCCAAAACAACATTTTAACAGTGCTTTTCTGGGTTGTTACAATAGCAATCCATTTTAACGGTGAATAAGGGAGATGTTTGTTTGTTGGACAACACCTTTCACAGGACACACGCAAAAAGTTCTGAATGTTCAGAGCTTCCTATTTACCCTTCAAATGTGTTTCTAAAGCCTGAAAAATGAGAACATTTGGTACAGAAAAATGAGAAGAATGCAAAAAGCAGTGTCTCAAGAAAGAGAATCACACTGTGCTTACCTTAGGAAGCTGCCAGTATATGAACAATGACTTTTGAAAAATAGTCCTGGTCATACTGAACGGTGTGATAAAGCTGAGACAAGAGCATAGAAAATGGAGGAACTTTAAATCGAAGACTCATGGAGATTTGTTTCAGTTAGGGTTACAGTGTTTGTTCTATGTGATTTCTAAAGCTAATGTGTAACACCAGTCACCTTAAATATGTGTTTAGGTGCAATTTGAAATCAGAAAACCCCAGTGAGATTGAGTGAGAGGATTATGGTTCATAGTCATTTGAACAGGAGCTGAAATTTTATTACGGTTACAGTAATTGACATATTTTTTTTGATTCTGATTTTTTTTGGTTTTGATTTGGCACCCACTCAGACTTCATTGCTCATGCTACAGTAGTAGTATGATGGATTACTGTGTTTTTCCCATTATTATTAAATTGAATTATTTTTGCTTATGTACCCAGATGTGAACAACATCAAGAGTTCTAATCTGATAATACAGACTGTTTGGAAAATATGTGCTGTCAATTAAAGGCATTTTGTAATAGAAACGATAAAAGAGTTATTAATGAAAAGTAGTTTGCCTCCCTATGTACTGACTTCAGTTAATCAAAGGTGCTTTGAAATTGAAATCATTAATTAACTTTACCTGGGTTTGTACCGATCAAGCATTTTCTGAGTTGCTGGAAATCTGTGAAAGTAGGTTTTTCTGTAAAAGAAATCAAAATGTGGCTTTTTTCCAAAGACATTTCATTCTTTCCTTCCGAAAATGTATTATACATTCTTTCAGTGTTTAAGCATAATAAACAGGCAAAGTCAAGCTGTTAAATTGAATTGTTGCACTCCGTTTTTTAATGGCACCTCATTTATATTTTACAGGTCACACAATAGATAATGAAATACATCAGTCCAATGTATATATTTTTTTCTTATTTTCCTGTAATATTTTAACCAGTGCCCTGATGCTCAAGACAAACTTAAAACTAAACCTCTGTAAAAAATTTATTGAGAAACTGAAAAACTATATGATCAAATCCATGACATGATAGTTCTGTAAATGAATCTTTCTGACAGAGGTGTGCTTCCTACCTCTTTCCAGTTGTCCTGCATGAGTCTTACACAAGCATGATGCAGGTCAGCAGAAAGTGTTTTATTAGCTTTCCTCTTTCTGTTGGAGTTCCAAACCAGAATTTCTAATAGTTGAAAACATCATTGTACTTGCTGCATGGTTTTTACTTAATTTTGACAAAATTATTTTTCTTTGTTTATAAGGAAGGGGTTTCTTCAGAAAATGTTTTGGGGGCCTTTTTCCACCAGAGGACTATGAGCTTATATTTTAAATTTCATGGATGTAGAGGCCCAGAGAAGTTGGCTTTAGTTGCAGGATGGATTGTGGTGGTAGATCCCCCCCTCCCAGGGCTCTACTATGATGTAAGAAATGCTTGTTAGGCCTTGGCCTTGACGAAACTGCACCTGGACTAAGCCTCCCTTGAGCTTATCAGAAACACTGTCTGTTCCCGGGAACCAAGAGGTGTCCAATAAGCAAGCACCTGGTTTTAAATGAACAGCTTTGGAAACCTTATTTTTCTTTCCTGAATAACAACCCAACTGCAATAATATTTTTGTTATTGAACCTTCAAAGAAAGCTACTGACTGAAATTGCAACCAGGATTGAAAATTACTGACTCAAGCTCACTCTCTAATGACCCTACAAACGGCAGTCCAAAGTGAGACCCTTTGAGCTCTTGATTTCCAGAAGATAAGGGGCTAATGTGCATGTCAGCTATTGATAACGAGATGGCTGTGGAACCAACCAAGGACTGCCAGGAATAATAGGCAACAATTGCTGGTAATAATCAAGGACTATTGATTTTAACATGCTGTGAGAAAGAACAAGATTTGGTTGGAGAACAGGGGCTGGCAGAGACAGGGCAGCACTTTTCCAAGAGGAGGAACAGTACACAGTACAGTGCAAGCACAGGAATGATGCAGAGAAGTGGGTATGGACCATAGGGTGGAATTAAGACCATCAAAGACCCCCAGAGCCCTCCAACCCATTTCCAGAAAGGCCTGAAAGAGCAGGTTGTGCATAATATCTAATTTACACAGAAGAAGAGAAACCTGTGTTCAGGGTGGAGAAACTATCCATAAAAATGTAACTTCCCAAGTCCAGACAGTGTTCCCAAGACCCTGAACATCTCATTGGCCAGACCCACACAGATGTATTGATGCTTATCAGCTGGATAGGTGCTGAAACCAGGTCTGACATCCCCTCAGCTGGATGGACACTGGAACCAGGACTGGTGATCTCTTTTTCTCTTTCTTTTCCTCTTTCTTTTTCTTTCTCTCTTTCTCTCTTTAAGTCATGCCTCCCTCTTTAAATTCCCTCTTCCTTTCACCCTACCCTTTTATCCAAAACCCACTGACATGTGCTTATATAGTAGGTCAGGGACTAATATACCAATTTCCATGCTAAGTGTGTAATTTAGCAATTACTAGTTTGTGAACGCTCTGCAGTTGTTTCTTTTGATCACAAGCATTTAAAAATCTTAGGTGCTTCCTTGTCCTTAAGGGTGGGTTGTCACAGTGGGTTCATATGTTTAAATGCTTATACTAAACTTGTTTTCTTCTTCATAATTTCATTCTGAGAGGGAAAAACTTCTTTGTTTTTGCTGCAAACTGTCTAGTAAAAAGAATTCATCAATACTCCCTACTCACTAAAAGATAAGCAGCTGAATTACACTTCTTAGTCCAGCTTTTAGTTTGGGAAAACAAAGTAAACATGCACAGAACAGTTATACCAGTTGGAGTAAGGTAAAATTTAGCTATGGATAAATTCACGGCAAATTGAAAATGGCTATGAGAAAAAGGAGTCAGAAAATTGATTGGAGGGATACAATCATACATCCCTTACCCAGTAAGGAGTTTTCTGAGGTTTACAATGCACAAGTTAAACTACAAAGATCTTCTACTATGTAGAAAGCACCAAAAGGCTTTGCCTTTCCCTGACAGTAATAGGAGTTGAAAGGGCTCAGCAGTATGACAGGGAAAATGTGCACCTTTTATTTCTCAGAGAGTCAATCATGTTCTGCAAGGTCGCAGGCTGACAATAAAAGATTTTTTAAAGGTTTTGGCAACAGGGATGAATAAAATGCTTTTCAAAATTTGTGTTCAACTGTCACAGCTGTAACATAATAGTAATTGCAATAATTTGCTGTATTTTTACTGTGTTGATAACAGGATAACACAAAGGAACAATGACAGATACACTCTATAAATGGCCATGCATTTATTGTAAGTATGTCTCTGCTCTTCATGAGGAATGACAATAATGTTCTGTGTGGGTAAATAAACCTGACTGTATATAACCTTGGAATCTTTGGGGATGAGTGGTTGATCTTGCTAGATTTAAAATGAAGTGGCACTTCAGTAATTTTAATTTTGTTTTTTGAAGTTAAGGTAATATTGGATTTTCACTATGGTACCCCATAAGGTGACTTTAAAAAATACTGCAAATCTATTATTGACCATGAAGTATTTATAACAATTTCTGTATGTCTTTCTACATTCTTTACTATTTGGCTGTCTTACTACAAAACTCTGCAAAATTTCTTCATAAGATTATAGAATGTAGCTGTAATTATAAAATCATGTAGTATGACTGACCATATTCACACACGTGTATGTTTAGCACAGCTTGACTATGATCTTAATCGGAAAGAGCATGTTACTGAAAGCCATAGTAATCCTAGCTATGACTACTGATATTATGAGCCATGTCTTTTTCCATTTTTCAGAAGAGGCCTATCATTAGAGTGACATATCAGCTTTCATATGTCAGTATATCAGATTATACAACATAAGTGATTGTGATATGCCAAATCTGGTAGGACTGAATAAGGAATTACTTGTTAATACAGTATAAAAAGTTTCCAGTGTTTCTACTCCATCATAAGTATGTCCTGTTGTATTGAAACCCAGTATAAATTGATGCATTTATTACTTATCAACATAGGTAGGCACTTGCCAATCTCCAACCTTTTCTGTGCACAGTGAGATACTTCCTTGGTGGATCTTTTCTATGCTGTGCAGAAGCAGAACTAGAAACTCTGAATCATAAATCCCCAGCTCTCCCTTTTCATGCTTATATGAGTCTTCCTATTCTGTACCAAGGGATAGCTCTGAACAAACATCCTCCAGCATTTTTTTCTGAAACGGTATTAAAATAAACGTCCTCTAGTAGATTTTTCCTGAAGATGTTTTAAGTTCCTAGGGTTTTTGTCTTGGTTTTGGTTTTGTTGGGTTTGGGGGTTCTTGTTTTTCTTCTTTGTTTGTTAGGTTGTGTTTGGTTTTTTGTTGTTTTTTTAATTGGATTCAGTCCATTCCTTCCCAGAAGGCTAACATGTTACAGATGCAGGTAGAGCTTGGAATCCAAAGGAACAGGAACTCTAATACACCTTCTTTTCTAAGGCACATTTCCCAGCAGGCCTTCTTCTTCTTAACACTATTATCATCATCATCATAGCTAGGCTTCGTAAACGAAGATTTGGGAAGGGCTCTACCTACGCTTGCTACAAGCGCGCTGATGGCTAAAAAGGCCAATGCGAGACAGAC
>JAWMRA010000113.1:89763923-89827456 GCA_035584735.1 Pseudotriccus pelzelni | reverse complement strand
GACGTGTTGGTCACATAATCCGTCCAGTGGATGTTTAGGATTGTACGGAGGCAGCGCTGATGGAAGCGTTCTAAGAGTCGCAGGTGGTGGCGGTAAATGACCCACGATTCAGACCCATAAAGAAGAGTAGACAGTTCAATGGCTTTGTAAACACTGATCTTTGTGCTTTTCTTCAGGTGCTTGTTTTACCAAACTCTTTTATGGAGTTTGCCGAAAGCTCTGTATGCCTTTGCTCTAACACTATTATGTCTCCAGGTAACTAACATTAGCCCTTCATACCTCATTAGGACAAGCTGTTGAAAGCATTTTAACCGTTTAGATTACTGGAATCAGTAGCTAAATGCAAGTAGGAGGCAACAGAGAAGACACACTAAAAATCAAAGCAAGAAAAGCAAAATAACCAAGAAGGATGATGTCACACTTCACAGGGGTGTTTTGGTTTACATTTTAGCTGTTTCATCGATAACTGAAAAATGTGCCAAAGATCAAGTGCTAAAGATAAATAATGATTTGATTGTGTAGAAGCAAATAATGACTGCCAGAGCTTAAGGGGACTTCTTCAAGCTGCCAGGACATCAGGAAGTTCTTAAGCAATAGAAGAAAACTGTGAATGCATTGTTATTATAAGAGTAAAAAAGTTGATTCAGCCAAAAGTAATTTGACAGAAAGATGACAAAAATAAATCAGGATAGATTTAGTAGCAAGGATTTTACAGTAGCATAACTGAATTAAGTGCAGCTAACAGCCAATTTGCAAGTAAAGTGTTTCAGAGAGATTCATGGATTTTATATCCATTCTTAGCCAAGTTTTGTTCGTCAACTTCACTAATGGTACAGGTAAAAGTAAAAAATGGCTGACAGTAAAATCTGAACTCAGGTGTTTGAAATTTATCATTTGTGACCTATATATAGTCAGGCAAGAAATGGGTATCACTAAACACCAAATCAGACCTTCTATAGACTGAACAGTTTTCCTAAACTATCTTTCCTCTCTACTTTGTCATTAATTGTCTGTCTAAAATTCAGAGTCATAAATCCAAAGGCCTATATCTAAACCTGTATTTTTGGGAAAGGCTGAAGTGTCAAGCCATTCTACTTTGACACTGTAAAGTCACCAGTTTCTTTTTGGAAATAAAAAAAATTACTTTAAAAAGTGTTTTAACAAAATAAAAACAGCAGTATATGAGGTCTGGAAAAATCTTTCTTGTGAAGAGTTACAATCTCCCTGTCTACTGAAGGTATTCAAGAGAATTCCAAGCATTAATTTTTTCATGGCTAATGAGTACCTAAAGCATGAGAATATTTTCTGCTAAAAAAAGGTTTCTCAGTGTAGGAAGAAAGAGAATCAGAAGCTGGAGATCTAATTTAAATATATTTAAACAAGACAGAATGCCCTTGCTTTATAAAAGAAAAGGTAAGTATATATAAAAACAAAGTCTTTGTAGTGTTTTACTATGTTCCAAACCATCGTTTGAAAACTTTGAATCAATATCCGCCATCATTCCTTAAAATGTGCCATAATATAAATTTTCACCAGTACCACAGGATTTACTGAATTCTGCAGCCTGGGTTATGCAGCTTCTTGCATTAGATGATTTACATTGTGCTTAAAAATACACAGTCTTAAAAATCTAGTGAAAGCTCTTAGAGTAGTTAGTTAGTACCACTTGTTACAAACACAAATTTCACAAACTGCCCGCTAAGGAGACTCTGCACCTGCTCCAAGCTTATTTCGTCCTGCTGCTGCTCCCTCTGACAGAAACTCCTTTGCTTATGTATGTGCTTTGACAGGTGGCACTTTTTTTTTCACTTTCTTACTCATGAGTAGGTTGGCAATGTCTATTGCTGGCCTGTGTTTTGTCCCAGTTCAGACTATCTCTCTCTGCCTCACCTATTTTCTCTTGTTGCATCCAAAAAGAGAATCTTTCAATTGAATGAAAAAAATGGGGAATTTACTTAGCATTTTTGGATCAGATCAGGAAAGGAGGAAAAATTGGCATTTTTCAAATTAATGGATAGCCTGCAATTTCTTTAATATAAAATCAATACAGCTTTTTTCTTTTTTTTTAGGAATCAAATTATATCTTCATATTAGTGGTCTCTTAAAGTTTTAAGCTTGCTTATTTCTGAAAATGCTGTAAACATGATGTTTATCAGGACTTTCCTGACAATCAAATGAAAAAAACTTTCTTGTCTACTAACAAATGAGGTAATTAGAAGCTATTGGAAAAAGGTTTTCATTGGCACAGAATAGTTAAGATACTGTATGAGAACAAAGTAGATGAGAAACAGTCTCGTCTGGATCAAGTATAAAAAATAGATATTAAAAGAGTTGTAAAAACTTTGTAAATTGAATGACCACACAATACTTTTTGCTAGAAGTGCAGCAGACTAACAAAAAACCCATAATGATGATATATCATTACAACATACTGTATCACAAAAAGAAGCTTAGGAAAGCTAGACATAATTAAATACAGAATTAATAGGTAAAAATACCATAAATAAAACATCAAAACCAACAAGGGACCTATGAAGAGGTATTTTAAATACATAGGAAGCAAATTATCTGTAAAATTTTATATTTCAGGCAATTAAAGGGAACAAGAAAGAATTTTGACAGATGTTTATATTAATATTAATAAGCGCTAAAATGAAATCTTTGCCTTCAGAATGGAGCTTTTCATCAACACTTGAAGTTTGGATATAATTTGCCAGAGGGAAGAATTGTTAATAGGACAGAGGAAAGTATCTCAACTCAGCTTATTGAGCTCAATGCAGAAATGCTTTTAAATTCTGTGAAGTCCAATTACAGTTATGTGTTTTCACTAATACACTTGAATCTGGAGCCCATGACACAGAAAAGGAGCAAGGATCTGGTATTTCTAGGTACATTTCTTGACTGGTACTCAGCAAGGCAAGACCTTGGTATACATACTACATTCCATGGAACTGTATGAAGCAACAAATTAGCCTTCTGTCACACTGTGCTGCTTCTGAGACCATTCCCTAAAAATAAAAATTAATCAAATTAATTCAAATTACATTAGCTTAAAAGTAATGTTGAAATTTGTTCCTGCAAGTCGGAGACATCACCATTAAGTTTGGCTATAATACAACCTGTAATACATCAAAAGTTGAAAACAAATTCAGAACAGTTCCTTTTTATTTCAGTTGACTTTTGGAGTTATTTTGGTGTCACCTTTTAGCAATAAAATGTCATACTGCGCAGCTAATAGAAAATGAGTTATAAAAATTAGTACAGTATGAGAGAATACCACAGAATATGCTGAGTTGCAATTGGACTCACAAAGTTTACCTTAGCCCTGCACAGGACCACTCCCAGTGGTCACACCATGTGCCTGAGAGTATCATCCAAACACTTCTTGAACTCTGTCAGGCTTGGTGCTGTGACCACTTCCCTGGTGAGCCTGTTCCAGTGCCCAACCACACTCTGGGTGAGGAACCTTTTTCTAATATCCAAGATAAATCTGCTTTGACACAACTTCAGTCCATGCCCTCAGGTCCTCTCACTGGTCACCACTGAGAAGAGATCAGAGCCTGCTCCTTCTTTTCCCATCATGAGGAAGTTGTAACTGCAATGAGGTCTCCCCTCAGTCTCCTCTTATCCAGGCTGAACAGGCCAAGTGATCTCAGTGCTTCTCATACAGCTTCCTCTCAAGGCCCTTCACCATCTTTGTTGCCCTGCTTTGGACACTCTCTAACAGCTTATCATCTTTCTTATATAGCAGTGCCCAAAAGTGCACACAATATTCAAGGTGAGGCTGCCCCACTGCAGAGCAGAGCGGGACAATCACCCTCCTTGACCGGCTGGAAATGCTTTGCCTGATGCCCCCAGGACACAGTAGCCCTCCTGGCTGCCAGGGCACTGCTGACTCAGATTCAGCTTGCCATTGACCAGGACCCCAGGTCCCTTTCCACGGCACTGCTTTCCAGCATCTCATTCCCCAGTCCGTATGTACATCCAGGGTTGCCCCATCCCAGGTGCAGAATCCTGGGCTTTCCCTTATTGAACTTCCTATGGTTGGTGATTGCCCAGTCCTCTAATTTGTCGAGATCTCTCTGCAGGGCCTCCCTGAAGTTAATTCCCTGTTGACATCAATGGAGCCAACATCACCTCCAAGTTTTATGTCATCTGCAAACTTGCTTAGTATCCCTTCCAGCCCTGTGTCCAAGTCATTTTTTATGAAGATGTTGAAGAGCACAGGGCTTGAGACTGATGTGGAACCCCAGTAGTGACTCTGACAGGTGCCCCATTCTCTATTAGCCTCTGTGCTTGACCCGTGAGCCAATTGCTCACCCATTGCATGACATATTTATTCAGGTGTGTGCTGGACATTTTGTCCAGAAGGATCCTGTGAGAGAAAATATCAAGAAAAGATAATATCAACTGGCTTCCCTTAATGGAATAGGTGGGTTATCTTGTCATAAAAGGAAGTCAGGTTGGATAAGCAGGACTTTCCCCTCATGAAGCCATGCTGGTTGTGATCAGTAATATAGTTTTTCATGTGTTTTTCAATACTTCCCAGAATAATCCTCTCCGTAACTTTATCACACACTGAAGTGAGATTGACAAGCCTGTAGTTTCTGGGATACTCCTTCTTGCCCGTCTTGAAAATCGGGACAATGTTCATCATCTTCTAGTCAGCTGGGAGCTCTCTGGATTCCCAAGACCAATCAGAAATCATTGAGAGAGGTTTTGTGATGACATCAGCCAGCTCTGTGAGGATTCTTGGATGAATCCCATCAGGTCCCATAGATTTGTAGGGATCCAGCTGGACCATCACAATTTCAGGGTAGACTGGGAGTTGATCATTCTCACAGTCATGGTCCTTCAGCTCAGGGCACTGAGACCCCCTTGATTCCTTATCTGTGTTGAAGACAAAGGCAAAGAAAGCATTAAACACCTCTGCCTTGTCTCTGTCCATTTGTGAGGTGACCACCTTCATCCTGTAACTAGCCAATAATATTTCTATACTGACTATTGCCATTAATATATTTGAAAAAACTCTTCTTATTGTTCTCCCACATTTCTGGCCAGCTTCAACTCCAGCTGAGCTTTGGCTGCACAAATTTTCTTACTAGAGCAACAAGAAGCATATCTGAATTCTTCCCATGTCACTTGACCTTGCTTTCGCTGGGTACATGCCTTTCTAGAGTCCTATAGAAACAGGTAAGTTTTCAAGAGATTTAAGCTCTCACTTAGCCCATTAGAGTGTAGATTTTTTTAATGCTTCATATCGTATTATCACTTGTTCTTACTGATACCTGGTTCAAAGTAAAAGTCCTTTGACAATGAAACCTACAACCCTGCTTTAGCCGCATCCGAGAAGGGAAAGAAAGACTTTCTAAGGATTTGCAATATGCATTGTAAGAAAATGTTAATAGCAAAAGAAAAATATTACAGTTTAGATGATTTTTCTGAGTACTTACACTGTTTCACACCTTTCACGATAGGGAAACAATAAAAAGGGGCACTGGATACCAGTGGATACTTCGGTCCAGAAGTCACATATTTGAAATCTATAAATCCTGAGCCTGAAAGTTTATGCCACATGGAGATTAATCATGTATCAATGTTCAAATACTACAAATGGGATTTGGAAAAAAATACAGACAAGGCCTTTAACAGTCATAAGTGACCAAATACACTTTTGACTTGTCTATATCTCTTCATTTTTGCTTTTCTAAGTGTGTAACTCATCTTGCTGACAAGTTCACTATCCATAGTTTGACTTAGATGTCATAATTTTGTAAAATTCTCCTTTTTATTGTTACATGTGAAAATGAGAAAATAGAATTTCAAGCAATGATTATAAAACAAAGAATTGTCTCCTCAGATGATGGAATTTTCTTATTAGAAGGAAACATTTTCCTTTCTTCCTTTGAAAAATGTGGCTTGGATGAATGAAGTTCTCCTTTCTTCAAGAACTGTCTGGTTAAAACAGTGAAACAGATCCATCCCATTAAAGACCCAGTAGAATCTTCACAGCAGATGGATGCTGCCAAAAGAAGATGATGAAATTTCACAGTATATATGGGGTGTGATCAGTGTCACTCAAGCTAGGAAGGAGACTCAGAGGAGACCCTTCAAAACTATTCTTAGTTTAACCAGATCTTAGTGGATCTGCTTACAATAGGGCAGCAATCTCATACTTTGCTGCCACAGGCATTGTGGACTGTAGAATCTAAGTGTCGATTTAACAGCATGGCAAACGCTCCAAACATGCAGCAAGAACTTATTGAAGAAACATAGTGTGTAACCTTCTCTTGACAGTGACTCAAAGAATCCCTCACAAGTTTTCTTTTACTCCTACCTGAACCAACTTAGAATCTCTTACTGAGAAAACATTTGCATTTTCAACAAAAATGTTGAAATTTGATTTTTCATCATCCCTTTCTCTCCTGTTGTATTGGGTTTGCCAGGCCAGGTTTTGATAGTCAGGGGGCTATAGGGTGATCTCTCCCTGTTCTCATCCTGACCCACAAACCTTTCATTGTGTTTTTTCTCCCCTGTCCTGCCGAGAAGGGAAGAGAAAGGCTTTGGTGGGCACCTGGCATCTAGCCAGGGTCCACCCACCACACATCTCTGATGCAGAGAAATCATTATGTTACTTTGTCCTCTCTTACCTAACAAAACTGACTTCTTTCCCATTTTGTTTCTTATGTAGATCTTTTTGGCTGCCTAACAGTTCTTGGATATCTCTAGGGAGCTACATAAACTCTCCACAACAGAGATTCTACCTCCTTCAGAGCTCTAGAAAGTCCAGCCACCTTGGTTTCCCATTCTTTAATGTGCCTAATGGTTTCAGCTGCCAGCAGGCTACTTCAGTTCAATTTAGGCACCCAACTCCACCATTAACACACTGACTCCAATGGTATGTCTATTGATTATGACTACACTAATGACAAAACTGATGCAAGGAACAGAAACATGGGAAGCTACCAGGTCTCTCCAGGCTTAATGTAATATAATTTATGCTGGTAAAAGAGTGCTAAGCCCACAGTTTCTCTGTATTGCTTCAACACAGTCTAAAAGCCACCAAGATAAGCCATCTTCAACAAGAGTGCTACAAGTAATAAGACCATGTGTGCTGTTTTCCTGGGGTCTGCCTGTGCCAATAATTTCTTTCAACCATTTTAGAAATATAAACAGATTTGTTGAAAAAAAAATAATTTTACTTTTCAGACAAAACAATTAATCTTTGGGATGTATTTTCTTTCTTTGTCAGCTTTTTTTTTTTTTTTTTTTTTGGCCACAATATATTTTACATTATATTGTAATTATACAAAGCTGTTTAAACTTCATCCTTCGGTTTTTCTTGCTAAGAGACAATTCAGGGTACAGATCCTTTTTACTGTATTCCAACTTGGCAAAGAATTCTAAGAAACCAAATTTCTTTTCTCACTCAAACATGTTGCAGGACAAAGACCTATGTATTTGTCTTCCAAACCCTTCAAACTTGTGCCATTGTTGTTGTTATTGCCCTCTCAAATGATACAGGATATTATCATTCAGTGCTGGCAAAAGCACTTTGCCAAAGCACTGTCCTGAGCCTTTAGAGAAAATTATAAGTGAGAAAGATAATAGTCCATCTTAGCTACTACTGAGAGGTGCTAGGAACATCATTTCTTACACAGCCTTATGATCATCAACAAAAAGAGAAGTTATTTTCTTAGCATCCTTTTGAGTAGAAAACAAGAGCAAATACTGCTGGTGCAGCAAAGTGCCAGAATTGAATTGCTTCTAAAATTATTTCAATTGCAAGACTACTTCTGCTTGATAATCCCAGAGAAATACTTACAAAAATAAATATAGGTAGTGTTTTCCTTTCAATTGTTTTGTTAAGGTACAAGTTTAGGAATGTGAGTTTGCAATTTCCAGGCGATTGCAATCTTGGGGCTTTTTATATATCCCTGTTAAGGTTTTGTTGGTTTTTTTTAATCAAAGACTGTTGCGAATTTTAAAAAGTACAGTTAATTCAATCTGACAATAGCACAATCTTTTCAGCCTTGTAAAACTGATAGCTTTCTGTAAAGGTAAATCTTAAAGGCCTAAGGCTATTATATTAATTCCCTGTCCTGAAGCAACCTCTTTAAATTAAAGCTCTCATTTGAGTAAATAACAAACTATTTTCAAAAACAGCTCAAACTGTTTGCTATGGACAGATACAAGGCCTTTAAAAACTAACTTTAATAACATTTGCTTAGTTCCACTAGCGTTTATGTGAAAAAACTCCAAACTGATTTGTCAGAAGAACCTGAAAGAGGCCATCTGAAAAAACCATCACCACCACCTGACACAAGAAATAAACGTAGCAGTCTCTCTCTGAGAATGAGGCAAGGATTTTCTCAGGAAAATCAGCCTAGAATGTAGCTCATCTTCTACTCCAGATGCTGATGCCTTCTCAGGTTTAAGATAACTTTCAGTGTCACACCAGTGGCATTCAAGTCCATGCCCACTGAAGATGGTAGAGAGCAGGCTGCCTGGCCTCTTCCAGACCACAGCCAAAGGCAGATTCACCTCCATCTGGGTCTGCCTGCAGAAGGGGATCAGCTGAAACCTGAGACTACTGCCTTGTGCAAAAATCCCATTAGTTACCACACTGATAGAAGTTTTTGCTCCTTGCCTACCTTTTCTCTGGGATTTTTTCAGCTGAGGGTGAAGGCACCAAGATGAGTATCAGGGAGGCAAAGAGCAAGGTGCTGGGTATGAGGGGAAGTAACCACTGAGGCTACCAAAGCTGGCTTAGGTCACCTGTCTGGGTCCACGGAAAAAGGTGGATTCAGAACTTAGGGAATCTTAGGATCTTCAGGCTTAGACTGGCAAAGAGGAGATGGTGGTAACTGAGGAGAATCAGACAGAGGGAATATAATAGGGCAGGACATTTCTTAAAATTAATTTAATTCCCTTTCCCCTCTGTCAGAAGTCTGATTTGTACAAGAGATGCAGAGTGATTAAGATCTTTGCAGATGAAAATGATAATATTAAATCAATAAGTAGTTTGTGAAACTAATTAAAAGCATAAATGAGATATGAATATGTTTTCTAATAACATATACATGTGCTATGGTTTTCAATTGTTTTTTTACAATTTCTAACTCCAGAAGGCATATTTCAGGAGCCACCACATACAAGATACAGTCTGAGAGTAGTACACTGGCATCTCTGGATAAGAATCTACTTCCTGCTACTTCCTATAATACCATACCTATATATACCTATATATACCTATAAGGCTTTTTTGTTGTTGCTGTTGACTGACATATGATTAACAGAAACAATCACATCAGAAAACTTTTACTTTTCTTATTTTGTCCTTTTATCTATCAACTAAAGGACAGGCTCCCTACTATGCATGCAAGAGCACTATTGATGGGTTAGAATTGTCTGAAACTAAGGGTTGAAGCTGGGCTTTACACCCTGTTTAATGACTCAGAATGAAAAAGAAAACTTTCTCAACATTTAAACTTGTTAGGAACATAGAAATTAATGATTTTAGTCATGCCTCTGATTAAAATCTCCATTAATTGTGTTTGGTATACAACATACCCATGTTCATACATATGCTGATACCTGGATTTTGCAGAAAATGTGACTCTGTGAGCTTATCAGAAAAACAGGGTCTCGCTAGTATCACTGGTCCCTCAACAAGGGCAAATCCCTCCTTATGTAAGAAACCAACAATTTGTGTGCCTTCAAAAACTATTATCCGCACACAGCTTTTCAGATGCAAACATGAATGTTCACCTTTTCATTTCAATTTTTCCTTTGTATGCTTCTCCCTTAGGGTGAAAGAATGGGAATTGCCATCTTGAAATATATTACCAAGAGCACAAAGCCATGAATAGCATACTGTAGTAGTTTTGCATCATCTAAAATCCAAGTCGACTCTATAACCCAGATTTTTTTCCCTTAATAGATTTGTGAATTCCAGACTGCATCAGTTCTGCACATGGTAAAAATCTGCTAGCTACTTTACTAACATTTGGTATGTAGGATGCTGCCTGCTAAAAGACGAGGGCACCAAGAGACTTCTGATCTTTTCTTATGCTCAGTAAAATGACATAAATCATTCACAAGACTGAGAAAAAACAATAGAATATCTCACATGACAAATTGAAAGAATTTTTAGTGCACCTGTAGGATACTTTTGTTATTTATGCTCATGATTCACTGATTTAATCTATACAACTTCAGCAAATTATTTTTTTTTTGCAATAACATAGTCACCTTTTACTGGGAAAAGTGGACATGGCTTCTTTGCAGTAGTTATGGTAACCTATTAATATTTTCTGCAATTTCAATAAGCTTTTAAAGCACAACATTGTTTTAAAAAACCTTAGAATGAGCCACACTACTGAGAAATTAAGGGTTGGCAGCAGCAATTCAGTGTAGGCAAAACTGAATTAACCCTCCACCCTTCAAGGGATAAGATCAAAATTGCTCATGCTGGAGTACAGTATATCTGGAGCAGATAATGTAAAATTTTGCAGTAGAAGTTCACGAAGGAAGATGAAGGAAGGCAGGTTAGAAGGAATCAATCTGAGATTGAGGATAGTGGAGTTTGGGGAAGCTGTGAGACGGGGAGCCACAAAAGTTTCCAAAATGCAGCTGATGGGGAAATTTGAAACACAGATGGTGAGAAAACAGGACCCTGCCTTAAGTGTTGGGTTATTTCCTTGAACACCAATGATCACTGCTTTCAGTTTTGTTCTTTCAGCTTGCCTAAGTCTCAAAGCGTCAATCCGGATGTCTCCTATTGCACTTTGCTTTGGCTATATAATTAAAAGCTTTGGCATTTTGCCCTTAAATGCTCTTTGGCTATCCTTGTTTGACTGCCAGGTGCCCACCCTGCTGCTCTCCCACTCCCCCTCCTCAACAGAACAGGAGTGAAAAAGCCTGTGGGTTAAGACAAAGACAGGGATATCACCAACAATTTTTGTCAAGGGCAAAACTTACCCAACCTGGGGAAAAGTCGTGTAATTTATTCCCAACTGCAAACAGAGTAGGATGATGAAAAACAGAGAAACACTTCCACCCCACCGCTCCCTTCTTCCTGGTCTCAACTTCATTCCTTCATTCCTGACTTTTCAGCTTTCTACCTGCCTTGTGAATGAGGAAGGGCGGGTCGGGAATGGGACTTTGTGATCAGTTTATAACAGCTTCTGTTATTCATTCAGTGTGTTGAACTTCGTAATGTCAGTAAGACTTACCTGTGAAATGACCACCAAGGACTGGGACACTGAGTGTAAGTTGAAGAAAATTTTCCATTCCTGGAAAATGGATGAAATGATGCTGTTCTATTTCTTTTCTGTATTTTCATGAATGTTCTTGAGAATGTTGTTTTTGTCCTTGCAGGTAAAATGAAAATTAATAAATGACACTTTTCCTATATTTTCATATATTTTATATTTTAGATTCCTTATATTTATTTAATATATACTTTACACTTCAGTTTTATGTGTATTCATAGCAAATCAAATGTCTGTCCTACAAGTCTGAAACTTTCAAGAGGAAACTGCCTTTTTGCACTACAGAATGAGTTATAATTGCCAGAAAACAGCAAATTAACTGTATGATTAAGCCAGCAGACAGCATGACTACATGTTCTGGTTAATTTATGATCTTGAATTCAGGAGAAACAGTTCAAGAAATTGTTTCACTTTCCAAGTAAGAAGTTTTTGCAGCTTGCTGTTTTATAGTTTAAATGCTATTACTTTGTGTTGCACAATGATTGATGAAACCAATATACAGTCATTTATATATTGGTAGATTAGACTTGGAGAAAGCCACAAAAAACAGTTTTCTTGCTGTTACTGTAATTTGAGAAAAACTGAAAGCCTCTAAACAGTAGAAATCTACTTATGGCCTTTCTAGACTGATTAACTTCTGTTTGTCTGCTTTCTGCTTGTTCCAGAAGATTCATAAAACATAATTTCATTACTTGTCTTAGAGTCTTCTATTTGTTTGTGTGAGAATCTGGCCAAATATTCTATTGAACTACTTTTTTATGAGTTCGGTTTTGCAAGAAACTCAATATCTTCTCTCCAACAGCAAACAAAAACTGGGTTTGATATTATATTTACAACTGAAATTGCCATAGCTAATTTAATTATTTTTAATGGAGTTCATTAATCCTGTATAATTATTTCACTTCATAAATGTACTGCACTAAATAGTGTGGACTTTAAAATATTTATTTGACAAACTTCAGCAAAATTGAGCATTTACGCTTCAGCCTAGTTTATATAAACTGTAGTTTATCATTTGACCTTAAGGTTTGAGTATGAAGAATGTGTGTGTGTGTGTGTGTGTGTGTGTGTGTGTGTGTGTGTGTGTGTATAAAGAATAAATAATAAAAAATAAATAGAAATGAGTGACATTATTTATATGTTTCATAAAATAAGCTGTACTCTCACTGGTCTCTATTTCTGTTTGTCTGGAATACCTTTTTACATCACTTCTCTCATTCTTTTATAAATTCCTCTCAAATATCAAGATGCATAATGTACTTTTAAATAAACTTAACCTGATAAATCATTTGCCGAGAAAGACAGGTAGATAGCTGTTCTCTTTAAACAATCAGGACAGGGAGGGTTTTAAATGTTTCATGTAATGTAAAAAGTTCAGTTTTAGAACCACCCCCATGGTGGTCCTGGAAGAAAGAGCAAAGCACAGGCGGTATTTGTTGGAAGGATTCATCTCACATAAAGTTTGGTCTATGCTATCCATATATCTTCACAGTCTATACAGCAGTGCCTTTTTCACTGAAGAATTATCTGTCATACTCCATAATGAGGTGCACTTTCACAAGTATTTTGTATAGATTTTTGTAACAGCACTTCATTGGTTTTGTAATCCTTTTTCCTTAAGAGCAGTCACCCTTTTATGAAATGTTCAATACTTTGGAAAACAGAAAGGTTATATGGCATTCAAGTTTCTTTCATGGTCCTTCAGACTGCAGAGCCTGAAAAGTTTCTACAGCTTACTGGTTATGGTCTACCTCTCCGCAGATGTTTTCCTATTGTATGCTGACAAGTACAATAAAAAACACCTCTACTGTGGGCCTCATGCCTAAAAATAAATCAGTGATTGAACATCATTTTTTATGAGGTGGGTTTTTTTCCCCAGACTGAATATCCGTGGTTTCAGTTTGTCCATTAGAAGAGGTAAGGTGCTCAGGTCACCTTGGTCAATGATAAACAAGAGCTTAGCTTATGGAGGAGTTTGGGGGAATTCTGCTATACCAGCTCCACACACAGGAGGAAAGATTGTTTTATGGTAACAATAAGCCCTGACATCAGACTAATTCCTGCTTTTGATGCTTATATCCACAAAAGAAATCTTTCGAACTGGGTTTTCTGCAGCTGTTTAATTTGGCAGGTCTTAGTCCAAATAAGCACTGATGTTTTGACATTGCTAAAGTTCTGCCTATAATTTTCTCTCTACAATAACTCACAGAAAAAACCTTTGAAGAGTTTAAATTGCAGTTATTTTTCTAAATGGCAAAGCATTGTAATGTAAGCTGAATTATCACTAATACAACTTCTGGCAATGTCTAATCATTTCAAAAGTCTTTGCATCACAAGTTTTTTGAATGCTCTGATGAAATGGCCTGGGAATATAAACACCGGTTCTATGAGACAGTTTGCAGGAAATTTCTTAATGAAAAATATTGTTTATACTAATCTTAAATAACATATAGACTATGAACATCTAGGAAAACTCTTGACAATCTGCAGCGTAAATTGAAGTTACATATACTGCCTTGATGACAAGAAAACAGATGAGCTGTGATAACTAGAGAGGTCTCTCCACATTTGTTGACCTGACAGTAATGCTTGGCACCATTGGCAGAATTTTTACTTTAGGATCGACTGCTCAGACAGTTTTATTCTGAGGTTTAGACAATGTCATGGCAGAATGAAGACAGGATTGGAGCAAGTTAAAGTGTTTTCAATTCACTTCCTCCATTAAAACAAGTTTGTGTCATCTCACCAACAATTCTTAGTATATATTTTGTCATGCTCCTCTGATTTCTACATGCTTCAAGTGTCCAGATTAGATTCAGAGCTTGATGGAGAGCTGTTAGTTGCCGCTGTTGTGAGCAACAAGACTGTCTGATTTGTCTGCTGGAAGGTATACCATGGGTGCTCATTCCCAGAAACCTATGCAAATAACAGTGAATCGAATTTCCTCTGCATGTTCACCTTTTGGAATGATTAATGACCTTAAATATCACTTTTCCTGGGAAGCAACCAGCCATTATTTATAACAAAGAGGGCATGTGCTTCCAACTGTAGAGAAATCACAGAATACCACAGTAGTGGGAACAGACAAAATTTTGAGCAAATCACATATGTCCAGGGCAGCCTTCAGAAAATAACAAAGATGTCTTTTTGTCAAGAAGAGAGCTATTTTTCAGATAAATTAAAATCTGAAAGGTGTGTGTCAGAGAGCAGCAAGAGTAGGTTACTTCCCTGGGAAGATGAGCTGGGAGCCAGTGTGACAGCAAGGTGACAGGGTCCTGTCCTCACCAGCAAGGGGACAGTCCCACAAGGTCAGAACAAGGAGAACAGGGCAGGTCTGGTGATGCTAATAGGGTCAGGCACAGCCCAGAGATCCCTAGGCAAATTCACGGTGATGAGGTAGATCTGAGGTCAAAACTGGGAACTGAATCATTGAATCAGGGTCTATATATCTGATTTTACTACATCTAGTACATTTTAAAAATCTTTTATGTTTTTCTTCTTTTCTCCTTGCTGTCCCTAAAACTGATTTTGTCCAGATCTAGGTTTGTTTTCCTTTAAATTTTCTTTAAATAGTTAGACTCTGGTACCAGCCTCTTTCTACTTCTCAAGGCCACCATTGTCATAGGAAGCTCCTGTTTCTCTACACTGTTTTATCATGTTAGAGCCATACATGTGTTGGAGCCATAAATGTATTCCTACATAGAATACTTACTTGTTTAGTACCAGCTATATAAAACTATGGCTATGCCATATGAAGATAAGCAAAAGTGAAACAAATTAAGTGTAGCTACCTATCATCAGCAAAACTGCCGTTGCAGCTAAACTAAGTAAAAATAAAGCTCTACACAGGTCAAAATAAGTTCAGACCAAGCAGGTTGGAGAAGCCTCAGTCCCAAGGCCTTGCAAACACAGTGCAAAGACTGTGTATTATTACTATCAATGACAAAAAAGGTATTTATTGACCAAAGGTCAACAATACAGCAGTTCATGTTTAAGAAAAAAAAAAAAGAAAAAAACAGATATTTCTGCATTAGCAACTACTTCACTACTTCTTGCTGAAGAATCAGTTCTTATCTTGATTTTGGAAGAAATTTTATTAATATGTAGAGTTGAATAAAATGTATGCTTTGGAAAGACTAGAGTCATGCAACTGCATACAAATAGAGACGTGGGAATACTACTAAGAAATACATCTGTTGTAGTAGCATTCAGGTTAAGAATCATGGCATCTGTGAAGTAACTTAGTCCTAAAATTCATTAGTACATTCAGGAAGTTACACTTATAGGACTGGAAACTGAAGAGGAGGTTTCTTATTTGGAAAAAATCTTCATTTATTGTGCCATGGCTAATGTCAATATTGGCATGCTGTTGTTGTGGTTTAGCCCCAGCCAGCAATTAAATATCATGCAGCCACTTGCTTTCACCCTCCCCCACCCTGGTGGGATGAGGAGGAGAACAGGAAATAACAAGTTTAAATCTGTGGGCTGAGATTTAAACAGCTTAATAAGTGAAATAAAATTTAAAAATATTATGAGTTCTAATGAAAAGAGAGACAACAAAAGGCAAGATAGAAATAAAGCCCAAGAGGAAGAAGTTATGCACAATACAATTGCTTACCATCTGCTGACTGAGCCCAGCCCATCCCTGAGCTGTGATCAGTGACTCATGGCCAAATTCCCCGAGTTTACGTACTAAGAATGAAGTTCTATGGTATGGAATATTCCTTTGGCCTCTTTGAGTCAGCTGTTCCAGCTATGCTCTCGCCAACATTTTTACGCAGCTTCTTACGATCAGAGCATGAGACACTGAAAAGTCCTTGATTTAGAGTAAGCACTAATTAGCAACAACTAAAACCTCAGTGTGATCTCAACATTATTGTCATGCTAAATCCAAAGTATAACACTTTACCAGCTACTAGGAAGAAAATTAACTCTGTCCCAGCTGAAACCTGGACAGCTGTTTTTGTTATTTGTTGAGTGGCTGAAGATAACAATGTGGAATTTAGCACCCCTGCACGTGTATGGTTCTGACAAGAATTTAGTAACAGCTTCTAAAAGAGTTGATGGATTTGGGCTGGGAATAAAACATCAACAATTTCTGTAAATGGTAGTAAACAAAGACACAAATATGCTTATGAACACTTACTGCATAATGCTGAGACAAAGCTATGTGTTCCTCTCTGACCTTCCATAAGCTTCAAGAGAGAGCTGGTGCGGCAAATGTAATATCCTTCATCAAATTTACAGCTTAATGTTTGCTGAACCACAGTGAGCCTGAGTTCAGCTAAGTTATAGAAAACAAGTTCAAAGTGGAAGGTTTTAGAAGAAATGAACTATTGATGGACACATTTGAAAGTGCTTGGAGGGTTCTGTTCTGTGAAGAAAGAAATCCAGGAGTCTGAGTATATACCTAAAACATCCAAACTTTCTCACTTCGAAAGAAACGGACTAGAGATCTTAGTCGGTTTTGGATATTTTAACATTCTTATTCCAAAACAGAAGTTGAGTTAGAGACACTCCAATGGAAATTCACAAATCCTCTAAAGTGAACTCAAATGTTGCAAAACTTGCAAGTTTCACCTCTGTCTTGAGCTAAAGCTTCATAAATTTAAGACCTTACCTTAAATCAGAAAAGTTGTCTAACCTCTATTTTAATATTGAATAAAAGATTTTTATCTACTTGCTTACAAGTAGTTGGAGTTGGAAACCCTGATTACTTAGACCTTCCTGAAATAAGATACTATATTGCCTTTAGCTAAACCAGGGGTTACTTTTCCTAGGAATATACACAGATCATATGACTTTTACTCTCTTGATGACAAAAAACCATTTTTCCTCTATATACCCCTGCATTACATACACAAATAACAGATTTCATTTTCCTGAGAGGTGTCTGGGCAGGGCACAGTGACCCAAAAATGACTTACCAAAAACATTTTCATAAGCATAACAAACCAAACCCATTGCAGATTTCTACTTAGGAAGAATATTAATGGAAAACACAAATAACGAATTTCAAAAGAAACTTAATGAACACTAATATATTAAGATGGAAAGGACTTAGGATATGTGGGACTCTATATTAAATATAGCTGAAAGGTACATACAAAACCCAGAAAAGTTACATTTATATAACTCTGTTGTGACTACAACTTTAAGGACTCAACCACTTCTGACTGTAACTTACCTAAAAGATTGTGTGGGTGAGACACCTGTATAAGTAAAAACAGTGAGGACAACAAATCGGATAAGAGAAGAGATAACAGCCTTAAAAATGCAATTTTGCTTACATCATGATGATCACTGACCACCATGGTTAACTGTCCTACTCACATACTTCAGTATTCAGCTTTATCATATGTGCTTTGTTGGACTGGCCATAAATGAAAGAGCTCTGTATTTTCCTAATGGAAAAGTAAAGAAAAAACCTGAAAACTATACAGAATGTTATTCTTATACAGCAATAATTATTATTAAGAGGCACAAAATTATGTTACTAAAATCAGTACAGTGAAATCTGTAGAACAAAGATAGAAGTTATACCTTACATAAAAATATTTTCACTCTGAGATCTACCGGACTCTGGACTCATGTATTAACTGTGGTCCTACTTCAAGGAAGAAGAGAGAATTCTCATCCCTTTGGCTTCATCCTGTGGCTGATAAAATCAGATTAAAAAAGCCTTTAGAGACAATGCACTTGAGTTTTCAGCTCATTTTCCTTGTTATAATCTCTTTCTACACCCTTTTTCTGCTGTTAAGAGTGACTTACTGAAGTAAAAAAGTAGTCTTACAGTTGTAAAAATGCTTCCTAGGAAAAGAGATAAAGACAGATAAATGCAACTTGAAAGACTTGGCAAGTGCATTTCTGTTTCTAATATTAACCTGGCGTTAAAAGGATAATGGAATATGTCCAAAGTGTCACTGAACCTCTCTTCTTGATAATGTGACTCTGAACAAGTTTGTAGATAATGGGCCCTCCAAAATAGCTTCTTACATGAATGCCTCTAAACACCTTTTACATATTCCTAAAAGTGTGTAAGGGAGATCTAATTGGTTCAAAGAGAGACATCTTTGCCTATCTAATATTGAAGACATTCAGCCAGACACGTCTGGGAATTATATTAGATTTTTCTACATGCTAAATTAAAAAAAATTGTTTTAGAACAGAAGGATGTAATAAAAACTTAGACGGATGTTTAAATAAAGTTAATATTCTTGTATAAAAAAAGGAAAACATTGAAAATGGTCTTAATTAAGGACAGGTGAGTTTGATTTGGAACGTAAATATAGAATATTCATTTTCTAAACTAACCAATGATTGAGGATTTTGTTCATTTGATCTTTCTCTAAGAGTATTTGTATTTAATTATTTCTCACAAGTATTAGTGGCAATATAGGCTTCAATCTGATGTAGAAATTAAAATATTTCTTACTAAATACTACATATGATATTGTATTTAGTAGAGGTAAATGAAATATTGCATAGAAGGCAAATTAAATCCTATGCTATGAAAGATCAGTAACAATTTAATCATTAATTTCAATATTGCTAATATTTTCTCTATTAAATATATATTTATATGCAATAGAAATCTAAGAACTCATGTTGCATTTGTAATCATGTTTGATCATTGCATACTACAGCTTATGTGGAATATACTTGATCAATTAACAGCACAATGTATGTGTAGACAAAGCTCTTCGTATTAAATTAATTCAGTAGTATAAATGAGAAACACAGCTTGGATTTACTTACTGACAAAAATCGATATATATAATTGCAAAAAAAGGTTATCAGTATCTACTAAAATAAAAGCAAAAATTCTTTTTAGTTAGTAATTTGTGATGTAATTAATGGGCATTGACAAAAATATTTATAGTGTCCATAAATTCCCATGATGAAAATACACTGATTTTAAAATTCTTTGGCAAGTCTTTGGTTTTACAGCCCATTTCACAGCTATTCTCATAGATACCAGTAGTCATTATTAAAAATAGTAGCCTCAAAAGTTTTAGAAGCAGACCCACTGGAGCATTTATTCTGACAGAGTTCACAGCTCTAACAAGAAAATGTGATATCTCTTCAGACCTTTTTTCTGTGTAGTCCTCAGAAGAGAATTTTCAGTTCAGTTTTGCAGAGTATAGTGTTCTCTCTACTGATGTTCAAAGTCATCTTTGAATTAGATATAAATAAAAGGCACAAAACATTTTGCTGTGCAAAGAGATCAAAAGGTTAGACTGGACAGGATGACTATGAAGAACCTGAGGTGAAAAGAATTGAAGGTGGTCAGTCACAGAATGACAACTCACAGTTCTGTAAAGCAAGCAGCTAATATAGTTAATGTTAGACCTCTACATGGACCTGTCATCACAGAGCTGTACCCTGATGTTCTGCCTTTTGGGAGGAGTGATGTGCATTATTAATGGGTGATAGTGGCTATGGGGGTGGGATTCCCCTACCTCTTTGCCCTTCAGAGTTATCAAAACTATCTCCCTGTATCAAGCACACCTAAGTATTCTCTCACTTGCAATTCAGGCTGAGAAAAATTCAAAACAGTCCAAGCCCATTCAAGTCACTTTTTCAGTGGAAGTTCAAGTTTCACTGATCTCCACGCTCTGGACTTCCTTGGAAAAACTAAGTCTCCTTCAAACCTCCACAGGTCCAGTTTATATCAGGAGCATGCTATTATATTGTATCCAGCCCAGGATCAAGGCATCGTTGCAGGCACTCAGTGAACACGTTAAACCATACATATACCCAAATACTCTAATGTACAACGATAAGCCTGCTGATGGAGATACTATAGGTAAGACAGCAGGTAGTCATGCACCTATCACATCAGCAGCTGAACCCTCAGTTTCTCAGTGCACAACTAATTTCCTAATCTTTCCCAAATGGAGATGTAAAGCAAAAAACCAAAGCTTACTTACTTTTCTGATCCAGTAGAGAAGTCAGTTTTGCCTAGATCTTTAGACATCTATGGGAATAAAGTTGAGTTCTTGATTTACTTTGAGGACTTAAACATATTTGTGTTACTTCTGGCTGTTTTCTTTTGTTTTCTGTGTCTTGAGACTCCCTGCTATTATACTTATCTTGCTTTAAGTATATTTTTTATGGTCTAAACTCGCTGCCTATATTTCACAACACCCTTTACAACACTATCTGAAAATGCAATTACGTTCTACAATCTATCTGGGAGATAGAGACCCTGTAGGTTACTCCTGCAGCTGCACCTCTTTCTTCTAATTTACAAACAAGGAAATTACCATCAGAAGATGCTGCCTTGTTTGTTATGAAGGGTAGAAATGGAAAGAGGAATGTTTTACTTAGGTCTACAAGCCACTATCCTTTAACTTAAACAACTAAGCAAAATAGTTTAATATTCTTACACTGTGCAATCTTGCCATCACATGTTGATTGAGTACACTGAGCTACAAAGACTCTTAACTGTCTAAAACTAAACCAACAAAAATGTCTCTGTATGAACCTTTGAAATGGGAATTTTCCCTCAAACTCAAACACAGCATTTGCTATGAAACTCCATTTGTTATGGAATACCTGTGTACTGTTGATATTCTTGTCTTTAAAAGCTATGACTACCTGTCTCAGTTTAAATGAGACACAGGTGTTTTGCTAGGAATGAATTACGAGGAAGACCCAAACCTCCTCCCTCTAAGTGATTACAAATCCGAAATAAAGAGACTCCAGTTGAGGAACGGTGTGGGATAGGCAAAATTAAATTATGGTAAAGAAGGAATAACAGCCCTTTATTAAAGGGTATATATGTATTGACAGAAACAATTAAAGAACACAAGTAAAACACCCAAACAGTAATCGTATACCCAGAAACAATCCCCTTCAAGACAAATAAATAAAAATCAACAGTGAAAACAGTTCAATGTTCACCCTTTGGGGCAATTATAGCCACAGTCAGCAGGAGGCGCTGTTGTACCTCTGGAGATGTGGAGCCCGCAGTTGTTTGAGTCAGTCAGCAGGGGGCGCTGTTGGGTCACTGGTAGTCACCTCATGGGGCCTCCCAAGTGCTGGGGATGAGCTGGACAATGGACGTCCTCCCCCTCTCACTAAAAGGGGGGAAAGGGGAGGGGAAAGGAGGAAAAACAGCTCCCAAACACTGACAAACTCATTCTTTCCCGCTGGCTGAGATGCACGGTGATATGGTTTTTCATCGCTTTCTGATGGAAATCCAAGAAGGAAGCTCCAAACTGCCACACAGCTACAAAGAGAAACCGTCTCCCCAGACCTGGCAGCTCCAGCCGCTCTGGCCACTCCCCCCAGCTCCAATTACCTCCAGCCTCTCTTTCCAGCTTTCCAAACCCTCCTGTTTCCCTGGAGACAAAGTGAGACAATTAGCATGGCAATGCAGCCTTACGAGTTCTCTTCTCCTGTGACACTTACTTGTCTGGATACCTTGGCCAATTCCCCCTCCCCCCCCCAGCACAGTGGGCAGGGGAAAAAGGAAAATTCCAGTATAGCTCCAAGAACAAACAAAACCATGACACTACCCAATGTGTAAAATTTATTTGCAGGAACTGTAATGGCAAACTGGATTTTCTCCTTCTCTTAGAAGACTCTTATGTGAGTTTTAACTGGCACAGAGGCCTGATATTATATAATTTATAGTAGACAAATTCTCTAGAATGTCATAGAGAAAACATATTTGAAGATATCCCCTAACTATAGTGCATTACTTCTTGGTATTGACATGTTTTCAGCCTATTCAATGTTCTTTGTACACAATTAGATGAAGAAATTTTGCTTACAGATTCTGCAAGAATCTCTGTAAGGTGTCCCTATGTTAATACCCTCCCACACTGATTGCATAACGCAGTATGACACTCCATGTTAATAGGCTTTTCTTAAGCTGGATTCAGAGGTTGCATCCCTTGGAGATTAACGAAGTTGTATAACGTAGTTTTCTCAGTTCACTGATGTTTAGAAAGAATATGGTGATCTAGTTGGGAAAAGTAATAACTGTCACCCATTTCCCAGCAGGCACTTATTTTTCATAATTTTTCATTCTTGTCAGACCCAAAGCACACAGATATGTTTCCATAAAATCAGCAACCACATAATTAGTCATTATTTCAATAGTCACTGTTGTCATTCCATTGATGACAAACCTGTGATTTCTTCTGTTCATTAAAAGCCAGCTATAAAATTAACTCATTCAAACGTATCAACTGCATTATTTAATGATATACATTAGGATATTCATTGAACACTGCTCAAATCAACTTCTGAATTCACGTTTTCTATGTATAACTGTTCTAATCTATATCCGATGGATTACTTTGGGCTTCAGCATAACTGTCTTAGCTATGGTACAGAGAAAAAAGGCTTAATTTCCCAAGGCAGTGACTGGAACTCTGCACTGGGCACCTAAAGGTCAAAGTGATACATGCAGAGTAGAAAGAAAAAGCTAACAAACCAAGTCAGTTATCACTGAAGCACAACTCATTGACCCAGCACAGTGCCTGGGAAGAGTTGGGTACTTCCAAAAACCGAGCTACCTGACACCCTGAATCGACATCACTCAAGGAGCTCTGCACAGCTAGCCAATAAAGTAAGAGAGTCTTCAAACTTACTTACTCTTTAAGGACTTGGAACTACATGGCGGTGATTTTAGTTATATGGGGTACACAACCTGGAAGCTCCTCCTGAGGATAGCTGTTATTTGATGGATATCAAACAATTATGTACCAATTAGCACACATGTTATATGGCATGTTTCACGCCTTGTCAAATCACACATTCAATGACTGACTGTATCTGACACAAAGAAACTTTACTTTCAAAGTTTTAATAATTAGGAACCTTAAGAAAACCGAAAGAAATAAGAAAATGTTATGTGTACCTTTCCTACCTGTCTTCTTCTGACTTCTCTGGGATAATAAGGTACAACTGATGATTTATTAGAGAACTTGGTTTCTTCTCTCACTGTAATTTACATCTAAAGAAATTAATTTTTTATAGAGACATGTCATTAGTGGAATGACCTGAAGATTTGGGAAGTACATTCTGTGGAATGCTAAACAGGAGGATACTTCAAAACCAAACTACTTTAGTTTCTTTATAGTCATAGGGATGTGTCAATAGAAAAAGGACTTAATTTTGAGACTTTGATTTCTAGAAGTCTGGTGCCAAATCCTCTGCCTTCCTACCCCATCTAGTATATTTAACACTTTTTAAGCCGATGACAGTTTAACTGTGCCAACATTAGGCATCTCTGCTCTTTCCTTTGAACTAAGACAAGGTCTATGGGGAGGAATAATACCTGTTATTAGACAGTCTGATATTGCTGGAGAAAAAGCAGACAAGTTTGCTGAAGCACAAACCCTTATTCAGACCCAACAAAACCAAATATCTTTCCAAACTAAATACAGACTGAAAACATTGAGTCCAAACTGCCTGGAAGAAATGTTGGCTGTTATCTGAGAGAATATTAGTTGAGGAATAGTTGATAGGTGATCATTTGTGAGAAACAGAAAACAGGATGGCAATTTATTGGCTGTGGAACAAGACGGGGCAAACCTGGAAGGCAGAGAAAATTACAGAATTTCAGAGAGCCATATCTCTGTTGAGTCCATTGGTTTTTTGCATCCAATACTGTGTAGCTAAATTTAGGTACCAAACTGGCACTGTTTCCGCTCCCTGAATTACTTCACTCCTTTGCCTAAGGAACTTCAATCTTTCATTTCCCAAGAAATTGAATTCCTTAGACTTTTGTGTCTCCCACTGCTTTGTTTAGGCTGGATGCAATCACTTTTATTCTGTTCTACTAGTTAAAGCTGTATTACTGCACAGAACAGAACAAAGCATTCACCTACACAGAAGATACCAGGGTGGGGCTGTCCTAAACTAGTGGGAACTTTTTTTTAGAGTCCATCAGTACTGTATGTACTACCTAATTTTACTTAATGTAAAATATAAATTAAATTCTTGAATTTGCGGATAGTTTACAGTGGTGATTTCCGTCTTTCAAGTGGTGATTAGTATGTGATGTCCTGTATCAGCAAGGATATTCTCAGGGAGTTTCTAATTTACATGGCTAAAGCTGTTTAGGTATCAGCCTGGGAGGGATGAAGATATCCTTTCCTGTCAGGAACAGCTCAGAAGAGCTTAGGAAAGAAAATGTTATGCCCACATGCTGAGATAAGTGGGGACTGAATAAACATAGTTATATGCATACTTAGCCCATCCACTTCAACCCACTAAGCACACAGGTCCAAACTTCCTCCTTTAACATACTCTTAAGTATGCTCACCACCCATGCTGCAGGCCACAATTTTGATTGGAGTTCACCTACATCCACATTAACCCTCAGTGTAGTACAGCAGAAATGGAGCTGTACTGCAAAACAGTTGGTGTTGAAGACCAGACATCCATAATGTGTTTATATTAGGGAAATTCATTCTGACAGTATTTTGGCCCCATGGGGTGAATGCCTGTTGGCTGGAGTTCATTAGGTGGGCTCTCAAGGTAACCCTTGTGGTTAAACTGCATTTCAAAGTGGTCAAATTTACATGCCCTTATATTGGTATAAAGCAAAGAGTGATCTATAAGAATGGTTTAAACTAGTTTGGAAGCGGGAAAGGGATAAAACCAGGATGGCCAGTGATGAGTGATGGGGTGCCAAAACTTGAGGAAAGGAACACTAATGGGATCCCTCAATTTGCCTCTGCAGGTGTTGGCTACAATGTACCACACCTGAAATGTTTCTACACCAATGCACACAGCATTAGGAACAAAAAAGAGGAGCTCAAAGCTTTGCCCAGTCCGGAGATTTGGCATCATAGGCTAAGTGAAACATGGTGGGATGAGTCCTGTGACTGGAGTGCCCTCTTGGTTGATTACAGGTACTTTGGGAGAGATAGGCAGGACAGAAGAGGCCAAAGGGTGGCTTTATATATAATAGAAGGGTTAGAATATATGGAGGTCACAGCTGGCAGTGGCACAGCTGGGAGCCTCTAGATAAGAATGAAGGGGCAAACAAATAATGTGGATGTCACCGTGGGAGTCTGCTACAGACCTCCCAGCCAGGATGATGTCACCATCAAATTGTTCTTTGAGGGGCTAAGGGACACTTTCAAGTCAACTGCCCTTGTCCTTATGGGGGACTTCAGCTTGCCAGAAATTAACTGGGAGCATCAGCTGGTACACTCCTGGTACAACTCAGACCAGAAGATTCCTAAAAAACCTGGATGACAACTTTATGGACCAGGTCTTAAGGGAGCTGACTCAGAAAGATGTCCTTCTTGACCTGGTGCTTGTCAACAGAGTGGATCTTGTGAGCAAAGTGGAGATTGGGACGGTCTTGGCCACACTGAACACAAAGTAATCAAGTTGAAAATCTCTGTTGACAGGGAAAAAAGTGCCAGCAAAACCTCAGCTCTGGACAGCAGGAGGCCAGACTGCAGGCTGCTCAGGGAATTAGTAAGTAAGGCCCCCTGGGATATTTTTGCAGGTGCTGGAGTCCATCATTGCTGGTCACTTTTCAAACATCACCTCCTAAGGGCACAGGAGCAGGCAACTCCTAAATGTCAGAAGTCAGGCAGGTGAAGCAGAAGGTTGGCTTGGCTGAACAGGGATCTTCTCTTCGAAAAGAGGCAGAAAAGGAAGGTGTATGCCAGTGGAAGCAAGGTCAAGTGACATGGGAAGAATAGAAAGATGCTGCTTTCCATCTAGGGAAAAAATTCATGCCAAAGCTCAGCTGGAGCTGAAGCTGGCCAGAAATGTGGAAGAACAATAAAAGTGTTTTTTCCAAATATACTGTTGGCAATAGGAAGTATAGAAATATCATTGGCCAATTACAGGATGAGGATGGTCACCTCACAAACAGGGACAGAGACAAGACAGAGGTGTTTAACGCTTTCTTTGCCTTTGTCTTCAACACATATCATGGACCAAGGCGGTCTCAGTGACCTGAGCTGGAAGACCATGACTGCAAAATTGATCAACTCCCAGCTGAACTTGAAACTGTGCAGGATCTGCTGCTCTGAGTCTACCCCTACAGATCTATGGGGCCTGATAGAATTAATCCCAGAACCCTCAAAGATCTGGCTGATGTCATTGCAAAACCTCTCTAGATGATTTTTGTGTAGTCTTGCAAATCCAGTCTTGGAAATTTCAAAATATTGGAACCTGAGTTGACTACAAAATAGCTTTCATTGTAGAGAGTTAATCTTTTTGATATTGTACCCAATCTATATCTATCTATTTGGCTAGCTTAAAGATTCTGTTATTCATATTATCTCATTTTCATTAGTTCAAACACAAAATTAAGTTTTTCAGCATCCCTTCTTCCCAGTATGTTCTTTATGTATTTAAATAGCTATATTGCCTTTCTTGTGCTGCACGAAGTTACTGCATCTCTGGGAATCAAAGGCAACATTAGAATGGAAAACAGCTAACAACTGCTACATGGTGACAGAACTGAAAAAAAAAATGTTGTTCAGACAAATCAATACAGAATAATTATATTTTGAAAATTGAAATAATGTATAAAAAATATAAAAACTGCCAACCCAAGCCAAAACAAAACAGCTATCCAAACATGTCTGAAGAGTTTTTACAAAAAGCACAAGTTGCTTGTTTTAATGATTGAAGGGGAAGATTTCCTTTACAAAATGGACATTTAATTATGGTTATTTTAAATGGTGTGAAGTGCAAGATGCAAAACTATTAAAATGCATTAGTAGGGTACAGCTGTTTTATGTACTTTTAAACTGTAGCCTAAATTGATTGTGCCTTTTTGTCTATAAACCAGCTGTCCATTCTTTATTAAGGCATCTGTCAGTTCTTCATAGAAAAAGATATTAAAAATGAGTGCAGAACAGTTTTAACTCAGAACCTTGAAAAGACATTACTATAAAGGAATATAGAAGAAGAAAACAAAATGTAAATCAGATACCTAGAAAAAACAAAACAACATGCAATCTGCATTACATTTAATCTGGTTTATGGCAACTAATTTTATGAGCTCTCAGATGAGTCATTAATCTTGGGATACTTTGTTTTATTAATAAAAATATTTTCTTCCACTTTTGTTTTGTAACAATAAGGATGATAATGTGAAAATATTAACTCCTTACTTTCCAGTAGGAATTTGAAATTTAATTATAAATAGGTTATTCTACTTTTTGTAGTAGCCTTGAAAACAAAGCCTTGCACCTCTCAACCTTTATTAGAAAGGATTATTGGGATTTTTTAGAATGTTGGTTCCCCCAGTTTCCAAGTTAAAAACCCCAGTGATCAAAACTAGTTCCAATAACTGATTCCAATATTTGTAATCTCACTAAAATCCCTCTCTGCCCTTTCTTTACTAAGGAGCAGAAATTATGGTGGTTTGACCCAATTTAAATTTGAAAGGTAAGTTGCCAAACACTTGTTTGGCAAACTGTGACATTTTGTCCTAATCCCTTTCCTGTTAAGTGATGGATAGCTGCTCAATAACGAAACACTTACACAAATAAGAAATATTTTTGAGAAGTTCCGGTCCATTCCCATCTGTAACAATGCCTTGATACTGGTCAAAGGACTATCCATGTTTTGCCTCTGAAAAGTTGACCCCTGCTTTGTTCAGTAACACAAAGTCTCTTCGTAGAGAAATATTCAAGATGATGGTAGGTGAGGGAATGGCCACATGAGCAACTGATAGAAGGCTCGAGCTCCTCTGTTGTAGAAAATGAAAGCCAGACCATGCATGTCTGACACCTCACCAAGCCAGATTCAGGAATAGGCTGACATCCCAGCTGGGCCTTGGTGCCACTCTGGCCCAAAGCAAAATGCTGATACACACCCCCCACACACACCTGCTGTTCCTCTGGGTTAGGGTAAATGAAGATCTGCAATGAGAGCGCTGGATTGTAGTCACAGCAATCCCAGAGGTATTCCAAAGAGCTGCTCTGCACTGAGTGCACGCCCCTCAGCTTATTTAGTGTCTCAAAGAAAAAGATGGTAATTGTTTTGCTCAAGCCATTTCAGAACTGCACTGGACAAAACCAAACTGATGAGTTTTACACTAGAGAATGAGTCCAGTAAAAAAATACTACACTTTGTGGGCAACTGAAAGAATAAGGAGCTATAAAAAACATAATAAGTCTTTCTCATGTATAATTTCTACAATTATATTTACCTAAAAGTCTTTTAATTAAAAAAAAACATGGAAAAACAACCATTCTAAATATTTCATTTTAAGAAAGGTTCATATTATACAAATAACACACATTGAGAAAACTATCATCAAAGGCTGATAACAACTGCCTGTGGATTGCTGGAAGCTAAAGAGAAATGCATTGTTACAACTCTAAGATCCAGGGGAAAAAAAGGACTATTTAAATTTTGTTTACGTTGACAGTTTCATTAATTTTTTGAGCTGAATATACACATTTTGATTGAAATGTCTATTGAGCAGGAATTTTAATTTGCCCATATTGACTTTTCTGATTAATAAAAAGTCCTTAAGAAAGAACTCAGTGTGTTCTTTCATTTCACTCCTTTGTCTGGTTTTGCTGAGTTCTGATAACTGCATTATAAGCAAACAAATAGAAAAACTTCAAGCAAATCAATACCACCATGCATATATTTCTCTTTTTATTTCTTTACAACTGAAAAATTATTGTTCTCCCTTGAAAAAATGTTGCAGTTCCACTGCCAGATAATCCTCTGAAACAACTATACATGAAATTAAAATCGTATTTGCACAAGGAATTGAATATGTATTTTCATTGCTACTTTTCACATATAATTAACCAAGAAAGAATACAATTTTCACACAATGAATGTACAAGGCTGAATAAAACAGGAAGCATAAAATCAGTCTGGTTCGATTTTTATGTTCACTGATTTTTGTTCATATTGTCAGATATGTGATACTGCCAAACTTAAATTTATACCTCTTAAGAAGAATAGAAATAGGGAGAAAAGAAGCTGTCTGAATTATTTGTCATGCAGCATTATCTTACAAGATTCACCATTTAGGGATACCAGAGATTTCTTTTAGCAGGGAGAGGGGGCTAATTTAAAGTATTAATGAGTAAATGGCATTTCTTTAATTTCAAGATTGAAAAGAAATATTCAATGTTTTTATTATCTATAGTTTTTACATTAAATCAGCTTTGAGGTTTTCTGAGTCTTAGCATTTCCTAATAGGACTTGAAAATTCAATGAGACTTGAATTTTGTCAGTCCTACTTTGTCTGCAGCTGGGAAACAAAACTCAATATCTTTCCACTTGGAAAGAGGCAACAGTCCCATTTCTTCTACTGAAATCCCGTTTCAGGGATGCGAAAATTCAACATTCAACATTCAACAATGCCAAAATTCATTTTTAAACTTGATTTTGATTTAGTATCTAAGATTGCAATCCACCAAGTTTTATTCTCTGCATAATTGATTGAATACCTGCTCAAGTTAATGGTTAACTTAAGCTTAAACCAAATCTACAGCCTATGGATCTGATGTTCCTCTTCCTTACCCTTGGACAAATCAAGAATTATTCTTACCAATAGAAGCAACTTACTGTGAGCAAGCAGTGGATCAAATTCCAGACTACTAAATCCCACAAATAAGTAAAACAGTTGTGTTGTAAAATATATACCTGACATTGAAACTTGAAAAAAAAAATCAAATCTAATTGCCAATCTGTTATATATTAACATTTTGAAGGATTGTTTTCCTGTCAAGGTGGCTGGAATAAATTATTCAAATATAGCACAATACAAAACTTCTGTAAACTTTTAATTGAAAAGAAGTATGATCTTATATGCAAATCTATCAAGCGAGATTAAGAGATCAAGAGAGATTAAAGGGCATTGCAGTTCTCTTAAGATGCTCCTGCACAGTTAATGGCATTGCCCTGAGAACTTTTTTTTACAAGAACTGTCATATAAAATTTGTGATGGACCTAACCTCTGCAGATATTCTCCCTTTCCAAATCTGAGCCTAAACAGGAAGGCTAAATGAACTTTTCCATGTACATACTCCTTTCTTTTTCGCTCTGCTGGGTCCTGATGCTATAGAGGTGCAGTATGTGTGTTTGTATTTATTATGTACTGTTCATAGTATGAGTGACAGCTTGACAGGTTTTTCATCGGTGACCTTCCTCCCCTCTGAGAGATGCCACGCAGGAGTGAGGTGCCTTCCTTTCCAGCAATTGCTTTGGGCTTAGGTGTGGTACAGTGCTCTGGGCCACTTACTGATATGCACACTGTCTGCCTGCAGCATGGAACAGAGGAAAGACTGAAAAAAGGTTGGAAATTTTTAAAGCTCTGGTGGGGACAAACCCCACTATCTCCAGCGCAGGAACTGTCTTTTCATTGAGCCAGCCCTTGGGGGTCTCACACAGAGCTGTGTCCTCATCGGTCACAGGTGCAGTCTGCTCGTGGGCAGAACAAAAACATGGGCAGGAGACTTTTGATAGTGGAAAATCCCATGGGGTAAAAAGTGCAAGAGTGTTGGTAAGATATGCTTTTACCATAGGGTATTGGAAAACTCAGTCTGAGGAAAGGGAAGAAGTAAGTATTTTTCTACTGCTTAGTATGTCAGGAATTGAAGCAGGTGAATGGACCACTCAGCTTTCTGTTCTTTCCTTCTATCCCAAACACAGGGCATAAAGGTTAACAATTCTGTGGAAGAAAGACTGATCCTCTGTGAGTCTCCCCAGACTGAAGGGAAAGGAGCAAAGATAAAGTCCAGTGAGGAACATATTATCTGGAATGTCAAGGATTTCTTTCTGGAACAATAAAGCTTTGACATATTTCTTAAGTAAAATCCTTATTAGGAAGTCAATTAAATGTGCATTTTGGTAACTGTTCTGTTGGCCAATGATGTAAGTTTTAAAATTGAACAGATAATGCACAGGTTTGGGGGATTTTGTTGGTTTATTTTTTTAAATATCTAGTTTATTTCTTATAATAGAGGCAACATGAAGAAAACCTAATGAGGAGCTAGACAACCGTCCTTGTTCAATGCTAAATACTCTCTGTCTCTTTGGAATGAATTAAACAGTTGTTCTGGTTTAGCACTTAAATTCACAATATTTTGTTGCTGATAGTATAAAGCCATTTTTCAGTTACTTTTCTTGCTCTGCTAACAAGTAAATATGGCTTTTTACTGACGCAGAATCTTTTCGGTTTTAATTAAAATTATAACAAAGCATATATAAGTAACCAAACAATTTTAAGCAAGTTCATAATATTTAGGAATTAAAAATAACCACATGGATATTAGAGAAAGAATCAAAGCTCTAAAATCCCCATAAGAAGAATTTAAAATTATTAATAATTTATTCAGATTAATTTTAATTCCGTTTGATCTTGTAAGTTATTTCTTAGTTATACACCTGTAAATAGTTTTGCTAATATCAGAAACATTGTCAGCTAACTAAAGGACTGTGCAAAGAAAGTGGGTTAATGCCATGAAAAGATCTGGAAACTCCAGACAATCATGCAAATCATTGTTTCTACAGGGGTAGTTATTCTAAAATATACAGTGAATGCAAATAAGAAGCAGATTGCCTGTTGCCTAAAAAATATCTTCTAAGCTATTTTTTATTTGTGTCTCTTGAGTGAAATACAAAGGAGAAGGATTTGTTCATATAATGTCTGTTTCTTCAGTTTAAAGTGATTGAGAAAATTTCTACCTGAAAGTGACTTCTGATGTTAAATATTTTTCATCGACTGTAGATATTTCAGCTACAAAGAGGTCACTCAAAATAGTCAACTACCTTGGAAAGGAACAGTGTTCTTAAAAGGAATAATGTTCTTTTGATGTGTTATAATGAAAAATCAGCCACAATTCTAGTGCACTCTGGTTTTTGGATACCGAAATCGGCTATCACAAACAGAGAGTTAGAATGGAAATAGGGTACTGAAGTGCTTGGTTGTTCTTGTCCCTATAATAATAAAATAAATGTTGTCTCCTTTAAAAGGTGATCAGCAGTGTTTGTAAGGATTCTCTTGCAGTTCTTAGAGGTCATTACACAGACCAATGCTAGTTTGTCCTTTTCCTAATGTTATTTGTCTCCACTGGTAACACAATGCACAGCTGATCATTCTAATAACTCTTTTGCCTGTTTTTTTCCAGCAGTTGTTTATAGTGTTGATATTTGGGAATACATATTTCACTGGTTTTCTTTTATGAACTATTGCTCCTATTTGTTTCTTTCATCTTTCCAAGTATTTTATGAGGAACACTGTCCTCATAAAATACGGGTAATTAGTATTGCCAGAAAAAAATTCTGATAGAGTGTTTTTTTCCACAGAATATGTTAGTCCATCGACACCAAAGTGTATTGTGAGAAAGGGACAATGCCAGCAGTGGTCTGAGGAGCTTTCTCTGCTAAGAGGGATTTTGGCTGGTTCACTGGCCAGCTGCTGACTAATGTGCTGCTAAGAAGCCCTACTCCAGTGGTGATTAGGTCCTCAGCCTCCTGATTGATCTCCCAGCCAGGATCCCGGAATCCTGAGGATCCTGATCTCAGATTCTGGTTATATTTGGCAAATAGACCATTATGGAGCTGGGATTTGAAAACCAGGAAAGTCGAAAATCTTCTTCTTTAGGTGAGATGGGCACAAGGAACATGAAAGTTGCATTCGCAGTAATTCAGCTTCATGAGAAACTTGTCAGGCATTTTGCCATATGCTGAACAATACTGTTAACAGAAAAAGCCCCAAATCTCTAAAGTATTCCATTGCAATCTAATTTTGATAACATTTCCTTTTTTTTTTTTTATTTTATATGCTCTGATTATTTAAAAATTTCTATAGCACATCAAATAAGTTCACTGTTAAAAATACAATCACACCACTTTTGATACTTTTTAAGAAATATGATATTTATGTCATTTTTGCATCCTTTCAAATTACTTATACACTTTCTTCTCTTGCCCTCTCATTAGAAGCAGCCAACTTCTTATTCTCAAAATATATTAAGTAGCACTGTAACATTTTCCTTCTTTCATACTCTCATTTTTTAAGATTGTGTCTTGTGTCTATTCATATACTTATTTTACAATTCTGAGAACTGATTTTGTCCTTCCTGGGCTCTCTGCATGTTTCACAACAGTCTTGATATTCTAGTGTCAGCCAATTAATTAACTGTGGTGTTTTCATATTAGGAGAATTTCTCTTTGTCTGGTGATTGAAGGGTGATCTTCAGCTTATGCATCACCTTTTTTTTTCTTCCTCTTTTTGTGTAGCAGTTTGCACTTTTTTTTTCCCTAGGCAGCTCTGTGCTTGTGTTCCAAGGTTTCCTATCTCAAGAATTTCACTGCTCTGTGATCAAGGGATTAGCTGCATAAAACATAAATATCTAATTTTCAGGCCGTTATCAGTAATGCATTATGTAAAGTGGAGATTAGACTACTGCCTTCAGTGTTTGTGCTCTGTAGTAGAAGGTAGAAGTCTAAAAGATGAAACTAATCTTGGGGACAGCTGTGTGTGTATAAAACAATCTGAACCTATGACACTTGAATCTTTTAATGCCAAAAATCAGACCAGCTCCAGAGAAAGAAAGGAAGCTAACAAGGAATTGAAGAAATGTAGAGATGAATTAAAGATATGCCTTTGAACTGAAAACCGAGTATTTGCATCTCTTTCATAATATTTAAAATAGACTTTGTTAGATATTACTTACAAGCTTTACAGAATTAATGAATTATTGCTGCTCTTTTCTAATAAAAAAAAAAAAAAAGAAGTATCCATGTGCATATTTACAAATCCAGGAGGACAGGGTAAGTGTATTGGTAGTCTTAAGCTTGTTTTCAGTATTTTAGAGAGTGGGGAAAACTCATATAGCATGAACAAATGAAGCCCTGAAAAGTTTTTTATTTACTATCCTTCATAGAAACACTCTTCTTTTTTAGTTTTTTGTATGGAACAGGCTGTGAAACACACTTTGATAGGAACCTTCTCTCCCTATAACAAAGAATTTCTCTGCCGCTGTTTCTTGTAATTTTCCAGAAGGGAACAGAGTGTGTTAAGAGGAATGGGTTAGAAGACTGTCAAGGTGGGACGTAAAACATTCAAGTGACCTTGCAGGTGGGAATAACTCTTGATAAGCTTGTGTGAATAGCAGGCCAGTGATCTTCTAGCATAGACTGAATTTAAGCGGGCCTGCATCTCTATCGTGTACCTCTGCTCGGATGTTGCTTTGGGGATCCCTTTGTTAGAGACCAAATGGAAATATATTTATGCCTTGGATTCTAGCCATGAGTTTATGGCTGTTCCAGTTGCCTGTCTGTGTTGACTCACACATTTGAGGTAATGGCCAGGATATGGGAATAACCATGTCATACCTAGTGAAAAAGCTGGGGACTGGGGAGGCTGTGGGAGAGAACACTTGGTTCTCTGGGAGTTCCCGCTCACCCACTTTCTGTTTTTGAGAAATACAGTAAGAAACAGCAAACAGTTGCAAGATATATGGCTTTGCCTTGGCAGTGGGCAAATCAGTTCCTCTGGTTTCCTTCAGCTGTTGCTGACATTGCTTTGCTTTACCAAAGGAACAGCCAGAGCAAATAAGTGTAACCCTTTTAAAGTCTTGAACTCATATTCATAGCAACTAAACATCTGCCTTCCATGTCCTACTTGATTTCTGAGGTAAGAACAGTCTCATGTTTTGTAAGAACGTGACTTGTCTTTAAAGCTATGTCCTTTCTTAGTGCCAGGATGAGAACTCCTCTCTCCATTCTCTTCTTTATCCTCGAGCTCTGACCACCCGCAAGTCCCAGACAGGAGATATATACAATCAAATGCACATCCCTGCAGTATGAACTCAGCCTCTATGTGGTCTGTTGCCTTGATCCCTTGCTGAAGTACCATTGCCCTGGTATGGTTACCCATTTGGAATTACAGAAGTATTTTCATGAAGTGCAAGTTTATGGTAATAATATTAATATAATAGATGAATAAATAAGGTCCGAGTGAACCATACGAACACCAATGTGGTGTGCAACGAATCTGCTTTATTGAGCAAGAACAGACACTTATATAGGCAGTTTAAACAATAACACGTCATAACCCGTGACCTTCTGAACCAATCCTATAGAGGAACTGCACTGCACATGTGCCCCAGAGCCCTGGGACTACATTTCCCAGAATGCCTTGCTGGCAAGCCTGAAACCCTAACTGCTACACAAGTTTGTCTTCCAGAAGGCATATGGTTATATATAGCTATATTCTCTCTGTATGGTTTCAGAAGAATTCTGTCTGGTTTTCTCCCCCTCTACGTCACTGTTTCCCTTCTATTTCATTGTATGGGTTTTGTCACCTTGCACATTTGCTGGCAACTGCATTTAGCGTAATGGATTAATTTTTTTAAAGAATAATTAAACCATCATGATGCTAACATATAAATTTACTTCCAGATAGGTCCTTTCAATCACTATTACCATCAAGAATTACAATTTTTTTCTCTTATTTGACACAATGACGTACAGGTCCTCTGCCTTGCCTGGAGTCTTAAATACTGGGTTCAAGAGCTGAAGGGCTGAAAGGAGCTGTATAAGTCAGAGTGGTGGATGGGGGTAACACTCTGGTGTGGTGAACAAGGCCTCCTACATAAGTAAAAGACAGAAATGAGAAGATATTACTGGGATCAAGTCACACAGTGTAACATGGCAGCTTCAACCAAGGTCCAAGGCATGCCAGGGAGCCTGCAACAGACACCTTGGCTTTTTCACTGCAGAGTATGATGAAACTCTCCTGGATGAAAGGGATACAGAGACATTTCACAGACAGGTTTGTATGGCGCTTCTCAAACATGTAGCACAGGTACCACAACAGTAGCTAAATTCTGCGTCCAGTAATGTGATTGTAACTGATTGAAGAATTTACACTGGATTTACAGCCCTTGAGATCTTACAGGCAAGTCTCTATCGACCTATAAATCTACCTGTGGCAGGCGGACTATAAGTCCCCAGACAGGACATCTACAGTGTGCTTGTGTTGCCTTACCAAAGTAATTACTCTGCAGGGATGAGAAAGAACAGGTTCCCTGAGGCTGCAGCTTCCCTGCAATGGCAAGGATAGGGCTGGCACAGGTGAACCAGCACTGCAAAAGAGGTGATTTGTATTTATTACAAGGTTTGTACAGACTTGTCTCCCTAGAACAAGAGTAGACTGAGAAAGTCTTTGCTTTTTTTCCTAGCTTGTCGTTAATGGAGAAAATCTATCATTCTTTGTTCATGCTGAAATTCAAGTCAGCTTTCTGCTACACTGCTAGATACTGAAGATAATGATAACAAATGATCATCAGTGAATTTCTATTCTTGAAAACAGAGGGGAAATTTATATGTCTTTTATTGTCCATCATAGCCTTTAAAGTTTCAGGAAAAACAAAATAAAGTCATTATCACCAATAGCAATGACCTTAAACCAAATAGAAAGCTTATTTATTTTAACAGTCCTAAGTTCACATTTACCATGGGATGATTATAATTTCGTAGTATTTAGAATTTAGAACAAACAAGTTACCTGTAATAGCAAGCCTCTATAAGCCTTTCAATTTTAAACATAAATGTATAAAAATATAATATTTCCGGCTTTACCAAGGTAGGCATTCCACAATAGGCTTTATATGTTTTAGGATAGCACATCTTCCAGGTCCCAGATCAGAAGTTATATTCAAGTATGCCAAGGTCTTGACCTCAGATGCATGTCCTTTATGCAGTGTCCCAAAAAATATCTCAGAAAGCATGAGGTGGAGAGACTATTACGAAAACCATTTGTCCATGACAAGCAGGAAATGAAACAACCTCTGTCTTAACATATGTCAAGTCATTTGGTCTTGCTCCTGACACTATATCCAAGGTGACTCTACAGTGTGACAAGTGAAAAGGGATAAAGGGAAATATTATCTGTCACCAGAGTTCAAGAGAAGTGTTAGCTTGTATTAGATTTTATTTTGTGACTCTCTTTTTTTTAATCTTATTTTCAAAGATTCTTGCTTTATAAATCTGAGAATTAAAATGGAGTTTTGTAAAATATTGTGTTGAAAGAAAGGTTAATAAACAATTATTTCACTGGAGGTGTAAACCTATAGCAAGAACACAGCCTGGAAAAAACACCACTGCACAGAATTCTTCCTTTGCTTACTGTCAGCTAGCCTACAGTGTTGAGAATAAAAGGAAATAACTTTTAAAGTTAGTAGCCATTTTGATAGCTATGATTAAAACAGCATGTTGAAAAGTATATGACAGCTTCAGTGATTCTGATAAAATTTCAGACTTTTCAACAAATTTATACTTAGCATGTTGATCTCAACATTTACATTACTATGCTGTGAGATTATATGGAGTGCTTGAAACGGGATTTCAACAATACCATTATGGATAGTCTGAAGCCTCCTTGCTTTCAGACCTCCGCTTTCCATTTGCTGTATCTCACACTTTAAATTCCAGGAGGTAATATCAGTGTATACTAGCCCTATTTCACCTCTGTTCATAGTTTTTCCTTCTAAGCCTAGGAATTTACTTCTGCACTACAAAATGCTGGGAGGTAAGGTTCTACCTGGCAAAGTCTGGAGCAATGTGTTGAGATTACCAGATATTAAATCTAGACCTGCATGTTTTGCTCTACCACTAAGCAGATCTAGCAATACCTCAGCCTGGATAACTGTTTTGTTGCTGGATTTAATGAAGACAGGATTTCAACCCCGACCCAAATATTCCCCCAGTTTATAATGGTCCCAAAGTGAAAGGGTTATCTTATCCTTGGCTGTCAGCAGAATACTGTAGTGTTAACTGTAACGCTGGATTGAGATAGAAAGGATCAATTTAATTCCAATTTCTTCTCCTTGATCTGCCTGTGACCATCCATACCAAGATTCTTTCAAAAGTTCAGGGCATTCTCAAGTAGAAATAAAAAGTTAAAAGTCAGGAACAAACATGCATCTTAAATACATAATTCTACTAGACACCATCTATTTAGACACCACTAGACACTGATTGATCACCTCGCTCTAATCAAAATTAAGTGATCCTACTCCTAACTCTTCTTCCTCCCTTAGAGGAAGAATGGGAGAGATGAGATGTAAGAAGGAAGGAAGGATGAGAATATCCTTCAGCAGAGCAAACAATCTGATCAGGTCAGCTGCTCAGGCAACTGTAGCTCTAGAAATCACATCGCTGAAGGGAATTGTCTTTAAATATGTCCTTCTATAATCCAACATACTTTATCCACCTATTTATCTAAGGTTATCAATATATATATATATATATACACCTCAATAAATAATTTTATTTACATTACTTCTCATGAGAACTTGATTGGTATTGTCATGAACTTAGAAATACTTTACAAAAATCTTTGGTTTCAAAAAAGCTAAATTTTATACATCTCATAAATATTAAAATATTCTGATTGTCACTGATCAAGATTTCCTTAGCTATTCTAAACACCTTCTAGTCTAGCAAATTACTTCATTACCTAACAAATGCACTCTTGTCTACCAAAGACAGTAAATTTCTAGCTTTATCTCTGCTAAGTCAAAGATTCAAAGACTGATGAAGTTCTGGCATTTTATTTTTTTTAGAAAAAGCTGAAATGTGGAAATAACATTATTTCAGTTATTGATAGTTGGAAAAATTGTGGAAAGGGCCTTCTGGTTTTAGCTGTGTTCTGTAAATACTTAGCTTCATCATAGACCAGTTTGTCAACTATTGTAAATTTGTAGAGATCCATTTAAACCATTTTGTGTTCCCTAAGAATCTGTCCCAAAAATGTATCTGAGAGAACTACAGCAATTCTAATACATGGCCTGTCTTCAGTGAAAAGACTTATGGAAAGTGTTTTGTCATGACAATTTTTTGAGTTTTCCTTTTATCTTGAGAAAGACCACCTACAACTTAAAAATCTTCAAACAAAACAGCGACTCTCATTTAAATTAATCTAACAACAACAAGAAAGTGCTATTCAGAAATATAAGTGAATGAACACAATTGAAGAAATATCTGGTAATTGGTTTTTTGAATTAAAAGACTGTTCTTTTTATTTGAATGAGAAGCAGAAAATTGCAAAGATTGTTTTCAGAATAGAAGCTATTCCCTTTATTGTCTGGAGAGTGCCCATCAGAGAACAATAAATTTCATTCACAGAGATCTCTTGGTACTCAAGCAAAAAAAGAAGAAAACCAAAAAAACCAAAGCAAACCAACAATCTAACAAAAACCTAATTAGAAAATAGACTTCTTTTCTACAGCTATATTGTCTCCAGTTTTGAGGCTTCATGTATGTTTGCTGCATTCTGAAAACAAAAATAAAAGTTAATAATATAAAAAAAGCTCTGCAAATAACATTAAAACACCCACAATTAAATGTATACACTGATAAAAGTCTAGAGATTACAAAAACTGCTCTGTAAAACTGTCAAAGTATTGTATGGAAAGTAATCAATCATGAAGTTGATTAGTTTTCCCTTTGCAATCATTATCTTCAGGTAAAGAAATCTGGAACTTAATGAGCTCTTGAAACCAGACTTTTGTCCCCAGTTAATTTCTGTTGACTTCAATTGAGCTGCCTGATAATGGCGATCAGCCTGTGTACATTTGATTATCTGTTTAGAGCTGCATAATATTGCCAAAAGTCAAAATCATCACATGTTATTAGTCAGAGAATTGGGGGCTGAGGTATTCTGTAGAGTAGAATAATCTAAATAAGAAAGACTGCCTCTGCGTTTGAGGTGCTCTGATTTAGAACGACATAATCTTGTCTGTCCAGGGCTGTGACCACTTAGCAAGTTGTCCCAGACCAGAAAATATTGAAAATACATATTAAAAACTTATTACCTGCTCATTCTCACCCAAAAACTCCTGGAACCCTAGAACATTTTAGGTTGGAAAGAAGCTCTGGCACTGAATCCATTGCTCAAAACAAACTTCAAAGGTACAGCAGGTTGCTCAGGGCTGTGTTCAGTCAAGTACTGAATATATTAAGAATAAAGGTTTCACAGACTCTCCAGGCAACTTGGTTCAGTGTGAAAATTTCTTTTCTGAAATTAAGTAAGAATTTCCCTTGCTGCAGTTTGTGACTACTTCTTCTTGTTCTTTCTCTGTCCCTTTCCTGGAAGAGTCTGTCATCTCTAAAATTGTTATGTACTTGAAGAGAGCAATTAGATTTCCTGTCAGTGTGTTCTTCTTTAGGTTGCACAGACCCAACTTTTTCAGTCTCTTCTCTGATTACGCACACCAGTCCTATAGTCACTGTGGTTGACTCTCTCCAGTTTATCTAAGCCTTTCTTGCACAAGGGAGCCCCAAACTGGCCACAGCTCTCCTGCTGTCTTCCACAAGTACTCAGCAGAGGTAAATAATTGTTTTTCTCAGCCCAATGACTACGCTTCTGTTAATACAGCTCAGAATGTGGGCAACCTTCATAATCACAAAGACAAATGTCTAACTCATTTTCAACCTTTTCTGAATAGCAGCTTGCCAGGCACTTGACCCCACAGCCTGTATAGTTGCGTGGGATTATACCATCACAGGTGCAGGATTTAATTTTTCACAGAATCACAGAACATGACAAGATGGAAGGGACCTACAACTATCATCGAGTCCAACTCCTGGCCCTGCACAGGACCATTCCCAAGAGTCACATCATATGCCTTAAGGGTATCATCCAAACACTTCTTGAACTCTGGCAGACTTTGTGCTGTGACCACTTCCTTGAGGATCCTGTTCCAGCACCCAACCACCCTTCGGGTGAAGAACCTTTTTCTAATATCCAGCCTGAACTTCCTCTGACACAACTTCAGGCCATTCCCTCAGATTCTGTTACTGTTCACCACAGAGAAGAGATCACTGATGATCTCCTCTTCCCCTCCTCTTTCCTTCATGAGGAAGCTGTGGACTGCAATGAGGTCTCCCCTCAGTCTCCTCCGGGCTGAACAGACCAAGTGACCTCAGCCTCTCCTCATACAACTTCCCCTCAGGCCCTTCATCATCTTCATTGTCCTCCTTTAGACACTCTCTAATAGCTTAATATCTTTCTTACATTATAGTGATCAGAACTGCACACAATATTCAAGGTGAGGCTGCCCCAGTGCAGAGTAGAGCGGGTCAATCACTTCCCTTGACCAGCTGCCAATGCTTTGTCTTCACAGATCTTCATTAGGTTCCCTTCACTCCCTTTCTTAAGCCTAGTTCCAGCTGCCTGGAAACCATGCTGTGCAGCATATCAGCTGCTTGTTCTAATTTTGTGCATTCTTCAAACTCACCAAAGAAGCATTCCATGCCAGGACACAAGCTGGACAGCACCTGACAACACCAGGACACCCAGCTATTCAAGCCACCCGTGGTGATAATCTGCCTATACTGTGCAGCTAAGCTAAAGACCTATTACCCTTCAGCTCATGTCTTCCAGGAGATATCACTCGTGTTATTTCACTCATGGAAGGGTTTATATGTGAACCAAGGGATCCAGGCAGAGCCTGTGGAGAAGATGCCTGCATTATGCATAACAGGATAAAAAAGTTAAACTTTCTCATATTTAGTTTGATTTTTCCTAGAGTGATTTATTTTTTTTGGCAAAAGTTTTTTGTGCGCGTTTACAATAAAATGAGATTATCTAGCACCTTGTCCAGCAACCTCCGCTAACCCTTGAAAATGAAACCAGACCAAAACAAAACTGGCCTTTCAAGCTTAGGAGCAAGTGTCAGTTTTCATGTCAGTTCACAAACAAGGCTGTGGCCTGGAGTCACTGAAAGGTTTAGCAGCTATGCAGCACAGAAGTGCTAAAACTTCTTACATTTCCAAGGTTAAACATTTTCTTACATTTCCAGCACTGAAACTCTATAGACAGTAAAGTAAGAGATCATAATCTTTTAAGTAAAACCTTGAGGATTCACAGACAAAAAGAGGAACACTTCATCTGACAGCTTTACCAGACAAAGGGTAATGTTGTCTCACTTGAACTGTCTTTTGGGGGTGTTCTCAACTGGATGTGAAATGCAGAGAAGTGAAGTGTAGGAAATTAATTTAGATATATGGTTAGCAGGTAGTTTTAAGTTATTGTAATTTTAAAGGGAAAATATTAATTGAAAAATCATCAGCTTTCTGCTTTTAGCTTCCAAAAGGAGTTTCATAATTATCATGTTTCCATTTCACATCCACAGATAAGTATAATGTTTTAATTTTAACCTGTGCAAACAATTTGCAGAAATGTGATTTGATTGAACTCTGCTGTGACTGAAGATTTCTTTTGAAGATCCAACTTGCTAAGAATATTGAACTCAAGTGAATAAATAAAACATGAACATCAATAAGGATGAGGAAACTTGAATAAAATAAGATGATATAAGATGACCACAGGGTACTTAAATGTGTAACACAGATTTTATAGTGAAAAAAAAAAAGGAATGTGATTAATTTAAAACTGCAGAAGATGCAGATTCTTGCAGGAGGCAGAAAGAAAATTAGTTGCCTCTTTTAAAACAGTTTTGTGGCCATGACCACAGATAGGATAAAATGGTGCTGTGCTATAACTTTTATCCTGATTTGCATGACAAGAGGATCTGCTGCAATGTTTTGGAATGTTTACAATTTATATCCCATATAATTACATTTGACTGTGCGTCAAGAGGCCAACTGAGAGGTAATATTATTTGTTAGACTACACAATATAGTTGGAAAAAAATGGACTTGCTTTCAGGTCCATGAAATCATCTTCAGACTTTTTAAGGAAATTGTGTCCCTACGTACTTGCATATCAGAATGCAAGGGATTCAGCCATTTTAGTTGTGCTTCTGGGCTAGAAAAAGATCACATTTTGGTTAGGTCTTCTACCCTTGCCTATGTGGAGCACAGGGCTTGCTTTCCTCTCTATTTCATTTGTTTTTGTGATATGTAACATGCGAGTTCCTCTTGTCCTCTATAGGATAAATCTGTGCAACAGACACAAATTTTTGCAACCGGATCTTGCTGTCTTACAGGCACTTCAGAAATCACTTCTGTTTCTTTGTCCGTTGTACAAATTGTTATTTACAGTGTGTTGATAACAACCACAAAATATGAACATAAGTAGAAATAATTAAGAACCTTTCACACACCCATAAATTATGGCCCTCATCCCTTTGGATGAACAACCAAAGCTGTTTTCTGTACTTCACAGGGAATGCGCTTCTACATGGAGAAAGAACTAAATTACTAATCCCAACTAAGTAACAACATTTTTCTTTTACTAATCCAATTTCTTCTAAAATATGAAGCAATAACCATCACTGATATTTTATCATTGTAATCATGATTGAGAACTTTTTAAAAAAAAATACCAAATATCTAGTCAGTATAATAAATGCAAAAATGTTTATGGCTGCCTGCCCCATTCTAGCAATGAATGATGCCTGATGGAGCTGACAGTTTGATGTAAAATTTTGGGGATCCTCACTAAGAATTACTTACAGTGAAACTGCCACTGGAAGTCCCAAAAAGTTTTAGTAGATACAAAAGCTACAATCAAAATAATAAAACAATGACCTGCAAAGGATACCTAACACCATATTTACATTAAAAGCACCTTTAGCGCCAGAGGGTAGATTTAGGACCATAACACAGCTTCTGGATAGAACTTTTGAGCATATCAGGTGTTCTGAGAGAAAAAAAAACAAACTGAAATTGAGTGTACTTCTAATTGTCCGTATAAAATATTTTAACACTTTATCATAACACAGACATAAATATTATCTGAAATGTCAAGTCTCATCTGCCTACAAGACACATACTCAACCACAAACTATGGAGACCTTTTGGCTGCATTTCACACAGCACTTGTTTCAATGTATATAAAGTTTCTGAAAATTGCCTTGAGACAGTTGACCTGACTTAGGGAATTGTTTTGACAGAAAAGTGTTGCTAAAACATGATGACATGCCAGGGGTATGTCAGAAACTGGCAGCACATCTGAATTAGATAGCACAGCACTTGGCTAAGGGTCAGCTTGGGGGCAAACCTTTGTAGGTTGACTGAAGCGCAGTCAGTGTAGGCAACCCTCAATGTGCTCTGAACTTAAACCAAGGACCAGGCAAGCCTGCAGTGCAATGACAGAGATGAAGGAAGATTTTCATGCTAATAATTTTAGCACCAAGGTAAATTTTCCAAGATGGGATTCTCCACTCCTCTAACACTTAAACACAAACAGCATGAGTCTCCAGGGAGTGTTTAGAAATCCTAAGTAACACACTCACAATACCCCGACCACAGAGCTTCCTGTGGATGCACCCAGCTCGGATTTAATACTACAGTAAGTCTAACAATTCAAATCATGTCTAAAGTTAGATAGGATGAATGCTCCCTAAAGTTCCTTTTCTTTTAGTTTCTGTTTGGACTCAGAAAGAACAAGCAATATTCAAATATTGCTGGGGATTGGGAGGAGGTTTATAAGGCAAGCTGAGTTTTTTTACAGCTTCCCCACTGCTTAGATTTTTTTCTCCCTTAATTACCAAGTTTTATTAATCCATACTCATCCCTGATTTCAAAAAAAAAAAAAAAAAAAAAAGTATGTTGATTGTCCTTTTTGCCTTTTTAGTGAAAACTAGGTCTGTAGGTTTTTACACTAGAGTAAAATCCCTGGGCAAGCAAAAGTGAACCTGACGTTGTCAACCTCAGGTAGTAGGACAATCAACTTTACAAAAGACATTGCAGAAGCTTTTTACTTTCATAGTATTTTGAAAACAACCCTAACAACTCTCTTGAGAGGAAGAGCTGTCTAATACTGATCTTTTTAATCTGTTCATCCAGTAACAACAGATGAACGTTATCTTGACATTCTAGGCATTTTTCTTGTTATTTTCAGTTGTTGATATTGTCACCTGCTTTAAGGCATCCTGCTGAACACAGATTCAATTTTTAAAGCACCTGAAGGTACTGCCATTATTGAGGAATCATGCCAAACTTGCCATCGACTATACTACAAAGAAAGATGATGCAAAAGCTGAGCTGCAAAATTAGGGATCTTCCAAAATGTTCTACACAAAGTAATGCAGCTGCAGGGACTTCACAAAAGTAAACTTACTGTAGCAGGCAGACAGGAAAGTACATTTTGGTTGTGTTCAGAGACTAGTTTTTTTTTTTTTATACAATACAATTCCTTCCTGGATATTTACGATTTCATTGCATGAAGGCTGACACTGAAGACAGTGTCAAACCTAGGGACCAGTTAAAGTATGTTTGGCCTTAAAAAAGCTCATTGAAATATATACACCCCCTGCCCTGGGGATATCAGTGTTTCCCTCCATAATTTTTGCTATCTTAGAGAAAAGGTGTGATATTTAACTAAATTTAAACTGAAAATAATAAACTCTTGTTAGCCAAATTTTCATGTATTAACAAGCCCCTAAAGAAACATCAATGAAGATTTGCAATTCAATTTCATGCTAATGCAGATCTTCAGTAGAACTTTTTTACATTCTCGGGCTTGCATGGATTTAGTATGAAAAATAAAACCACTTCAGGTACAGCATATACATACACCTTTTTTTATCTTGTCAAGGCTTACATGATGAGGACTTGACAAGAAAGAAGTACAGAGATCTGTTACCCTCACTTCCATCATTGTTTTTATTAAGGAACCTGAGAGACATGAGGAGGACAAAGGGTTCTTCATGACTTCTTGTGTACTTATATTTTCTTTAGTGGAAAAGAAAATTTTGTCTAGAATTTAGAAAAAGGTTGTTTTATGGTGTTGATTGCCAAGTAGTTACATTTTAAAAATCATTAAACATCTGTAATCTCTAGAAATCAATAATTGTATCTGCTAAGGTCATTGTAATTTTTTTTCTTAACGCAAGTCCAATAACCTGATAATTGCTATCTGACTCACAGGACACTTTACCTATTAGTTAGGCTACTCACTTTCTAATAGTAAATAATCATTAATAAAGAAAGAAAAAAAGGAAAGTAAAAAAACCTTAGTGTATAAAAAGGCAATAAAAATTGTTGCTTCAGAGAGTCTTTGCATGTTTGTCAATGAAGTCCTTTTTACAGACATCACCATTTTCAGAGTGGGTTTTCATCACTGTGGGCCAAAATCAATACCACTCAAGTATTATTCCTTTTTTAGGTTTTGTTTTTTTTTTTCTGATGTTGTTCTACACCTGTGCTATGAAGTGAAGAAGGGAAATATAAAGCATACTGAAGTGGTACAGCAGTGTGGTGAAGCAATATAACCAAAGTATATTTGGGAATATTCTTTCCATAGGTCCAGACAAAGAACTGCAGTAGAGTGTCAACGAACAGCTCACAGCATCTACAGTTCAGTCTGAGCTACTGCATTAGACAGAGCTTAAAATAAATAAATGACATTATTTTCTTATTTAATGTCCCCAGTGAACTGCATCTTTCTTGTCTTGGAGCGACCCACGGTTCTCTTAGAAACAAGTGTGTATTGGTGCTTGGAATACCTGAAAGAGCGAATCCCAGGCTGCCTCCTGACTTGCATGTTTACAGTGAGCTGAAATGCCAAGGGAAAATCAAGAACAAAAGCAGATAAACTTGGAAATTGCCTTTTTGCTGAATTCAGCCTTTTTGCTGAATAAAATTTACCTGAGCAGAAAAATGGGTCTAAGTGTTGGTATTCTCCATGCTTTTATGGAAGAGTTGCTTATAAATCACTGAAATTTTGTTTAAAATCTATTTTGAAAATGTCTTAAGGCAAAACTCCAGAAAACAGAATTTCAACCAAAACAATTTCAACCAAAACAATTAATAAAAGCCAGAGAGGGACTTTCCATCAGGAACTGTAGTGACAGCAATGGGTACAAATTGAAACAACGGAAATTTAGGTTAGATATTAGGAAGAAATTAGGAAATGCAGTAAGAAGACATGTTGGAAAATACACTCATCATACAAACTGTGAAAGTGTGGAGACAATAATTCAGGAATCCTTTTTGTGTCAACATGATTTCTATTCTGCCTTCTGCCTATCCCTGTTGTTTTACTCTGACTTGCCAAATAAAAACCTTTTCCTTAGTGACCAAAATGACCACTTTGTATGGTACATGAGTAATGTTTTCTAATTTTTCTCTGTTATTTCGACATATATTAGAAAATAAATGGTAATAACTGCACACTTATGGAAGCATAAATAAGTGTGCCACTTACTTACACTAGGAATATCCACAGTGAATAACGTTTAGTAAATGTAGGAGGGCTTTTTGACCTTGGAAGCAACTACTGTACTATGTAAGATAACACATGGGAAACAACTGTAAAAGCAAACTATTTAAAAGCTGCTCTCTCTGCCTTTTTTTTTTTTTTTTTTTTGCTGCTTATGTCAGCAGAAAGGCAGGTAGAGTAAAGAAAGGTATAAGATTTAATGGCTTTGTTGCCTTACCCTGAACCCAACGAAGACTGACATACTGTCTTAGTTAAAGACTATTGTTACACATATCCAACTACAGACATAAAATGTTGTTATTATTTTTTATTATCTTTATTAAGATTATAATTTTTTTAGGGCAGATGGAATATGCAAGTGTCTCAGGCACTCCAACACATTTCCTTGGGACTGGTCAAAAATAGCCAAATTATGTACCAGAAAGCAAGAGTCAGCATACTTCTTCAGTCATACATGTAGCGCCAGTATGAAACCCTTTGCTTCCATTTCTTAAGTCTTCCCAACTGTCTTGATATAAGTGGAAAAATTGTGGTCTGAAAAATGAAGTTTTATTTTAATATAGTTGACTAAATTCTACATCAAATAGCATCATCAGAGAGTTACATCTTGCTGTTAGATTTGAGGAAGACAGATTTTGGATCACTGTACTGAGTATTGTTGGTTTTGGTATCCCACTTGCAGCTCTGACAGGTAAGTGAAAAACACTAGGGCCCAAAATTTCAAAGCTATTTAGGATCTGTGGCCCACTGAAGTTGGTGGAACAGAACTGATGTCTAGACAAATTAACAAATAAGTAATATTTTGTATTCCAGGTATTAATATACTGTTCAGCTACAATATACTACTAACGATTAGTAAATAGTTCGATTTTTCTAGTATATAATTCTCAGTTCATTTTTCCCCCCTTTATTTTTAATGAAAAAGGGTCAGTAATCCACCATGTTCCAGTGCATCAAGGTACACACAAAATTTAGTGGAGCTATCAACACACATTACTGGGAAACTGCATCATGTTTTTCTTAATTTTCTAGTCATGTACCCAAAGTGGAAAGAACTAACATTGGCACAACAGAAACAAAGGAAACCAGCAGAACTGCTTTATAAATTTTATCACCAGACGGCAGCTCAGCTGTGACTATGTAGTAATTCTGCCTTTAAAATACTTTAACGCATCTTTCATTGTGTGATAGGATATTTACTGTACCCAGAATGGATATCACCAGGAAATGAATGTTTTGGGCACATCAAATGTCACTAAAATATATATATATGTGCAACAAAATACAGCAACAGATTTTCACAGATGCTTGGAGATAAAAATATTGTAATTATTCTATTTTCCTATTTGTTTCTTTAATTAATGTACTTCAGATATCAGATTCAACAAACCAAATAATAAGAATCCATTTTCTTGGGACATTCTCGTTCTATCTTTTTCTGTTTTCTTCTTGTATTACCTCAATATGTTTTTAATGCAACATGTCCTATTCATTATGCACATAACTAATTTGAAAGATTTCTGAGAAAGGTTTTTTTCAAATTGGTTAATTGGACTGACTTCTGGCATATACCTATCCATGAACTAGGAACCAGGAACTACAATATGAGAATTTCACCAGTATCTTCCATGAAAACGCAGATTGTTTATTTGTTCCTCACCCTAGTTTTAAGCAAAGCTCTCTTGCACTCTGAAATATCTTGCTACAATTTCCAGTTGTGATTTCAAGCAGAAGAAACAACTACAGAAAATTTTTGCACAGCTAAGGATTTTGGACTGAAAATTCAATTATTTGGCATTCTTTCAAGCAGTGCTATAGAAAAATGAGGAAAGCTAATTCTGAATTTTAATTGTTGTGCCACAAAATCAGAAATTTCCATTCTATGGAAACACATATACTTTAATTCAATTTGTTTTAATATTATTATTCAGTGTGATTGAAAAAATAGCTCCATAAATGTTTATAGTCTGATTGATGTCAAGCATTGTGACTTACTGACAGATTATATTTAATTTTTAAAAGTGAATACTACAGCATATCATTAGAGCATGCTTTCAACACTTTATGGAAACCAGAGTGACAACCAGATCTCAAAGCACATTAGTTCATGTGAAATTATCAAAGAATTTCATGATAGGAAAAAAATACAATCTTGCATAGGAATCCTTATAGCTCCAGCATTTTTCAACATCTTCCACCTGATAGAGCAGTGCCTCTTCCTCAGAAGGCTGACTGCCATTCAGATCTGAGCCAATTGACATAAGGGAGAACCTTGTGATAACGGCTTTTTCAATGAGAGTGCAGCATCACGTAAGAGTACCAGTACCAGTCCTCAGCTCCTGCTATTCACTGCACCCAGAGTATGAAACTTTAGCTGCATAATTGTCTCTTCTCCTGTCTTCTTCCTCTTTTCCCTCCACTATCCCTTCTTCCTTGAATTGTGTCTTTCTTTGGATCTCCATACTGGGGAGCAACACCCTAATGCCGAAGTCATTCCAAATTTTGGACAAAATTGTTTGAGAAGTCTTCTGTCATCATGACTTAGTATTTTAAAGAATATTTCACCAAGCTAATTCTGAAGTGTCTGTCCCTAGAAAGAAAGAGGCTCCTCAGTCTCTTAGTCAACATTCTTTAAAAATAACCTTACTCAAAAGAGAAGTTTTAGCTTGGTAAATAATATTATATTGTCTGAGTTTCTCTGTCTCCAGCCAGTAAATCTTTCCAGGGGTCCTTTGGTATAAGTTAGGCTTCTGAAACTTAGGATGACTCCAAGGAGAGATTTAGTTACTTAACAGTCTTCTGAGGCTCTGGGACTACAGCCTGGTAGTGCAACATAAGCACTTTGCTGCATTTTAATGCATTGTACAGTGACTGTTCTCTCTTCTTAGTATTGCTGCCAATAAAGTGCATCTGCCAGTTTCCAAGGCTGAATGACAAAGGTATAAAATGGACTTCAGCACTTTTCTGTCTTGCCCAGTATGCATTGCTAGTTTGTCCAAAAAGTGAGGATTTATTTGAGCATAAGCAAGTACTGACAAGTATCACCTTTCTCATAACAAATAAATGTAGAAAAGAAGCTTTGAAGACTTTAACTTAGCTAATTTCAAATGCTAAAGTAGATATAATATATGCACTATTGACTGAAACATATTCCATTTCCTAAGAAGAAAAATGTGATGGCAAATCCATCCACCACATAAAAAAATTCACATCATCAATAAAAGAGAAAAAATTATTTTAAATAAAATATATGAAAAAAAATCAGTTTTATATGGTACCATTTCTAATAGAAATCTAAAAATATTTTCTAAAGTATCATGTGATTTGAAAAGAAATTACTATCTTTTTGTTCAGGAGCATCAGTTTGTTATAAAATATGATGCAGAATCAATGCTCAGTTCTTTACATTTATTTCCAGTGTACAATACTGAAAAGACACCCATTCCTTCAAATGAACCCTTAGGATATTATCTATTACTGACAAGATAAGCACCAGTGTTTTTCAACAACACACATACAACAGATACAGTAAGGAGAAAAAAGCCGTAGAAACTATAATCTGCATGTTCAGACTACCAATGTGGTTTTAGTTTAAATCGTACATATCTGCAATTAAGGTACACAGAATCTATCTCTGACCAAATCTGACTAGGTTGAATTTTTGCATGTGGGAACAGCTTCATACTGTCCCTAATTCTAGAGTGAAGTCCTACCTAGATAGAAAAGAAAGTCAAAAGACAGACCACAGTCAGAAAAGCAATACATGTTCTTCAGAGACATGTTTACAGTCAGCAGGAACCACCACCTTTCAATGACAAAAGCGAGAGGTTTTAAAAAGCTGGATGGGAAAACCAGCTAACAGCTAGAGGTGTGAGTAATTCCACATGACATAGTGATGATGGAAAACATTTCTTATGCTGTTCAAGGATGCAATTTTACAACATAAAAAATTTAAAACAGTTAAAAATCTGTAATCTTACTTTCTTTGCAAAAAAATTAAAATTGAATTCTTCACCACAAGTGTCTTTTAGGTCTATTTCCTCTTCTTTAGAAACTTTTTCCTACATTTTCTGCAATTAACATTTCCTTCTTTTCACTTCATTAATTAATTCCATATTATTGCTCAGCAATATCAATCATTATTTTTCAATTTTTTATGTTCTCCAGATAAATCTAACTACTCAACGAAAGGAAAAAAAATTGTAAGAATGCAGAAGTATTTTTCTTTGTTTCTTTAGTAATAATTCCATAAGATTCCATAGATTGTTAGAGGGAGGGAACACTTCTACTATGAGGAAAGGCTAAGAGAATTGTGATTGTTCAGCCTGGAAAAGAGAAGACTCTGGGATGACCTGATTGCATCCTTCCAATAGGAGCCTACAAGATTGAGAGAGATTTTTTTACAAGAGCATGTAATGACAGGACAAGGGGAAATGGCATAAAACTGAAAGAGTAGATTTAGATTAGATATTATGAAGAAATTCTTTACTGTGAGGGTGGTGAGGTGCTGGAACAAGTTCCCCTGAGAAGTTATGGATGCCTCATCCCTGGAAGTGTTCAGAGCCAAGTTGAATGGGACCTTGAGCAACCTGTTCTAGTGGAAGGTGGCAGAGTGGATGGAACAAGATAATCTTGGAGCTCCCTTCCAACCCAAGCCATTGTAAGCTCTTCTAAGAGATACTTTCTGACATACAATCAATTTGTATTCTAATGCAGTAAAGTTGATAATGATACCTGTTAAAAACAAAAATAAAAAAAGGTCTGTATGTAATAATCAACAACACCACTATGATTTCCTCATGGAGGCTAAAACTTTGCTGGGATTCTGGTCTGGACTTCACTTACCGTTGTTATTATTGCTGATAAAAATCTTACTAATCATTGACCAATAAGTTCTGTAGCAGACAAGGATAAGAATAGAAAAAAATGTAAAATTTATCTTTGTCATTAGCAATACTGTTGAAAATTATTTCCTACAACAATAAAAAAATCAAAGAAACAGTATTTTAAGGGTTATTTGGGAAATATCTTAGTGCCTTATTAGAATTCACTGATTTTATTACTTCATCTAGTCAACAGAAAAATACATATTATTGGATTCTGTTACAAGCCACAATCATCTAGTCTGTCTGCCAACAAAACACAGCTACAGAAAACCTTGAATTAATTCCTGTTTGATCTCAAGCATATTGTTTAATAAAATATCCAATACAGATTTATAAATATTCTCCCGAGATGGAGAATCTATTAGCTGAATGCTTACTATGGGCAATTATTTTTCCTAGTTGGTAGTTCTCTGCTAATAGATTTCTATTCACAGGAAATTATTTATCGATTACGCTGGGGTCACCCCCACAGACTTGTCTTTTATTAGACAAATTGTTTGAGCTATATATTTCAGTGAGTGCCATGTTTTCCCGTCCCTTCATCATTCTCAAGGTTCTTCTCTGAATCCACTCCAACTTCTCAACATCCTTCCTGCACTATAGATGCTGTACTCTGTCTCTCTTCCAGCACAAAATCACTCCACTCTCAGTATGAAATACACTCACTGGACATTTCTTCAGAATGCCTCTTCCTTTATGTCCAAAAGGCAGTTTGTCTCAAGCTTGTTAAGTGCTTCAAATGTGTACTTCCAGTCCACTGACAAAAAAAAAAAAGGGTGAACCGTTCATGGCCAGGAACCCATTCTTCTGGCACTCTGCATAAAGCACATCTCAGTGTACATCTTGCTGCCTGCCTTGCAGAAGTGTAAGACATATTCAGCAAACCTATTACATTTTTTCAGCCACCTTGTGATTAGTTGGAAACTTGTTTTTACAGTATAACAATTTTTATTTCCTTATTCTCCTGTTAATCAGTGTTTATTTCATTATCCTACTTTGAGTGCTAATTAATCAACCCCATCTCAGCTCAGACTCAGTGTCATGCCAATACAGTTTACAATTAGCATGGTAATATTTTCCTTCCTTTTTGAATATTGTGTCACAATGCTGCCTTTCTTTTACTTTTGTGGAACTTTTAAAATCTTTTGAAAGCCAATTACAAAGTTCCAAGGGGTTCTCTTAGGAGGTGTAAAACTTCCAGTGGTTATATCTTATAATTTTTTATTTCTCCCATTAATTAAAATTTGGAGATTGCTCTCAAAATCGCACCTACTCACGTACAAGAGGGCTAAACCAGCATCACCTGCTGGGTGGATGGGTAGAGATCATTTAGACAGATGAATCAGACAGTGTTGGTCTAAGTCAGAAGAGACAGAAAACTTCCAGCATGGGTAGTATCTTAACCAGACTGAGCTCCTTCTTCAAGTTTTCCTACTTTTGGATCAGGCTGCTGAAAAATGATAAAAGGAATGAGTAGAAAATAAGTGAGTTTGCAAGCTTTTTAATGTGTGTTCTATTTTTTGCTAATAGAAATGGATTCCCATCATTTGAAGCATCAGCTAGATAAGTCAGTAATCTAGAGTACTGACTTCCCATTTTTCCTATGTCAGTCATTTTATAGCACTTTTTATTATCAAGATGGCTTACACACACTTCATTTTAAACATCTTCAGATTATATCCACTCCAAAGTCTAGTGAATCCATTGAAAAAGGTTCAGAATTTGGACTTGGTATAAATTCTGCTAACAGAGCCAGAAAGAGGTCACCTTAACTGCAAGGAATCATATGTACTAACAAAGCTGTGAAACATTAAGGCTCACATCAAAATCCCAACCTCTGTCACTGACATAGGCTCATCCATCCTATTCAATGTTTCACATCAAAGCCTGAAAAACGTTTTGGCCAGAAAGAGACCAAGAGAAGTAAATGCAATTGATGTACTTTCTTGAAAAGGCCAGTCTTCAGTCTCAAATGATCTGCCTAATAACATTAAACATAAATCATATAGACTATAATATTAGACAGAAATATTTACTGAGGCAGGAATGGAGCTCAGCCTGGTTTCCATGTGCATGTCTTGGCCAGTGAGGAACCGCTGCATCAGAAATACATGTGGCTCTTTTACCCTGAGGAGCCCCTTTACAATATGTGCCTCAAGTCAGGAGCCTGAAGCTTTATTTCTCCTCAAAAATAAAAGCAGTTCTTTATCTACTGGGTGACTTCTTTATCCAATGAGCTGCTGTGTAGGACAGCGAATAAGACCACTTGACCTCCTATAAAAATGATTCCTTAGGACTGAATCATACCATTTGCACATAACAAAACCTTACTAGATCTCTTTTCAGACCAAGTAGTCTAAAGGAAATTTAAGACTCCTGTATCAATGTTGGTTGAAGTGCTCTGCAAAAATTGTACCTGTTAAAATGTTCATAATTAATTTGATTAAGTCTCCTGTGTAAAAACAGTTTTGTGATTTCTCTTGGAAGAAATTGTTACAAAAAGAATTTAATATTAGCAGTAAAAGAAAATTTTTAATTAAACGTTCTAACCTGCTCAGACAGCAATACAATTTTTTTCTGTTCAAATATTTCTGGACATTGGAAAAACATAACCTTTCCTAAATCTAATTATATCTACAAAGCCAGTAACTAAACCTGTCTTGGCTGCATTTTTCATTAGTATGGATATTAAAAATCATCTTATACTTTGAAACATTTTTTTAAAACCTCTAAAAAGCAGCTCAGGCTTTTCTATATCTGCTTTTAATGACCTTAAGGAGTTTTATCGCTATTCTATTTCTTGTGTAACTTCTCCAGACTCACTTAGCTCTTTTGACAGATGTGGAAGAATTTGTTTCTGCTAGGGATAACTTCTGGCTGTACATAATAATGACATATATCCATCAAATTATTATACACATTTCAGGTCAAAGCTGAACTGAAGGAAATAGCTGGCAATGGTTGCCATCCACATTCTTTTGTAAGAGCCAGATGCAGGATAGCTGCTAGTGTTTTGTATTAAACAGTTGAAGCTTTTGATGTTTCACTTCACTTCCAAAATCAGGAAATACAGGATGCGTAATAAGGAAATGACAGATAAGAAAAATCCCAGTCAGATAAGTTTCAAAAGTCTGACTGGACCTCAAAAATTGTTGTTTACAGCTATTGCTATTCACTTCATTACCAATACGTTTTATGAATCCAGTGCAAAAAGTGTGTTTCCTCCCTCTCCAGTGAGTTCTCCATGTGACACACAGATTTAGCACAGTCTCCACTCATGCTATGGGATCATCTAGTTAAAATTCTTGCCATTGGGTCAAACACACAGGCTGCTGCTGAAACGTGCATGGGTTTGTATAGCTCACATGGAGGAATATCCAACCTACTCCAACGGACCCCATCACAGGGCACGGCTGAGCCTCTCGGGCAACATAAGGCTCCCTCAGACCTCTGGGAAATAATATGTAACTGTAGTGGGTTGACCCTTCCTGAACGCCAGGTACCCACATAAGCCACTTTCTCACTACCCCTGTAACTGGGTAGAAGAGATAAAAAAACAGCAAAGGATTCATGAGCTGAGATAAGAGCTGGGAGAGGTCACTTACTGATCATCATCACAGGCAGAACAGACTCAAAGTGGGGATATTAACTGAATTTATTACTAACAGGGTCAGAGCAAAAGAGTGAGAATAAAATAATCTAAAACCACCTTCCCCCAACCCCTTCTTCCTTCCATGTTTTCCCTCCTCCCCCCCAGTGGTGCAGGGGGGCAGGGAATGGGGGTTGCGGTCAATTGTTTCTGCCACTGCTCAGGAGAGAAGTCCTTCCCCTGCTCCAGTGGGGTCCCTCCCACAAGGGACAGTCCTGGATGGACCTCTCTGATGTGAGTCTATCCCTCGGGAAACAGTTCTTCCCAAACTGCAGTCCCGTGGGTCAGTCCTTCATGGGGTGCAGTCCTTTACCAATAAGCTGTACCGGGGTGGGTCCCCCGCAGGGGCTACAAGTCCTAGCCAGGAAAATCCTGCTCCAGTGTGGGCTCCTTTCTCCATGGGCTGCAGGTCTCTGGCAGTACCCTGCTCCATCTTGTACCTCCCACAGGGTCACAGCCTCCTTCAGAAATCCATCTGCTCCAGTGCGGGCTCCTCCATGGGCTGCAGGGGGGTTTCTACTCCCTGATGTTCCTCCCCAGGCTGCAGGGGCACAGCTGCCCCACCATGGTCTGCAGGAGCTTCAGCTCCGGTGCCTGAAGCACCTCCTGCCCCTCCTTCTGCATTGACCTTGGTGTCTACATTGTTGTTCATTGTTCTGACTCTGTTCTTCCCTGGTTGGAATTCTTTCTGTGCAATACCCTTCTGTTCTTAAATATGTTATCACATATATCTGTTTATAATGCTGTTATTCTTAAATATTAAAGTGTTATTCACATCTTAATTTGCTACTATTCCAGAACAAATGTATTAGAGGATTTTTGCAGTAAATTTTCAACTTCTGTAATAGAACAAACGCTCCTTTGACAGCATAATTATTAAAAGAGAACTCAAGATATTTACAAAATTTCAGATATTTGGAATGTAAATGCATGTCCTGCAGACTGCAAATGAGATTGTCAAATGTAGTTTAACATGCCTTTGATTCTCAGAGATAGCTTCAGAATGTTATTGCTACATCTGCATATTGGAGCAGAATTTATCAGTTTGAAAGTGATCGACTAAGTGTGACTCTGAGCCATCAAAAATACTTGCAGTAAGAACATGTTAGAAATTCAGGTCTAACACTTCAGAGGTTATTCCTTTTAATCCTATTGATGCCTTAGAATTTTTAGGATTTTTAGCTTTTTGTAGATTTCAATGTAATGGGAGTTTTAGACCATTATTTTCTCAAAGTTTGTATGTCACATTCCTGAAGCTTCGGTTTAAACAACTTTTAACCATCCTTTCAAGACAATAGATTTTTAGCAAGAACATTCCATTGGGATGTGCACCTGGACGAGAATAAAAAAAGGTAAGGTAAACAAAAGATGATAGAAGGCTCAAGGCCCTTGGAGGGACTCCAGTGGGGCAATTCTGACAGGTGGTACCAGGGCAAAAGGGGTCTTGGGATTGGATGCCCCCATTAGATATGACAATAAATAAAAGATATAAAAGTCTAAGAATTCTGTATGTGGGTGCACGCCTTTGTACTCCTTGTGCTAGAAGGCCTTCATTAAAGACCTGCTCTATATGTTGCCTATACTGAATTTGCCTGGTGAGTTTTTTCCCCCAGTCTTTAAGCAACACTATCCTTTGGCAAAAGGAGCCTTTATGCTGCAATTAATTTTAACACTTGCACCAATCAGTTCTGTCATTCCAGGCTCTTCTTGTCTCAGCCTCACTGGCTATCTTGCAGCTAGTCATCATTAGCTCTTGCACCAAACTGTAATTTAGCTCTGAGTTCCTTCCCGCGTTTTGAGCCAAGGCATTTTGGGGGTTTTTTTGGATGAGACTAGAATAAAATTTCTTCTTAAGAGAACAGGGCTAATTTCCCTCATTTCCATTAATTACATCAGCATTAGAAGAGGATAGGCAATGCTTTCCTTTAGTTGTAAAACTGGTAAAAAAACTAGAAGAATAAGGGTGCTGTCGGTAGAAGTCACCATTTCTCAAAATCAAGATGTAATTACCCGTACGTTTTTTCAGCAGATTCAGTGTTACCTATTTACAGGAGGATCCTGGGTAGTGTCAAGATTTAAAAGAATGCACTTTATGCGTATGCATAGACTCAGATGGTTGCCAGGTGTAAAAACATTTTTAAGCTACCAAAATATCCTTCCAGGTCTTTTAGTCAGTCTGAGGGTTCACATACAAGACTCTCAATTCTTTAGTAATCCATGCAACAGCACATGAGTACTAAATTCAGTTATTCTGTTTTAAAACCTGTGTTTTTCTGATACTCCACATTTTCATCTGCTGGATCTCAATCTGTGAAAGGTTAGCCACAAGTATGACAGGAGGAAAACAGTAGAATCTAGTCAGACAAATGGTCACTTTTATTTCTTTTTTTTCTGTTAAGTGAAGATCTGAGAATTATTATTTATTCTCTTCTTATTGGAATAACATTAATGTCTTGAATAATTTTTACAGTATATCCTAAATCTGTAGAACAGTGCAACAGATTTTTATGAACAAATATACATATAAATTAAAGGAGTGATAAGAACTGACTACTATAATTGTGAAGTGAGAATGAACATGAAGCTGGGATGCAGTTCACGAACAATATCTTCTTCCTACCTATCATTCAGTATTTGTCATTTATGATTCATTCTCCTAATAGAAAGCTTAATTTTCCCAATGAGAGCTGACAGTTCTCTTGAACTAGTTTCACAGATGATATATCTGCCATGGGTATGGATTGATGTGTCTCAGGTGGCATCACTGATGCCATTTTCTGTTGATCTGAGAAGGGAAGACAGAAAAAAAATCACAACTTTATGAAAAGTGCATAGATTATTTTTTTGCAGAAAATGAAAGAAATTTCAAACTGACCTTTGAGGGGAAAAAAGACAACACTTCAGAGCATCTAGCCCAGTAAACAAACTGACACTTTTGCAATAATGCATAAACTGTGTAGATTGAAGGATTGCTTGATGTTTAAATTGATCATCTGACAATTGTATGTCAAGATGTTATTCATAAGCATGCAGTTTGTTCTGTCCAAGAACTTTTTCAAGATTATTTAAGAATTTTAAATCAAACTCATAATGCTTACTGTGCTTGAATATAAAATCTTTAGACTGTTGCAAATATCTGATTGCCATTTAGAGATCAGATGTAAGTTGCTCAAAAACATTAGCTGCTAAGTTTTTACCTAGACAGAGAGTCAAGTAAGAACTTGTTTGGCATTCTGCCATATTTCTTTTGAAGCACTGCATTCAGCATGAAAGCCACATTTAAATCAGACATTTTCAAACAGTAGAAGGGTTAGATGAGAACAATAAAAATTATTAAAAGCTCACAAACTAGGACCTATAGAACAGGACTGTTCATTCTGTTAAAAAATGGATGGGGACAGAACTGTTTACAATTGTATAAGGTGATGTAATAAAATGAACTAGGATCAACTATCTCCCTAGCCAGTGTGGAAATAAAAGAATAATAATAAATTCAGTTTATAGAAAGGACAATCAGATTAAATAAAACTTTTGGCCAAGTATGGCAATTGCAAAGCATTCCAGGTGTGGTTTCACCATGCCCAAAGATATGGGATCTAGGAAAGATGTTATTCTTTTCAGGTTTGTTTAGAGATAACTGTTATGTTTTGTTTCCTGTCAGGGAGTGAAAGAGTGCTTCTGCAACCCAAAGCAATTTGTGGTTGCTGAATTGTAAACTACATTATTGCTGAAACAATTCTTGTATGCTAATATCATCTCTGCGTTATGACATCAGATAACTGAATGCTTGAAGGTACTTCTTAATTTTACTGGTATTAGTATAAAATACAACCCTTTTTTCTGGAACAGATGCACCTCATTTGGTTTTTATAGCTTAAAAAATACTTACATGTAACCGTGATTCTCCAAGTTTTTATAGCTGCAAGCAAGACATTAAAATGTATAAATCTGACTAGCCTTTCAAATAGATTTGACCTCTTTACCTTAGTATTCATGCATTTCTAAAGTGTGCTCAGGATACATTAATTATCTTACCCACCTGAGATTTACGTACTTTAGATAAAGCCTTTAATTTCCTGTGAGAAAACAGTAGCAAAATCAATAACTATTTCTAGTTCCTGTGCTTACCTGGAAAAAAACATTACTTAATAAAAAGAAAAGATACCCCAGCATTTTGGCCTGTGATAAAATGATAAGTTTGTGTCATATATCTTTCTGAGACTACCACATCTTCAAATGAAACTAATGTAAATTCACAACAAAGGTAGTTTCTGGCAAACCATTGTGACAGTTATACACGTACACAAGATTTTGTTGTTTTCTTTTCATTTAGGTACATAACACTGTAAGCTAAGTGCCAAAAAGTTCTATGAATTTAAATTTGCATCTTTGTGTATGGTCTTCTTGTTTTCTGGATGTCAGTAAGACATTCTGATTTGCTATGCTCTGTCTAAGCACAAGCCTAATAGCAATTTAGAACCAAAAATATATAATAAATATTACAGTGTATTAAACTTTCTGAGTGTATGTCACAAAAACCTATAACAGTTTTCTTCTTTCATTTTGGATTTTTTTCCATTGATGAATTTTCTATTAATGCTAAATTTAAGATGATTCATTTTAAACATGATTATCTGCAGTAATCCTTTCGAATATTTTCTACTAGATAATAAAGAAAAATAAACCTTCTGAATATAATCTCTATTTTCCTATCTGAAAAATTTACTAGAGTTTAGTAGAAATTAGAGTTTACTCAGATTCTTGATTTTGGTGTTTTGGTTTGGTTTTTTTGCTTCAAAATATCACACTAGGGCTTAATTTTAGATTCTTCAAACCTGTGGAAATCAGAGATACAGAAGTTTAATGGTTCAAACAACAGAAATGTCCATTTAAACCTAGGACATGTGAAATACAACCACAATGTTGTGAAAGGTTCAGCCACAGAATCATGATTTCACTTGAAAACTGATTTTAATGTTTGGGGTTTTCTTTTGTGTGGAGAAGTTTGAAATATAAACATTATCCCACTGCTGATACTTAGTGGTTTGGTACTTGTATGTTCTGTATTGTCCAAGCCATGTTCCAGATACATATGTTTTTTGTCACTTTATTGTATAATAGACTCCAAGGCTATGGATTAATCATTATGATAAAGCCACGATGTTTTTGTGTTTCAGTGATATATGTATTACAATTGTTGTGGCTTAGTAAAAAGAGGGACAAATGTGAGGGTACATGAGCTGTAAAAAAGAAAGAACAAATACAAACATACATTAAAGGAAATCTTTAGAAGCCTTTGAAAAGATTATTTGTACTACTGACAGTTGAAATAAATGCTTTAATATATGAAACTAAAAGAATGAACAATGACTGGAACCCACTGCTTATGAGAATACGTACTACCTGACATGGGACTAGCTTGTCAGTTCTGATTACCAGGTTTTGATTAAATAAAAAATCTGTTTGAAGTCAGGACCTACACTAATGAGAAATTCCAAAACTAAATGGTGAAATACTAAACTAAAAGCTCTGAAACATTTCTAAGTGACAGAAATAAAGAAAAAAAAAGACAGTAAATGAGTACATGAAAGCAATGTGCTACTCTGTCTAGCATCACTGATACAGTGAAAGCTTGACATATTTTTTAAATTATTTTTCATCAGGTATTACACTTCTAAGAATGCACTTTTGAAAAAATGGATGTTAAAAGATTTTTTTAATATTTACTGAATTTACTGTATACAACTTTGTAAAGAGTCAGATAATGAAACACTCATTTTCTGTAGACTTTTTACCTGTCATTATAATGAGTTTTTACTGTAAGGTAACAGAGTGCCCCACACAGTTGTTTGTACTTCTGAAGACTGTTAAGTTTGGCTTTGTAAGTGATAGCCTTATTAAGAATAGGACCAGCTTAAGACTTTACCACTTTTAATACTGCTGAAGAGAGAAAAACAGCATTAAATAATAGCATTTCAGTTCAGAAGTGCTATTAGTTTGGGATGTGTTTAACTTTCTGAAACCTCTAATTTTGAGTTTAATCAGGCTTCGCAGCAAAAACTGGCTGGACACATAGGATTCCCAGAGCTCCCTTGGAAAAGATATATGTAATACTTTACAGTATTTGTGAGATAAGTTGTAAATTAATGAAATAATGAAGATTCTTCCTGATCATTCTACGAAGATATTTAGTGGAAGCTTGAAGATAAACCCATCCAGTGGTGTCCCCAGGCAAGGCACAAATGCAGTTATGGAAACTAGTCTCCTCAAGCATGCAGGTAGATGAGTGCTTGTTACTCCACCTATGCAAGATGATGAACAAACTACAGAAACTCAGCAAAACATGCACATGGCATAATGGGACATACCTGTAATGAATTACCAAAAGAGTCATGTCCTTCATTTATGGTGAATTCACCTACAATTGTAAATACAGTCCCTTCTTCATTGGCTATTTATTTGTGAATTCAGTTGATAAGCTCTTAATTTAAAAGTAATCTTCTCATTTAACTTAGTCCCACCAACTTGTATATTTTTGCATTTTTCTCAGTGAGATCATATGTTCAACCAGGGATGGTTATTCAAATATTGAAAAGCATATGAGGTCAGTGTACCGTATTTGTAGAATGTTTTGTTAACGTTTGTTCTAAAAGATGTGGAAAAGTGGTATTTCCAAACATGAATTTTTGTTATTATTTATTAGCTGGAAAAGTATGTTGATCCACTGTCCCTGCAAAGATTAAAAAAACAAGACAAAAGTGGTAAATTGACATGCAATTCAAATGTAAAACTTTCAGCCACCCAGTTTCTGAAATAGAAGGAATTGCTGGATAGCTGGGTAAGAAACATAAAGTCTATATTTTTAGCTGGAAATCTTTAACACTGTCTGTAAAAAGAAAAACCACCTTAGTTAAGACTATTGAACCATACTGACCAATCCTTCCTCAGACAAGAATTTTCACTGGCACCTATGAATTTAAAATACGTATCATATAAACTCCTCTACCTGTTGGACACTGTGGTATATTTACTTATTTCTTTTGTACATCAGTTCTCTTCATACAGTTTAACATTGCAGTTTTTATGGAACTACAGGAAATTCATCAGAAGTGAAAATAGGGTCAAGCTTAATGATAGAGCTGAAAACCTGTTTATTTGTTCGAGAAAATAAAGATTTGTACAGATAGAAAAGAGGCATGCTGAAGTCCTGTCTGTAGAAACAAACTAACAGAGAAATAGAGCTGGAAGTTAATTTGTGTGCTTAGGCTTCTATTAACAATAAACAACATTTGTGTTAGGAAGTAAGGTGGTATTGATGTGTCCAGGCTCAGCCTCTATATACTGCTATTCATGACACACACAGTAGTGAAGGTAACAGATCTCAGCGTGCATTGCAGCTGTGATTCAGTATGGGTGTGCTGGTTTAAAAGTTAACCAGCAGGGGGAATGAACTGAGCTCAAAAGAGAGATTATAAATCAAAATAACAATTTATTAAAATAATACAATAAGTACAATTATATAGACAGACAATTGGTTTTAACCCACAAAACCCAAATGTATAACCCAGCACCCTGGGGCATGAACTAAAGTGGTGTTC
>JAWMRA010000113.1:89712274-89755567 GCA_035584735.1 Pseudotriccus pelzelni | reverse complement strand
GGACCTCGCTGCCACCGTCCAAGCGTGCTTGGCCCCAGCAGATGAACCTTAGGATTAAAGGGTGGGCTCAGTTCTGCACACACTGTGTCTCACCTAAAAAAATCCAATGCGCAGGCTGGAAGGTGTAAAGACCTTCCCCGGATCTTTGGTCGCGAGGACTGGCCATACATACATACAAGCATGGTATCTGCTGTCATTAAAATAGCCTCTGATTCCGTACAACTCAGTGCTTGCATCTGCAGTTGTAACACCTGGAGGCCCTAAGGAGGTGATATTGTGCTTGATTTTTATATGCTGTGGATGACCCAGAGAATTAACAATCTATGCTTGTTGCTTTTTTTTTTTTTTAAGAAAAATGATGTTGTGAAGTGATAAATTCCCACCAAGAGGTATTTTTTAATGTGCTATCCCAACATTTAAGTAACAAAACCCATAATCATCCACTCACCTAAAAGTGATCCTGGATCTTAGTACCTCAGCAGAGAGTAGAAGATGTAATGATAAAATGAAAAAGGCAGGTTTGGGTTGTGTAAACTGTCAGATAGAGGACTATTCAGAAGATTTGGATCTGTAATATCAGTTGTTAATGTACTTAAGATTGCTATATAATTCAGAGTTTCCAGATTAAGGAGAATTCAAAGTGAATTATTCCCATACTATATTTCTGAGATGCATGTGGGAAATCTAAGATATCACTTACAAATACTTTCCATATGTTGATTTATCAAACAGTATCATCTGTAGTATAAGGCTTGGTCCTGAATATGCTAAGTAAGGACTACTAGGTGACTGTAAATTGACCTACCTTCACTCTTGTTTTTATTCTTTGTGATGAATAACCAAACTTTAATCCTTTACAGACAGAAATCAAGCCAGGTCTATCAGAGTATTTTGGATGATCTTATATCTAAAGAGAGCTATAGCAGAGAAGTCAATAGGAAATGAAACCATAGCAAAGAATGAGGATTGACATAGATATTTCAATATCTTAATGACAGATAAGGAAGAACTTCTAACAAGGGAATACTCCAAGATACAGCTGATAAAGATTATTCTACCGAGGAGATTCTGGGGTTCAATAGTAAAGCTGACTAAGGATAGAGAGGCTGAATCTGTGGAAGTCCTTGGAAGGAAGCAGAATTCTCCAAGTACTCCATCTTTTCCAGCCAAAGACAGAATTAGATGGTTTGAAGTAACCTGTCCAAATTTATCAAGAAAGGATTAAGAGAAAATATCCATACATAGATATGTGTATATCCTATAAAATTTGAGCTAAATAAAAATGTTTTCTTCTCAAGACTGTAATCCAGACATTGACAATACCCAGAGGAAAAAGATGCAGGTGCCAAATCATGTTAATCATGTTAACTTGTCTGAGAGTATCATTACACCTTAGAGGAAGGAGCTACTTGCCTGTGGGCTGTTGTGCTTGAACTGAATCAGGATGATGCAAAGGTTTCAGCACAACTGTACAGCTCATGCTCACCCTATATCTACAGCATTGTTTCCTGATCCTTTCTGGACCAAGACAGACCTTTCAATTTATTTTTCTTTTAGATGTAATACTTGGATTAATTTTGGGAGCCTTGAACTATTTGTATTTGTTTTGCATATGAGGTCTAGTTATTTTGGGAGGCTTGCTGTAAAAGTACATGTGGTGTGAAATAGAAATACTGGACAAAAACGTAGAATGTAAGAACAAACCTTATTCCAAATTGTCAGAAAAGTTCAAAAAGTGATGCCTTAGAGTAACAACTATGAAATCCTTTCTGTCATTTATAAAAATGGTCCAGCTCTCTGAAAATCCCTTGAGTTTAAGAATAACTTTTTATACTGAATTAGCTTGCATATTGCTAGTTATAAAACTATAAACCATATTATCAACCGTGAAACTATATAATTAGTTTCTTTATGGACCTGCAGTTTTTGCTAGATAAAATAAAAATTGTCTCCAAATGCAGATGCCATTATGAATATGACAGGTCATTTAGGGAAAAAAGGTTATGTAGAATAACATCTGATAATTTGTTGGAAACATTAGCATATAGATGGCTATGGGATGTGTGAAATATTATCAGAAGAATTCTAATCTAAATTGTTGCAATGTCCAAATAGGATTTAGTGTTTTGTTACTCTAATGCTCACAGCAATTCAGACTTAAACAATTTATAGACCTAGCATTCAGCTGTGAATAGAACCATGCGTTCTTTCTCCCTGTTAAAATATTGAGAGCTGTCGAGTCGAAAGCATAGATTATTGTCATTATACAAAGATTTGTAATCAAATGTTCAAAAGTGACTAATAACCTTGAGTAGAAATTATGATTTTTTTGCTCCAAGATATTTGTATAGCAGAAGAAACTTTTTTGTAATCATATTTAACTAAAACTAGTGAGAGTGCTTTTACAGTTCTTGCATGCAGAAGATTAGGTAAATACTTCCTGTAAAGGAAGAGTTTTTCTGTAACTCTGCTCCACTAGGAATTATGTTAGAAAGAAACAAAACCCCTACTTATCGGCAGAGGGAGAGATTTTAGGCAGGCCACTCTGACCTATGGACTAAGGTGGTTTATTGAAATGGAGACAAGAAATTTCCCAAACCTGAAATCCAAGATTACCACCACCCCAAGAAAGTAATGAGGTGGTACCAAAGCTGGATTCCTTTTCCTGGCTGCTCAGGGAACATATGCTGAACACACTTCATGTCGTCCACTGCCTGCATGGGTTGTGCCGTTGTCAGCTTTGAACTCAGTGCTACGAGTCATGTCAGATCAGAGATTATTGCAACTATTTTTCATAAAGATGCTTGAAAGTCTCTCTAAGAACTTCCACTAGAGCATTTGTAGTAAAACCAATATTCTAACAGCTGCACATGTATATACTACTTTGATATCTTTGCTCTAAAACTCAATATGGGAAGATAAATTCTTTTGTCCAAATATAAGTGTCTCTTGCCAAATAGTAAACTTTAGAAATCACATGGAAGCTATAAAAATATGTAAGCTATAAAAATTATCAACTTTACTTCTGCCTACTAAATAGGTTGCTCTATCTCCTCCAAATTTATGTCTTCTAATTGAAATTTCTCTCCATGTGTTTCTTTGGGTTCTGTAGGCCTTATATTCAATATTAAGTAGTTTACATTCCTTGATTTTTAAGTAAACACACATTGTTTCCAATGTCTACAAAAATACAGGGAATACAATTTTCTGTAGTTAAGTACATCTAAAAAGGAGCTGCACACTAAATCTAAAGAAACTAGATTTCTTCCAGCTTTTTTAAAATAAACCTGCCTTTAATCATGTCTTTCAGTAATGAGAAATAAGGATTAGTTCCTCAATAAATGAAGTAATTTTGCATAGTTGTATGTAAGTGGGTCAGAAAATACATATAATTTTATCATGGGCAGGACCTACTTCTTAGCTGATTTGGGGGGAAAATTAAGGTTTTTTATTATGAATGTAATTTACAGTGGCAAAATACAATATAAGCTTCTGATTTTTTTTCTAGATTAAAAAAACATTGAAACAGCCTAAATGTTTTTCCTGTTACTTCCCTTATTTACGATAGGAAAATTATTTTTGTGAAAAAGTGATGAAGGATATGTGCTGGTTAGATTTTTTCCTTGTTTTTAAGAGACTAGTTAATTACTGAACTAGGTCTTACATAAGAAAGAAATATCATAATCAAACTCCTTGTCATGCATCTCAGTTATAGCCTGTGTTAGTGTTCCTGGAAAAACACATACCTACACTACAGCTGCAAGAGCTTTCAGGTCATTAAAAATGCAAAATTATTTAAGGACACTTTCATGATTACTTAGGAATCAAAGACTGCCCATTCTGAAATTACTGGGCCCCTCTGCTTGCTCTGAATGTAGGGATCTACCTGTTTACACACTATTGACAGCTCAAACAAAGTAACACCACACAGACTTGGAAAAGCAAGAATCTTCTCTAGAATGCTGTTTTCTTCCCTGCAGCAGCTGTAATGTCAAACTATGTATCCTTCTCTGCCAGGTAACCTAAGGGAACAGAAGATAAAAAAGCCATGTAAAACTGCTACTAATTTGAACAGTACTGCATGCTTTCCTAATTCTAGATATCTAATGAAGAAACTGTATCATATTGGGAATAGGAGGGGAAAAATAGCTAGATACATGGAGTTGCAAAGCTGAGGCCATCAAGGGGACTATTCAGTTGGGTGCTCTTTCCTAAGATGAAGCAAGACATTATTGCGTGTTCAGTCCTCAAAACAATCATACAAATAAAACAGGAACCTTTTCTTTCCTCTCTGACTCAGTTGACTAATCAGACTGGTTAATTACTTGGTCAACAGCAGGTTGAATCTGAGTCAGCAGTGCCCTGGCAGCCAGGGGGGCCAATCATGTCCTGTGGGGCATCACAAACCAGTCAAGGGAAGGGATTGTCCCGCTCTGCTCTGCACTGGTGTGGCCTCACCTTGAATATTGTGTGCAGTTTTGGGCACTGAGGAGCAGCTGAGGTCACTTGGTCTGTTCAGCCTGGAGGAGACCTCATTGCAGTTACAGTTTCCTCATGAAGGGAAGAGGAGGGGCAGGCACTGATCTCTGCTCTGTGGTGACCAATGACAGAACCCAAGGGAATAGCCTGTAGCTGTGTCAGGGAGGTTTAGGTTGGATATTAAAAAAAGGTTCTTCACCCAGAGGGTGGCTGGGCACTGGAACAGACTCCCCAAGGATTCAGTCACAGCACCAAGCCTGCCAGAGTTCAAGAAGCATTTGGATGATACTCTCAGGAACATGGTGTGACTCTTGGGCATGGTCCCATACAACGCAAAGCGTTGGACTTGATGATCCTTCTGCGTCCCTTCCAACTCAGCCTATTCTGTGATTTTGTAATTCTGTGAATTGTTAAAATGAGTGACTTCTCTTTCAAATTTTCTAATGCAAGAGTAACACACAGTAATTAGACTTGTTACCTGCTGTATTAATTGGTGGTTTGTTAATTTGAATGAATTGATTTATTGATTCAATTTAAATTGTGATTTTGATTGTCAGAGTTATAAGCATTACCCTGTGCCATTTTTAATTAGTTCACTGAAACTGTAGTGTATCAGACTGAGAATGTGTTTGTTTAGTTTTATTAGAAGGATGAGCAAGCAAATATAAAACCCATAAAAAACACATGAGTTTGTATTTCCTCCACCAAATTGACACATGGGTCATGTACTCAAGGGCAAAAACATCATTAATGCACTTGCAAACTACTTGCCTCACCTTCTAAATTGATATAAAGTCACTCATATTTGACTTGGTGAATAGAAATGGCAGTGGAAAACATTTCTTTAAAGATCATATAGGCAAAAAATTAGGTATGCAGATACTTCATGATGTGTTCTTTACACTAATTTAAAGGAACCTGGGTTTGGATCAAAATAATTTTAAAAATAAAATTAGCGTTTTAATATTTTTCTCTTTTTTCTGATCAAGTGGAAACTAAAATTTGGGCAAAAACTCTGAAATCTCCCCAAAACTTGGAGCTTGCAACTGTAAAATTGTTTTATTAGCACATGTTTTGAAAATCATCATTTTGAGAATGAGTTTCTCTCAGAAAGTAATTCACTGTACTCACTGATCTAATGAAGCTGAAGGAACAGAACCTAGAATTTCAGGCCCACACAAACCAGCATTTTAATCCATTTTTATTGCTCTTCTACTTCGGCCACATCGTTAGTAAGAAGGATGTTACATCTTCACAGAGCATGTTCACGATCTTTAGGGAAGAGTCCAAGTTCACTCTAATTATTATCATGAACAAAAGAATCCTTCTAAGTAGAAAATTCCAGAAATGTGAATAATCTCCTGGGTTTGGGTGCCAGAGGTGATGCTGGAGAGCACCTAATCTGTTTCCTTCCCCTGTTGCTTTTTTGAGACATGAGGGTCATGTGAGGAACATGAAACCAAGACCTCCCAATGCCTTCTGTGTTTGCATGCTGGTCTCACGCAAGAGCACACTAAGCAGAACCTTAGCAGACTTCTCAATTCATTTTTTTTACTTACTTAAACATTTGTTTAAAATTACACAGCTTCAACGGACAAAATAGTACACCTGATATCAAAATGCCTTAAATTCTGGCAGCTTGAACACTCTCATGGAAATGCCTTTAAAATTTAACCAGGGTGAGAGGTCCTAAATCCAGGTCTCCATACAATAAAATCTGATTTTTTTTGGCAGAAATTAATGTTTTATTACCATTTTGTACCTTACTGACAACCTGACTGCAGTACATTCATAGCACAAGTATTAGAGCAGGCAACACAAACAATAAGCAAACAGGACCAGGAGAAGAACACTTACCCTGTGTTTCCCATGAAGCTCAAATCTGAAACTGGTGCCAGGTAACTTAACCATCAAAGCCCAGGCGCTTTTGCACAGCTCAATAAATAGGTACCACTATCTAATGATTGAAATTTCCCTATACAGAAAATGTCTTGGATAGATGAGTGGTTCATGACATTTGTGTGGGGTTGGGTATCTAAAGTTGCCCACTTAGCCCCAGGGGCAGCCCAGCAGCATGGTGGGCTGACGCCGATACTTTTCTGTGAGGCAGATACAAGACCAGTAAGATACTGACTTCTTGTTTGCAACCTCACATCACAGAGACCTGACTGCATAGGGAGCTGGGCACCTTATCCTCTCCCTGTGCTCTCCCCACAGTAGCTGGGGATGCGCAGGGACTGGGAACAGGCTGAGAACCCCTCACATGCTACCAAAGAGCAGTTTGTGCTGACCACCTCCCACTACTCCTCCCACCCTGCAAGGCGCTGTGAGGAAACATCTGAGGATGTATTTCTGCCTCTTGTTCCCATCGCTGAAATATGTGTTAGCTGCAAATGATGATGTGCTGGGGTCAATTTCTAAGCAGCACTACAAGATTTATCACTTGTCAAAGCACAACAGCACTGCTATTTATTCAGAGAACCCTGATATTTTGCCTACTTGTTAAATAAGACACTGCATCGTTGCAGCATTATTACAACTTCTGGCTGGATTTCAGGCTGAAGACAAAAGGAAAACATTGTTTCTGAAGACGTTAGCAAGGCTGTTGAGCTATTTCTCCATTCTTTCCTTTCATTTATATTATTGCATTATGCAGTGCTAAAGCACCAATTAACTCACAGAAAACTTCCAGGTCCTCATGTCTATTAATCTCTGCTTTTCAAAGAGCTGAGTTACTGCTGTGTAAACCCAGAGCATTATTCATGAGGCTCTGGCAGTAGCAGCACTCCTTTCAGTCTTCAACAAGATCAACCATATCCTTAATGAACAAGAGCAAATGGGAAATAAATTCAACAGAGGATTTTGATACTGAATTTGAAAAGAATACAGTCTATCAGTCTTGGCAAAAGATTTATGTAAAAAAGGGAGAAATATAATTTGAATTATGCATGCTGAAAAGAAAGACAGAATTGTGTCCTAGTTGCCTGAAAATATTAGGAATATTGTGATCAACTTTTGTATAAGCCTCAAAAATATCATTAGCTACACCATTTATGCTTCAAAGTATATCATGTCAGAGAAGCATAACTGATTATTATGACTTCAAAAACTTTTAAATTTCCAGGAAGCCTATTTTGTATCCTCAAATAAAATCTCACTGACTTTTTGGGTTTTGGTGGGTTTTTTTGTTTGTTTGTTTTTTGTTTTTTCCCTTGGATCCTCTAGTATGCAACAAATCTGAGATTGAACATTAAAATAAAAAAAATCTTTCTCTACTGTTAAAGAGAAAAAATTAGGTATATTTTTTCATTACACTCTTTCTGTTAAGCCGGTCTCTGCTGTGAGATGGTGCAATTCATGATTTAATAGGAAAATCTGCTTTTTCCCGAATTCCTTCTCATAGTAAAAGTGAATTGGTCTCCATGAAGACCATTTCTGCAGCATATGCACCATACCTTAACACTCGGCTAACTCTCTGTTGTTAGTACCCACCAGTAAAAAGGTTTTTCTTCAAGTAGCAGACAGGTCATGAGGGTCAGTGGCATCCAGTGCTACACCTACACCCAATATGCAATCAGGGGTAAATCCTTGCCACTGATGTCAGACTTTCATATGAAAGCTGGGGGGGGATGGGGTATTCCTACAGGGCTGCAGGAGAGGGTTATGTCCCCCTCAGCCTGGTAGACAGGTCCTTCTTCTAGAGACCTGCAGCCTCATATAGTCTCTGCACTGGCTCTATGAGATTTTTCTGTACTTCCATGAGTACTTTACCTCTAAGAACCTGATCTTAAGGCAGAAATTATCCCCCACATAAAGAAAACTTGACCATATCCTTCAGTTCCTTAAGTGCCTTTTTTTACCGTACAGCAGCTGGCTATTCTACACTCCACTCAAAAGATATTTTTATTCACCTGCATTAGCACTGTTGGGAAAGCACTTCAATCAGTGTTGCTGAGTCAGCACCTTTCATAGGAAAATAAATTTTGGGCCAAAATTTTTTTTTTCTATTTTTTCTATTGGTGAAGAGTTACTCTGGCATAGACGTGAAAACACAAGACATACTTGCATGTCACTCAGATTTTTCACCTAGAGCACAATAATCTTTCATTGCTTTGGCAAACTACCAATGAAGGCTTGTTCTCAGACAGGTGCAGTGATTTTATGCGAAGAAAATAATGAAATAGATGTGAACTAAACCCAGGAAACAGCATAAATGCAGAACTGTCACCTGCTAGATTCACCCTGTGGTGTTCCCAGCTTCCTAAGATGTCTGGTTTTCAGTGGTCTTTGCCTTTATGCTTAGGTAGAGTATGTTACTAAGACACTCTATTAAAGAAGAGAAAGAAAAAGAAAAATGCTGTACTGGGGGCTTTAGTTCCAGCTAATTTGTGTAATATTGCTACATCATTTGTAGCCAATTCAGTGACAAGCTCGTAAAGGGACTTTATTGCACTCTGTGCCTTCAACCAATTAAAGGAAAAACAGCCTCTGTTCAGCTAATCATCTGAGTGTTATCAAAATGATCCTTCTGGGTCCCATTTAGAAGTCTAAATACCTCTGGCAGTTAAAGTGTAGTGCATGTAAATAATTGAAATTATAAATATCTTTAAACAAATGAAATTGCTAGTGATCTGGTAGCTTGCCAATAAACTTTTGTTCAAGGAATTCACGGAGTTGAGAACAACAAGGAAGCTGCTGTAATTGGACAACATATGGCAAAGTTATGTTTAAAGTTACCAACTAGTGGTTTTTTACTGACTCACTTATAGATGGTGTGCTGTGGAAACAGGGGATATACAACTCAGCTTATGGTAAAAGACAGATGTTCCAGGCAACAAGGAATTAAAGGAGTATACTTCAGAAATCTGACTTTATATCTTTGCATTTTTATGCCCCAGACTTAATACCACAGATGTCAAATGTAGGACTTTCAATAATTTACTGATAGAAGTCATTTTACACTATTTGATAGAACACACCACTTGTTTAAAATAATTAAAGGAACTTAATGATTTAAACATTTTGCAACTACAAGCTCTCAATTTTTGTTTACTCATACTATAAGTAGTAATAATATCTTCGTGTGCAGTAATATATGGTGTACAAATATATTTATTCATCAGAAATAGCCATAGCTGAATTAAAATCAGACAGGCAAGGAAAGAAAGCACTTTGCACAATATTTATGAGATTGTCATTTAGTCTGGAGTGATGGTTTACAGGTCCAAAAATTTATTTCCATGAACAGTTTGAAAACATCTGTATATTTCAGTGTTCAAAGATGACAATATTCACTTCCATTTGAAATGTTTTACTTTTCAGGTGCTTGAGCAGCACCTTAAATAATTAATTTATTTTATATTTGAATAGATTTTTTCCAAAAAGTCTTCTGCCTGTGAAGTGTAAATATGCGCACTATTAGTCTCAGAGAAAAAAGAAAACCTGACTACATTCACATATCACCTCCATTTTGTGAAACTGTGATTACAAATAATGTTTCCAGAAATAAAATTTACAACATTACATCAAATTCTGGTCACCTACAATTGACTATACTGGATGAGATAAATAATCCCTCATTGACCTATCCCCAGCTGCAACCATGAGCACAAGTCAAGAGAAAAAAAAACCAGAACAAGCAAATATTTTTGATATCTCCCCCACTGCCTTTGCCTGTTTTATGCTCAGGGGGATTAGTGAGAGTGATGTGGATTGTTCTTTAGTTCTCCTCACCTGACCTCTCCTCCTAGAACTTTTTCAATAACCTGTGAATCCATATAAATTTTTTGCTTCCTCAAAATACTTTGCAAAGGATTTCCATGGGAGCAATACCCTTTGCAGTGCCCTTCATCTTCTACTGAAAGAGATAATGAACAGCTTCTAACCATGCTTTCTGTGTCCCCCACTGTTCTACTGATCTCTCATATTCCCTTTACATCAGCCCTGTCTGGGCTACATCAGACTCATCAAGTGAGTCCTGACTCACACAGAAACTGTTTCCTACTTCTGATCATTCCCATCAGCTTTCCCTGAATTTTTTAATGTGTCTTTTATTGGGATGAAGGGATCAAAACTGCACACCACGGGTCAGGGGAGGGTGGAGAAGTAAATAAATTTATTCCAATGGCATAAATGAGTTTTCCAGGAACTACAGGACAGGACCTCAGACATCCCTCCTGAGTGCTGACAGCCATCTCACAACAACCTCAAACACATTTTGACCAAATACTTTACTTTGCATAAAACTGGATTCTGTCTCTTATTTGACTGCCTAATCATAATATTTCATAAATTCCGTTGTAATTCTTCACAAACTGTCCTTTACCCTGAATAATTACAAATTCCTAATAAACTTTCTTGTCTCACTTTACACCCTGTTCTATAGACCACTAAAATGCAACACCATTTCCTAGACCTGTCCAAGGTGGTATGACAGGTTAGGGTGGAGAAGTTTCCTAAACCAGTGCTTTTCCAAGTCACTTCCTAGCAACACACTCTCCCATCACCATTTGCTGTCTTTTCTTATAGTTATTTTTGTTTTCTTCTGGATAGTCAGCACACGAGAAGCAAATGCATTCAGCAGACTGCTTGAGAGGAACCCTCATCCCAGGTTCTGGTGATTAATGACTTCACAATCGCAAGTTCTTGCAAATGTATTTGATACATTATAGCCACACTTACAAGTCTGAGAATCTTGGAAACAAATTAACAAAATGAAAGAAAACTTGACCTATATAACTGAATTAGGACAATTGTGACTTCTATTATTGTGGAGAGGCTAATTAGTTACATTACATCTTTTAAGCCTTGGACCAATTTTGGTGCCATTGGTTGAGACAAAGTGTTATTTCTTGAAAACCTCTAAAAAATATGTGCTGGAAGAACTGCTATTTACCACTATTAATTGTCTGTCTCATATTATTCTAGTCAACATCCATATACATGCTTCACAGGATTCTTCAGGCAGCTGATTAGATTACTTCTCTTATCATTTGTGTGGCCAGCCAATGTTACTCTTTTTGCTGCTTCTGTGTTGTTTTCTGTCTCATCTGTTGGTTTTGACAAATTTTGCCATAAGGGTCAAATTCAGCATTTTTTGTTTCTTTTTAAATAGAGACTATCATAGTAGTTTCCATCTCTTTTTATTATAGAATTAGATATAAAATTTCATTAAACTGCAATTAAAATAGATAGTGGAAAAAATTGAAGTAAAGAGCTTTACAGATGTAGCCTTTCAGAGGAACTTTGCAGAGCTTCTGACATTGGTTCTGCTACAGTTCTTACTGTTGTTGCAATGTTATGATACACTTTTAGTTATTGATTTTTTTCACTCTGCGAAGATATAATATGCAAATTGTCACTAATACGGTAAAGAAAGAGCTGAATATTTAAAAAAAAATAACTTTTGATGAAATACTATCCTATTGACATTTTGGCACAGGAGGATGACACTGATTCTATCTGTCATGAAATAATAACTCCAGAGGTCACATCAGATGTGACTGAATATAGAAGAGTTCACTGTGACTTATTCAACTCATTCCTTCAGAAGCTGAACAAATCCATAGGTCAAGGTTTTCAAAGAAGAGTTACGGAGTTCTACTTCTGAGATGTCTATGTGCTGAATAAAGGTCTTAGACCTTGTGTCCTAACTCCCACAATCCCATGAAGTCACTGAACTGAAGCAGAGTTTCCAAGCAGTCCATACACAGAAGTGGAGTGTCATTGAGCTGCTTTTCAGAAGACTGACACTTCAGAAGTTCCCACTGAAACCAACGGAGCTTGCTGAAAATTTGACACTTCTGACAGTACCACTTTCTATAAGTCCAGCTACAAGTCAGGAGTTGAGTGAAAGATCTGATAACACATCCTCAGTATGCTAGTAGAGGGTGTGGGAATTGGTGATTGCATTTAAAACATCTTTACAAATGTTTCATAATTATTCATCCAACTTTCACTTAGTATGTTAACTCTTGAAACTAGATTACTCTCTTCATTTCTGCAAAACACTATATTCATTCTCCTAATCTAAATTGAACTGTGTGATGCAGCAAAGTACATTTCCTCAGTCATAACTCCGGGCTTACATAATTTCCTTACATCCCAAAGTTTAATGTGAAGGATAGAGCATGAAGCTGATAGATGGGAAAGTAAAATTAAGATAAAAATGTCATTACTTTACTTCTGGGAAAAATGTAATTGCAAGGCTTAAAATTGATTTGAATATTATTTGAGAAACTGGATGACTGTGTGCAGAGCTCTGCAGGACATGGAAAATATACTTGTAACTCTCTCCCCTTTGAAAGAATCAAACGTAAATGATGCCTGAAAGTAGAAGGCACCCAGGGTTCATTTACATTATTTTTATTTCTTTCTCTACCTGAGTGTGATGACAACAAATGTTTTTTTCCCTGGAAAAATTCCTACTTTAAGTTTCATATGAAAAGGAAGCTTTAATAAAGAGGTTCAAGACATAAATTAACAGGAATTTAAGTAGTCAAGGGATAGAAAGCTTCAAAAGCCACAGTTCAGTTGCTGACCTACCTGTTTAGACAATAAGTCCTTATTAAACGCTCACAACTATAATCTCAAAAAAAAATCAAAACTGTAATATACTGATCTTATATTTACATGTCAGTGAAAAATGAAAGTAATTCTCCATGTTAAGAAAGTAAGGAACTGAGCTAAGGAGCGGTTAAAGTGACATTCCTAAGGTCACACAGGAATAGGGACTTTCTCATGGCCCATCTGTTTTTTACTGTTTAGGCTACAGTCTCTTGAGTTTTTGTTTCTTTTTTTTTTTTACTTCTTTTTCTGGATCATACATATGGTCTAACATAATATGACCTTAGTGCATGTCTGCACTACATGCAAACCTGCATGGTGTTGACATGGTGAAATCCCAAATAACGTAATTCATCAGAAAATGAGAGATAAAGTACCATAGAGGAAGAAGTCTTAATTTAATTTTAAATGTTTCACCTTTAAATTACACAAAAGAAAAATCAATTTAGACAATTCCACACTTCATTTGCTTTGGAGCATGAAATTTTTGCCTTACTTTTTGTACTGCTCTTACTGGAAAAGTATAGAACGCAAGCTAGAAAAAATATGACAATTATTTAAACTTATTTTGCATTGTTTGAAACTTTTTCACAGAAAAAGAAAGAAAAACTGTAGGTGAAATCTACTTTTCTCATTAGTTACAAGTGTCCCAGGATTTCTAGTGGGAAGAAGGAAGAAAAGGAAAATTTGAAAATATTAGGAATAAAATTATCCTATTATTGTTAGCAACATATGTTTTCAGAATTCTTTCATCAGATATGGAAAAGAGAAATATTGTGAGAATAAATATTTTACAGTAAATTTTTCTTTCAATTAAGCTTTTTGTTTTTCCTATATTTCTTGAAGAACATCTCAGCAGTATTTGATAAGTCTGGTGATAATGAAAGCTGTTTCATGTTAATTGTTTCACCCTGGCGTAAAGTTTCATGAATCAAATTATTTGGAGAAAATATTAGCTTAAAATATTTCAGTCTTTCATTGTTTCCTGCCACTTCTTCCCACCCCTCAGTCATTCTCACCTGTTCCCTTTACTTCGCCAGAAAAGGGTTTGTAAGGTCAGGCTGCACACCAAGTCCTGGACCAGAGGCACATCAAGATGTTATCATGATACAAACATGAGATCAAGGAAGACACTTGGTGCTGTCAAACCAATATGTTGGTTATTGGCATTCATCCTTTTTGTCCGCTCAAATAACATTTGCCCTTACATGAGGTGTCTAAAGTTTACTCTTTATAAACACTTGAAAGAAACTGGCACTCCTGGAGGACAGTAGTTTTCATTCTGAATCGACTGTCCTAGAATAGATGAATAATTCTTTCAAGGCCCATATTTTTCTTTAAAAAAGGTTTTCTTTAAAATTTTTCTAAAGTAGGTGTGATCATTTCCATCTACAACATCATTCTTGAGTTTAAGGTTTTGAGATATATATATATATAACACCATACATATGTAAAGTGTAATCTCAAATGAGTAGGCTATTAACTAGGGCAAAAAGAAGACCCAGTGCCTGATTTAGGAATACCCTAAGAAGATGGCATATAAATAAGAAAAAGAAGAAATAAAGCTGACTGACTAGTCAAGTCAAACAACTTTCATGCTGGTGATCCAGGCTTTTCTGAGCTGAAATTAACTTGACATGTTTAAATATTGAGAGTTTGGAGTATATATATTTGACATGCAAACCATTACCCCAATTAAGCACCCTGCCCCTGTAGTGCTACAGGAAGTAGTTACTCCATTTCACCCTATAATTTCTCTACTGTTATACCTTCTGTTAGAAAGTGAACATAACTGCCCAGCTTTCTATGATTTTACCCTCAGTCATCTTACCACAACATAAGACCATCATAATGTTAGACATAGCACGTGGAAATACAGTTCTTCCTCTCAGAGCATGATTCTAATATTCTCTTTCTTCTTGGCCTAGCAAGCAAACTGAATACTTGCCTTCCAAGATATATTTGTATACAGAAAATAATTCATATGTAAAAGCAAACAAATTATTCTGCCGACACGATCTATGGAAAGGAGAGCCAGAAAAAAATCAAAACCAGAAGTGCTCCCAGATTTCAAACACCTCTGAATTCCAGAATATTTCAATGAACGTATTGTAAAATCACACACCAGCTGCAAAATTGACATTTCCTATGGACAGTGAGAGTGAGTAGTTGGTTCCAGACCATGTGTGAATGGGTGGGTGGCAGATTTTGTTCTTTACAATATATTTAACAAAATCCACACTGACATTTTATAGTATTATCATGCCAGTACATGACATTATGATTAGAAGATTAAAAAACATTTGAGGCATTTAACTGACCTAATTTCAGCAAATAACTGTTGCCGACATTACTTAAATTCTGTTTCTCAAAGAAAAAAAAAAGTAGCTTCTATTGTTCACAGCCTGTGAGCCTCTCAAATTACTTCAGGAACAAATCTGATTTTTCAAAAAACTGGCATATTTCCCACTGGCCTGGATAGGGTATTCTTGAACAACCTCAGGCACTGAAGGAGGTAAAGGTGATGGTGATAATGCTGTGGGAACATCCTTAGCAAAAAGGCTTTTCTCCACAGGCTGAATGCACTGCTGTCCTCTAGGTAAGCTGAAACTTCAACACGTTGCTAAATTTTTTCATCAGAAACCAAACTACTCAGTTTTTCCTTCAATTATTTTTGGTCTGCTAATAACACTGCTTGACATTTCCAGGTGTTTGTCCCGAATTATGTGAAAACACTACAGCAGGCTCAAACTTCTGAGCTCCTTTTCCTCAGATATTCTACTGAGAAAAAACATAAGTGCCATTTGTTCTAGGAATTCAAATGCAAACAGAATAAATAAATACAATTTTAATGGTTATTTAAACTAAAAATCAAAATAATTATCCCTTTCCTTTTTTTATTCAAAATAAATTCTTAAAAATTAAAAATGGTGGAATGGGTAGCATAGAAACTAACCTTTTCTGAAGATTTAAAAAGTTGTTTCCCTTATATCTTTAGTACAAAATATGTTGTTTATCCAGTTTGTTATAAAATAATGCTTACATTTATTTCCATATTTATATGGGGTTTCTCTGCTTTCTTCCGACTTACTGTAACTGCTTTCCTTTTCTTACTTTCATATGCTTTAAACAAAAAATTGTTATGAATAAACACCAATCCAGTTTCTCCTGGCATCCCTCTGCTCCTTTTACTTGTGGTAAAACAAACTTTAAGGAGCCCTTTTTGCAGTTCATACATCTCATTTTCTTCTGACAAATACTTAAAATACATTTTTAAGCTTTAATTCTAGTCTATGTAACCTTTCAAACTTCCATTAGAATTTCTGTACCTCAAATCTTACTGAAAATTAATATTTTTCTAAACTTGAATATTTGTGTCTTCAAGGATCAAACAAGTTGAGACACACAGCATTTGTAATACCTGCATAGGTCGTTGCGCATCCTGTTTAACCCCACACAACAATGATTTATGTGCATGATCTTCTTTTTCATTATCCTTGTCCATCTCCATAAACTGTTCTGTCTTGCTAGAGAACTGCCGGCTTCAGTAAAATTTGCTTGTATAAAACTAAAGAGATTTCAATGTATCATACCCCTTAAGAAAAGAATTTGTGCACTCAGAAAGATGTAACTCTTCCAAGGAAAATGAAAGACAATCAAAGTCATGATGATGGGCTGCCTCCCTGCTAGTCTTTTGCTAGAATCTTCAGCTAAAGCAACACCAGCAACATGGAAGGTCTACCATTTCCTTGTAACTTTAGAAGGGCTTATTTGGGCTTGCTTCTCATTTTTCTTTAATATTAAAGTGAGAAATTAGAGTTTGTTAATTTAAAAAGATAATTTAAATGAGACATGTCATTTTTAATTTAAATGAGAGCCCTGATCTGGTGGATGTGAATTGGCAAAACAGAAGTTCCCTTTTATTGACAAGAACTAGATGAAAATGCAGTGATTACTGATGTTTGTGTGCTTTAGGTTTGCTAAATGCTGCATAGCAGCTCAGCATTAATAGTTGTGCTGCCTGATAGCTCTGTCTATATTAAACTAAAGTTAATCTCAAAAATAGTGATTTTTCAACCCTATGGCAATTTGAAGTTAGTGTTAGTACCAGGACATGCATCCTCTTTTAAAATCTGTGTGGGATCTCTCTCTACCTGCTGTGCCTAATTTCAAAGTCCAATGCCATCATTAGGACAAGAGAGCAGTTTCCTCTTTTGCCTGTGTGCTTTACTTCACATCGATTTCATCAAAAACTTTACACAGTTCTTTCTATAACTTGTTCCTGTGTAGCCCTGCCTGACCTTCTATTGACCTAACTCTGCATGTCTGATTAAACAGGATTTCAGAGGGAGTTCTCCTGGAATTACAACACTGGAGTCATGCCCGCTTTCTCTGCAAAGTCGAAATGACATCACAGATTATTAAGCATGCCCACTCACATATCAATGGATCCATGAAATATTCACTCTTATATTTGCTTTGAGAATGTCACAGTAAGACAGATGGTGCAATGAGGTGGTTGGCTTTGATAAGTTGTACCTTCTTTTATGGCCTTACAACATAATGTGTCTGGCCATAGATTTCTTTTAATATATTTTCAGCTGGTGGAAAAGTACTTCTTGTTGTTTGCATTGGAGCCCTTCTATGGCAGCAAAGTGTCTTTAAAGGAGTATAGAACCACTTTTTTTATTTACTAGTACTAATGGGACCTTATGACTTTTACTGTCGGTTGGAAAATGACGCCACACTCCAATGTGTTTAACAATATTGCATTTTGCACTCAGCTGCTTTTTCTCAGTGAACTCAAGGAAAGCCTGCAATGACAAATGTTCTGGCTACTAATGACAATCTACCTTTTTAAATTAAAATAGAATGTGTTTTATAAAGGAGTTAAGGAAAATAAATGATAAAATGTTCTAAGTGCTTCAGCTAAATTAAAGCTCTTGTTTCCAGGTGAAGCACTTTGATTTATTTCCGTAGACTACAAGGACTTTTTGACTACCTTCTGCCATCAGCCAAGAAAAAGGAGCTTTTCATTTTCACAGTGGCACTCCAAGCTTTCCCAGACCTCTGGAGTGAGAGATCCAGATGTTAAAGGACACAGCAGGTCTCAAAGGGTTTTGGAAAAGATTGGCAAGTAGGTAAGGTCATGGCTTAAACCAAAGAGAAAGGATAAGTCTGTCAAAGATTGAGAAGATTTAGCAGTCAGTTCCCATAACTAGCAGAAACTTTGTCAGCCCTGAATAACCTGAGAATGAGCCCTTGATCCAAGGAAAACCCTCACACTTGGTACAACTACTGAAAGTAAATGTCTCATGGAGATCCTAATAAAATTGCTTTCCCTTTAGATAGCTAATAAATAATCAGAAACATTTCCTTAGTGCTGGGTCTTTTGTCCAATGCAGAAAGTTTTATTGTGTCAATCAAAAGACTTTTCTATTCACATCTGAGCCTTCCACAGAATTCTGGGAAATATTCATTATAGTTTATTAAAATCTAAAATGTAAATCAAAATTAAAATAACAATTGGAAGAATCATATATGTGATTTTTAAAAAAAGTTGGCATGAAACACATTTAATTCTAACAATTAGTTAAATTTAGCTGATTTTTCTAAAACTTAATTAATATAAAGATCGCTTTTTCAACATGATTCATTTGTCAATATATTTCAAAATTGAGAGCGAGACTCTCAATGAAATTATATAGCCTTTTGTCTTTCCAGTCTTTTCTTCCAGTTCTTCAAATGCAAAAATACTTCCTAAATTTTTTATATTGCTTGAAAATTGTACAGAACAGAACACAGAGAGTCACCTAATTTCCATTTTGAAGAAACATAGCAGCACATGTTCAGATTTCTACCCAAGTGCTTCATAGAAGTGTCTCACTTCCCTCCAACACATCCAAATTTGGTAGCTGGAGCAGGGGATAATATGGAAATGCAATTTGTTTAAAATGAAGAGAAAAGGAAGTGTCTCATGTCCAGCTGGGGCAAAGCTGGACATGCAGACCATGAAAACCTCTGTTCTTCCTTTTTCTTTTACACCTGCCTCCACAAACACACAGACAGATCAACAACTTATTTCTCAGCTTGTTCTCAGACCAGTTGAATGGTCATTCAAGACCAACTGCATGCTATCTTGTAGTTTACCTTACATCTTCATATCTTTCCGTAGCAGAATCATGCCTATTCACTGTTTCTCAGAATCAGCATCCACAAAACACACTGCACGAGGAAGTCCAAACCCACAGAAAATTAAATATATATCAAGTTACAGACTCAAAAGTAAAGTCACAAGGGAAGCATATCCAGGTCTCACCTCTTAATACAAAACTTTGTAAGCCAGCCATTAAAAAATATGTTCTCTATGTGTGTGTGTGTGATATACATGTGCTATTCCCTTACATATAATTTACTAGTCTTTACAAATGAGGAGCCAATTAGCTTGTCCAGGGAAGCAGACACCAGTAATTTCCACCACAATGTGAACTGCAGGTGTGTTTGTTTTTCAAAAATTTTTTAAAATATTCAAGAAACTCAAAGAAGGTGTAAATGGCCCTGCATGTCAGAAAAAAATGTGACTAATATTGTTATTGGACAAACATGTGGCCAAAACGCTTGATCTCCTCGACAGGACAGGGTGAGGAAGTACGACGAAAAAGCTCCTGGGAGAGGTAAAGACAGGGAGGTCGCTAAGCAGCCCCCTGCTACCAACACCTTGACACTCAATACAATATGTGAGTGTGGATCAGTGTGTGTGATGGGACAGTCAAACCTCCCTGGGAGAGCCTTTGCCTCAAACTGATAACACTAAGGAGGAACTCCAGGGCAACCATTGATCAGTAACCATGAAATCAAGAAGAGATTATTTAAACTGCCTGAAAAGTAGTGTAAAAGAAATGGCAATTTCTATAATGTGTTGGGAGAGGTCTCGGAGCTGGAAAACCCTGATGGCACTGCCATCATCCCACAGGATCCCCATCCCTGGGCCAGGCTCAGCAGGTCTCCAGGGGTGCAGGAGTAGCCTGCACCTGCCAGGGACCCACAGCACAGAGGGTGTGGGGGCCCTCCTGCTCAGCATGCACGTAGGACCATGTGGAGCACTTGTCCTGGAGCCCAAGCAGGGCACCTGCAACCACACAGAGGGGTGGGAGGTTGCCTGAACTGCCAGAGGGTGCAAGGGTGCACATAAGGGAACTTCAGTTAGGGGGTTTGGAAATCTGTAAGGTTATATTAACATATTTCAAGCATCTGGGACAGTGGTTTATCTGTTCTGTCACCAATATCAATCCTGAATGTATAGTTCACTGGTTGTCAGTTTACTGTGTCATTAATTAATCAATAGACCACTTTGATCCCTGTCAAATAGTCCAGCAGTGGCAAGGTTAAAAATAGTGGAATATGTACAGTATTAAGCTCTAGAAAACAGACCCTCTTGTTATAACACCATTGCTAGGGAGAGAAAATTATACTGTATATTTTGCAAACAGGAAGACTCCATATGTTAAGTAGTAACCATTTTTTCAACTTATTGAAATACCACAATTTCCAGCTGCTCTTTGCTGTTGATTCATAAAGAAGTGAAAAGGTTTGTGACTATTACGGCTTCTGCAAGGACAGAATGGGTTTTGAATGTCAGTACTTGGTTGCTGAGTGTGATTTCAAACTGGCAGGTTTGGTTATCCAATGCAACACGAATATGCAATGGTAATCACCACGTAGAACAAACAGGTTCCACTGCAGAGAGATTATTGCAGCAAAATCTTCATCATACCCTAGAGATAAATCAGTCCGACAACAGGGTAGAGTCAGCCCGACAGAGGCATTAATTAGAAGGAAAATCTGATACATGCTTCTCATTCAGAAATTGTATGTTTATGAAAAATTGTCAGAATATTTATCAGGCTGAAGAATCAAAAAGACAAGTAAGATAACTAAATTTTAGAAAATTAAATATTTAAGAAGGATCAAAATTTATGCAGGAAATGTCTGCCTTGAATCATCCCTAACAGAAGAAACTTTCATGTGGAAAAAATCTCCCAGTGCTTTCAGAACACGGAAACAAAGAGATCCCTATTGACATCCCAGATCCTACATAATGTTTGCAGGGAATTTTGGTAGTTAACAGATCATTAGACCTTGTCTTCTACAGTAGGCTTTACAAGAAATGCTTGCATGAAGAACAAATATTTCCTGTCATTACTTTGTCATACAGAAAAAGTGAAACCAGAATTTAGACTGTCTCTGCAACCCAGGTAATACTTTAAATCTGGAGAGATCAAACCCAAGCATGCATTAGTTTTGCTTCTTATGTATATATCTCCGAGTAATTGCAACCAGGAGTATTCTACGTGAATATAAGAATATAAGGCATTTTAATTTAGAAATTATTTAATTTCACAAATTTGATCTTTAATAAATGCAAAATAAACATTCAAACTTGAGATTTTTTTAAGCAATAACGTAACATTTCTATTAACTAATTAAGAAGAATATGTGCTTTTATTTTGGACACAGTCTGGTTTTGACAGTCAGTCATATGGAAAAAATGTATCTGTAATTAAGATTTTTTTTCTGACCAGTTTAGTTCTGCTGCACTTCAACTCTAGAAAAAAGACCTATTCATTGCCTGACATACTGAAAATCTCAGTTTTAAATGCCATCCTTCCCTACAATCTAAAATATTATAATGAATTAACTAATAATAGAGCAAAATAAAAAGGTTTTGTATTCTGGTTGATATTTCAGATGAGAAAAGAGTTAGGCATTTAATTATGCTTTGACTTATAAATTCAAACAACTGGAAAGTGTGGAACTAGACAAAATTCTTCTGTAAAGGGACTTCTGCATGTAATTATAGTACTTCTGGCTAGTGGCTGAGGGAAATAACCAGTTCTGTTGGACTTCGACATCTGAATTCTACAATAGTGTTTTCTACAGAGTGAGAATTGTAGAATTACTTGCATTAATACATATGAGAGATATTCATACTTTCCCCCCTCCATCTGAAATTTGTATTCAGATTACAGTAGAAAAAAAAAAAGTAAAAAAAAAAAAAAAGACATTTCAATGCCAAATTTATTATTGTTTTAAACACATAAGAACTGGGGATGAATATTAATACAGCTCCCACTCAAAGAAAGAAAGCTGCGTAACTATCAGTGTTATTGGAACTTCAGTCAGTATCTTTTGTGGCTTATCAGGCACTCTGGTATATTCAGTACTAAAAATGCTACAAAATAATTCAGCACTTTGTAGCAAAAGAAAGGTGAAAATAAAGTGTTAGAATAATAATGAAGTGCTACGTCTAAAAAAATTTTTCCCTTTAAGATCAGCTGACTGTTTTGCAGAAATCTAAAACTAGTTTAAGCGAACTTATTCTCACCTTACTCTTGGCTGTAAGTTTCCAATCTTTTTCTTGTGTCAGAACTTGTGTGATTGCCCTTATGCAATCAGGCACACAGCTACATCCAACTGGTCCTATTAAAAAAAAATTTATTCTCTGCATTAGTTTTCAGCAGAATGAACGGTCTGAGTTGGCTGGCTGGAAAGCTGTGCAAGTCATGCTGGCAGAAGTGCACAACAAAAACACAACATGGAGAGTAGGCTGAGGGAAGTCCCTTGTGAAATCCCAGCCAACTAGACCAACTGGAACCAACTCTGCCTTTTAAATCAGCTCTTTCCTGAACTATATAGACTATCATATCATCCATATCACATAAGAGTTGCTTTCAAAAACAGTTGATGAAAAGTATTCCAACACAACTTAGATTAGCACTAACCTTGTTAGGAAAGGAACTTTGCAACAGAATGCAAAGTGCTGGACGTTGCAGACACCTATGCTACATAATTACTTTCAGAGTTATCAGGCTCAAAGTTTTCAATAAATTTGTTAGTTTGCTTGTCCCAAATATTCTATAGGGAGAGTTTTAAATGAGCTTTCAGTGTTCACTAGTAGTAGACAAAATGATTGAATACCTCCATGCAGTTCTCAAGTATTATTTTTAAATGTCAGACAAAGAATCCTCATTTCCTCTTCCAAGTCACAGTGAGGTCTCTCATGATGCCATTCTTATTCTTCCCTACAGGTTCTATAGGTAAAATACCTCTTCTGTGTTTCTGTTTCTTGAACAAGCTGCATTTGTCTCATAATTTCTTCAAGTTCTTCCAGAATCTCAACTTCAATGGTTTTTCATAAAATCAAACTGGAATTCACGAAAGCTGTAATGTTTATAACAGATACTGACTTTATTCTCCCACCAAAGAAGTATATGGCATTAGGTTATAACCAGGATATTCAACAATGGCTTTATAAATGAGAGTTTTAGAAGCAGATTTAGAAGATTTTCAAAGAAATCTTCTCTTAACTTTCTCTGACCCTGATATGCATTTCAAAATGAGAAAAATAAATAATTGTACAAGTGCCTTTTCTTGAAGTCAGCAGGAAGTACAGTTTAATCAAAATTTATTATCATTTTGATTATCCTTTCACTGATTGTATTTCAATATCAACAGAAATAGTAGTACATAATATCAAATAATTTGATCTATTTTGTAATTTAATCAATCATATAATCCGTTATTCAAATAAAACATAACAACTTATTCTCTGAAATATTTAAACTGCTTGCAAGTCTGACACAGAAATATTTACAAAAAAGGGAAAAGGAAAATAAGGAAATTCATGTATGCTATACATCACTATATGTATGCAAAATGTTTCAAGTTGTCTGTTATTATACTGAAAAGTTCTTAATTATCAGCAGATAGAAAAAATTTTAAAACAGCCCTGAACTATACAAAAGTCAACAAAACCCACTCCTCACTAGAATTATTAATGTAGCAAATAAAAGAAACATACACCAAAAAAACCCTCAAAATTTTCAAAAATGTAAAAATATAACTAGTAATCTCATTTTAATATAACAGAAATTATTTATAAAACAATTGTTACTTTAGTATAATATTGTGTAATAGTGGCATTCCTGCTAGATTGTGCAATACTCTCTGCTACTCTGGAAAGTATATTTGGAAACCGATGTCCTAGAATTACTCAGGAATAGAAGGTAAAAAATATACACATTAAATGAAAAATGGTCTTTGCCAGAAGAAAAAATGGATGTTAATCTTCCTGGATCCTACACCTCTCTCTTCTGTTTGCAATCAAGCCAGCCACTAAAGTGAGTTCTTCTAAGGTTTTCCATTCATTATTCATAGTGCTGGCTGTTGTTGGCTCTCCCACAATACAGTACAGCTCATGTCTCACTTTGCAGCTTCTTGGAACAAAAAACGCAGGAAAAGTGAAAAGAGAAAATATTTTCATGGCATTTTAAAAGAATGAGTTTTATGTACTTTCCTCTTAGGCCACAGATCGATTTACAGATGAGTTTCACAGTCCTGAGCTTTCCATATTTGGGAGCAGAGCATTGCACCTTTGGAAGACATAATTTTCAAAGCACTTTCTCATTGTCTTAATAAATGTGAATGTTAATTTACTGTCCATTATATGACAATGAGGTTCGAACACTTGGAAACATAAATCCTAGTTCAGATTGGCCTCAGCCTATCCTCTGAATCATCTACCTTCCTTATCCTTGCTTCACCCAGGCACAACAGAATGCCAGCTTCTGAAAGCTCACTTATTTGAATTTAAAAACTTGTAATAAATCCTGACAGAAAAAATAAAACAGGTCATGTCTATGAAGTGGACATTTCAGCCACCTTTAAAAAAAACCCTTCAAAACCTATAATACACCTTTCATACCTGTGAGAGAAACATTGCACTCATGCTTTGGGGGGAAATATTGTGTGTTTGTAATCATTCATTAAGTCATACTCAAGAATTCTGGAGTATCAGGGGTAATGATTACTTTTTTTCAAAATCTGTTAAGAAAACAGAGCTGAAACATGCTGAGCCCATATTGTGGTAAATTTAACAGGGAATTCAAAACTTATACTAGTCATGTTATGAACACTGTGACTTTAACTAGAGAAGTGCTAACAGTAATTTGCATACTGTATGGTTATTTGGATACTTGTGTGAAGTTTTGTTTTAAAGAAAAAAAAAGATTGAATTCCACATGAGATTTTGGCAGTTTGCTTCATGTTCTAGACATTCAAAAGTAAATACAGACCTTTAAATCTGTGTTTATCAGTGTATGAAGTATTTGCCAGAGGCTGAAATGGTTAATGGCTTAAACATTGTTAAGATCACCAAAAGGCTTTTGTCCACTGTAGAAATTGCAAAAAAACAGCTGCTCACCTACGGATGCCCACCTCTCCCTGAATATGCCTACTAATTCGGACTGAAAAGGACCTTGAGATAAGGAGGTACCGTTGTCCAGCTACCCCAGGTCAAAGAAGAAGAATGTATCCACCAATGCAAAACTGCTAACATTTGATCACTGTCCAGGTGCTGTAGGAGACTGGTGCTGATGGCTCACACACCTGGATGGCTGCTTTGCTGGTGATGCACAGAGTGGCCTCCCAGGGGCAGAAGGGTGTGCATACCTGCAGCTACAAACTGGACCCCAAGATAAGGGAAGAGGCTGATAAGAAGCAAAACCTGCAAGGTGGGATAGTCCTTCTTGTCATGACAGTGTCCTCCCTTACATGATGATTCAGCTGTGAAAACCCCTCGGGGGAGCAGCGAAGACATTCACACGTAGCCTGAGCTGTTCATCTGGGATGATGGATCATAAGGGACCTTGACTGATTCAACTTCACTGACAAAAGTGACAGCTGAAACATCTTAGAAGGTGCCAAAGACTCCTGAAGGGTCCCATGATCCAGTATTACATCATCCAGGGGAGGTACAGGGGGCATTTCCATGTAGCCTCTACACAATATAAACCCCACAAAATGTGAGTTCTGTGGATTCTTTCCCCACCATCACTTTACAGATACAACCTGCAACCACTGAGAAGACCAGAAGAAGAGGACCAATGGGACATCATTGGAATCTACGGAGTGGTGATATCTTTTTTCTGCTTAATCTATTTCTCTGTCACTCTCTTTCTCTCCCTGCCAAAGCCCGTTTCCCTATCTGTCCTTCCTTTCTTGAACTCTTGTTAAATAGAATTTGTACTATTGACTTCAGCACATTGGTCTTGTCAACACCTTAATCTGGGCAAAGGCATTTCTCTAATAGTTTTAATAATGGGATCATAGCAGTATTAAAAATAATTGAAAGAAGATGTGGTGGAAAACAAAAATACTTGCTTCTTTTGCATTTTTCCTACACAGTAACTTTTTCACTTTCTGCAAAAGCCTAGATTAACTACCACAGAAAAGACACACATAAGCAGAACAAAGCACTCTTTGCTGAAGATCGATCAATTGTATGATGTTGTAAATCATTATAAATATTAAGAATAAGGAGAAAAGTGCCGTGGAATGACTTTTCTAGCTGAAAATATAAGTATTTGGAAAACAGGGTGATTTTAAACCTTATTGTTTTGTTAATGTCTTGCCTGATGTTTTTCCAGCAATGTGCAGTAGAGGATAATTTAACAGGACATGTATAATCTAAAAAGAAACACACTTTTTATTTGAATTGCCATTATTGATCAAAATATCGGGTCTCCAGTCTGAATACATTTGGCTTCATAAGGAAAGTTATGGTATCTTACATGTGTACTGTATAATTCAGTAATGAACAAGTCCTAAATAGAATTTGTTGGAGCAGAAATAGTACTGGCTGAGATTTTACATATTGGTTTCAGCAATTGACTGTAATGGCATTATTCTTGTCATGTCCATATAAAATATCCAGGCAGATTAGAGGAGCAGGATTAATCTGTCCAAATGAAGATGCCTACAACATGAATGTCTGAATGTCAGCTAGACCTTGTGGCATCTCGTTACATTGAAAGGAGAGAAAATAGGTACACTAGAGTACAATTCATTTAATGCTGAACATGAAATCAGAAGGTTCAAAGCAGGTCAGATGCATGAAAATAAAAACTACGAACTAGGACAACTAAGTTAGAGGTAGACACACACACTTCGTACATCTAAGGTGATTTGACTGATGCCCACTTCATACTGGAAGGACCAAGATTGATATGGTCCATGTCTCAACTTCCATAAGCCACATCTCAACTTCAGTGAAGTTGATGCCAAACAAAACTAGTTCAATGGAGGAGAGAAATTACTCAAACTCGCTCAATCTGAATTCTGGGAGTTACTGATTCCTATACTGTTGTGTTTTTTAAGATAATCCAAAATTTATTTAGATCTAAAGGAAAGTAGAACTGAATAGAAGAAACATAGAGATGAAAAAAATATTATTCACCTTGATAAAACAGCTTTGCAAAATAAAATATGCTATACGTCAATTTAATACTCTTCATTGCTGCTTTCGTCCACAGATACACAACAATGTCATCTGAGTTACACAATTTAATCAACTGGGATTATACTGATCCACGAATTAGAAAATTGGAAAAACATGGAAAAATGTCTGAAGGCATCTTGGAACCTTTATGAAAAAAAAATAAAAGAAAGTAAAATTTCCAGTGTGCCTATGTCAGGCAAGCCTGATAGGGTATAGGAACCACTTTTCTCATTTAGAAATAATGAGCAAAGTCCTTTATGTCTGGCTAGACATGGAAAAATTGGGATAGCAGAAAGAGCTCATGTGTTCAGCAGGGTCACTGAGGTAGCATCAGCTAAGGCTATGAAAAAGCTGGATGGAAATGATACAAATAAATACTGAATTCATTCGCTGAAAAGGACATCTCAGCCACTGAGGAGGGGCATGAATGTCTCTGATGTTGGCAGTAGCAATTCAGTTTGCAGTTAGCACATTCATGAAATATTGAGGACCAAAACACAGCTAAGTACTCATTGGCTCCTAGGAGGGTATGTTATGCCAGGGTATGTTATTGACACAGGGAACCATTGCCAATCTCACATGAGAAAGATATGTGTTAGCAGAAGATTTGATGGAAATTTCCTTAGGCAGAAATCCTGTATCTCTGTTCTACTTGCCAATCAAAAGGTTAGTGACTGAAATTCTTAGCACTGTGTTAAATACCATGCTTTTTGGTTCGAGCAATTTCTGTTATGTGTCAGAAGTTGATGTGTATGTGTTTTTGTACACATGGCTATTTCAAGAGAAGGATTTTGCTAAGAAACCTGTAAAGGGGATTTGTGCTGGCAAACCCTCTGAATAAATGTGAGGGAGTAAGTGCTTATGTAACACTAACATTAGTTTCATTCCTGTGCTCGGGTTTGTGGGTGTGCTTTAGTGAATAAAGTCATTGATAAAGTGCTACATAAAGTCCCTCAGTTGAAAGCATAATGTGATATCACCAGGAACAGAATTATATATGAGATTCAACTTTTCTGATATACTCATTAGTGTGATTCTTGCAAAAACTGGAATATGTTAAACACTGACTGAGAATAAAAACTTTAGTGGCCATTTGTTGTTATCTTGCTCGATCTCCCGGTTAACCACACATAAGGAGTGAGACTGTACTTGAAAACAGTTAAAAAACATGTTCTTTTCATGAAACAACACAAGAGACCATACTTCTACTACGTAGCAGCCATTTATAGTTTTTCTTTTATGATCATCAAAAATAGTGTACAATGTGCAGAACTTACCATGGGAAATATGAAATGTTCATTCCCCTTCTTCACTGAAGAGATTGGAAAGAGGTAGAAATCCATCCTAATTTACAATCTGCTTTTGTCTTCCTCAACATTTAGCACTCCGTGTGCTGTAACTCTTGCTTTAAAGCCTGTCAAGCTTGTTTACAGAACATCATCCCTAGAGCAAATAAGATAGCCAAAGCCAACTAGTTTAAAACACAAGGAAGAGAAAACCCTCAAATGTAGAATGATGCTGTTCTGCAGAGAGAACTTGGATTTCTTAATTACTCAGTATTGTTTTTCAAGGGTAAATTTTCTCATCTGTCCCCTTTTTCCCCCTCTTCTTACCCTCAGATAAAGGGTTTAGCCCCCTTCTCATGCCTACCCTTTCCATCCTCCCCCCAAGCAAGCAGTTCTGTAAAACACAAGAAATAAACTGAAAAAAGGAGGGGAAAAAAAGAAATATAGTTACACGGGAACATTCCATTTTTCCCAAGCATTCCACTAATCATTTTCCCTCAAATGCCTATGTTTTGTTCCCTGTCCCTAGTTGCTTTCATGGCCTTGTTGCAAGCTTCATAAGTTGGAGCCAAAGAGCAGGCCAGCTGACCAGGCAGAACCTCATCTCCATCTGCCTCCTGCAGCCTCAGCCCTCCCTAAGAGAGATGGATTACTTAATCACAGTTTTATTGTGCCAGCTTTTTCCTTTGCAAGTGTAGTATCTTTCAGGAAAGCACTGTCAAATACAAGAGACAATTACAATTTCAAAATAGAGCTGTTTGAAGCATTCTATTTAATTCAATAAAATGTAATGGCAAATGGTATTTTAAAAAAGCCTTCTTAAGATGGTATAAAAAAATCAATGAAAATCTATTTCCCTAGCTCAGTTGCATCATTAGAGAAGTTACACTTTTTGTATTTGTATCTATGGGATTTATTGGTTTGATCCTAATTCAATCTTACACTATTCTTTCTTAAAGAAAGCAAGAACACCAACAAGGGAAAAAAAAAAGATGAACCGCTGCTATAAGGTCCAATATTCACATTTTATAAAAATACAAAATCTCAGAACATAATGTTTAGTTTCAAACTTTTGTAAAATATTAGCTTACTGCTGAGGCAGTAAACTCTAATAATGAGAGACATCAAATTTCAAAGGGTACACTTTTCAATGATTAAATTACTTCTTTTCTTATTTGTTTTGTCAGGTAAGGCAAGAATCATAAACAGTATATCTGATGTAAGATCTGAGTCATAAATAGCCTCATTAATATGAAGAAAGCTAACACATATAAACTGTATCCTACAAAAATAAATAAAATTAAAAGGACAAAAGAAGAAAACTACCACTTTTTATTTCCCCGTCCTCAACATGGCATTCAACATATGACACAAAACGAACTTTCAAGCAGCATAACCTACTGAGGTCTGAATTTGTGTTTGTTTACATTTTCACATTAGAGCAGAGGAGCACCAGGTCTCCTGGCAGATAAGACAGGCGTGTCACGCCAAGAGGTTTGCCGATACCCAAAGTCCCCTAGCTCTATCTAGTGGATGGAAAGGAGCATCCTGCTTTCCACATAAAAACTGTTTAGTACTTTAGTTAGCATATTTGACTGCAATGTAAATACCTTCTCTTTTCACTTTAAATGTAGTTATAATGTAGTTAAATGTAGTTATACTTCCTCTTTACTTAGTCTTGCATAATTATTTTCATGACAATAACACCAATATAACAAATAATATTTTTAAAATTTTCTTACGGCAATTTAATATGGCCATTTTAATAATTTTTATATATTATACCTATAAAGACAAAATTAAATGCAGTAGGAGAGGAAAATGTTTGTACATGTCTCTTAGTCAATAACAGCCTTCCCTCCTGAAACTTTTCTGTAAATCCAGCCCAGGTCTCCACCTACTCCTGCAAAGCCTTGTGCAAGGAGGAAGACCTGCATGTGGATTGCCAAGCTGGGAACACAGCAAATTTGGGCAGCACAGTGTAGCCCTCACTCTGGGTTCAACAGATGGCCAAAGGCCTGGTGTGGGGTAAGGGGGAAAGACTTTGGTAAAGGTAAGAGGTTCCTTCAAACCCCAAGGGAAAAATTGCCTTTTTCATTAGATTTAAGAAAGAGATTAAAATTAATTGCCACATCCCCTCACAAAAGCAAGAGGAGTTCAATGAGATTTCAGGTGAGGTCCCTCTATACCCCTCTGAGCAAGTATACTCACTCATTTCTTAAGATATCTGTCAGACTGAAGGATGTGCAAGCTACAGTACTGTTGGGGTTTCTTTACCATTTCTTTGTTGTTGTCACACATTCCACAAGTTTAATGCATATTTAGGGTCTTCAAAATGAACTGATATTTGCCACATGAGCTACTTTTTAAGGCCTACAGGAAATTTATACTTGTGCTGAATGTAGCCACTAACTTGTTTACTGGAGTGAGAAACAAGTCTTTCTCTTCCAAGAACTCTTGTTTAGCTCTTCACAATGTTCGGCTTTTACTTTTGGTCTGTAAATCCCTCTATAGTTGAAACTTTCTTCACTGCCACAGCATTGATCTGCTGAAACATTTTAAACAACTTCCTTTAACTTCTCCACAGAAAGGCTTCCAATCTAGAAAAAGTTTGTTTGAGAAGCCATCAACTTCTTGATGTATTGTGATTTCAGTAAAGAACCAGGGTTATAAAAGTCCTGGAAGCATAACTACTCAAATCTAAATAAATTGGGATGATCTCAGGAAAGGAAAAGAGAAGTGAAAGGAAGTGAAAGATCATTGCCTTAGATGGATTAGAAAAAAATATGTTTTACAGCTATAAGAAGAGACATTCCTTTAGATCGTGTAACATATCCATCTTCACCCTAACAGACTAAACTGCACCAACAAAGTTATTTTTCCCCAGTATAATTGTGTTTACATTAAGTTTTACAACAACAAATATTATAGAAAACTGTACTGTTAAGTATTGTGATTTTTTTAGTTAATATAGTAATTTTTTAGGTGAACTGACATAGCTTTAGAAAAATAGGCAAGTTTTAGGTATTAAAAATGTATATAATTTTTTTTAACATAAAAGTTTTTTCTAACAAAGATACTCCTTCTCCTTCCAGGCTTCATATTGTCACAATCTGCAACTAGTATCACCATAACAGAAAAAGATTCTAGCATGGACCTAGCCTTAAATCAGGACCTTTTAAACCTTTTTTTCCTAGCATTTTTCAAATTATAGACACTTTTAAAGATCTTCTGTAGAGACAGTGGTTCCAGTAAAGCAAATTTTACCTTAATGTCCTTAATTAGCTTTAGCAGACCTTTGTTTACACCAAAGATCATAAGAGTCCCGTGGAACCACATATTTTGATTAAATTAATTTATTTTGAACAGTAGACATATGCAGCACAGTTTTCATAATATGTAATTTTACATACAATCAATCTGAATAATTGTTGAAGATCACAGAGGAAACAACTGTCAAAGATGAGAAGAGGCAGTTTGGTTTAGTGTTTACCTGTACACCACCCAAGTCTTATCATTAATTACTGGTTTTGCCTGAAGCTGAAGAGAATGTTAGAGGAAGTCTGGTGAGAGCACAGTACTGTCTTGGGCGGGAATGCTTAGAAAAAACTGTAATACAATGAAGATGTTATTATGCTGGGGGTAGGAATATCTCTGTTTTCTTTGGTGCGATACAGTGGTCCATCAGAATCCTATCAATTCTAACATATGGTACTATTCTAATAAATTGTAATACTGATTTCTCCTATTAATATTGTACATGTATTCAGATGTTGTTGATTTAGCTTGTTGCCTAAATCAAACAAATATACCCATTTACACAGTTGATATTATATAAGCAGTTGGTTAATTTTAAAAGCCAGAACAAAAATAGGAATATTATCAACATTTTGCAATTCAATAATTTCACAGTCAAAACCCTACAAAATTAGGTAGGACTGTAAAACTGGACACCTTAGAAACCTACTTGGATGAAAATTTTCAAAATTCCCAAGACTTTTTGTCCTTTGGTGAAGTTTTGCAGAAAATCTAAAAACTCATAAGTAGATAACAGTAATTTATTCTGCATAGACTGACACTTAATTGAATTGTAACTTGCATAGTTGCAGCTCCACCACTGAAAATGAGGAATGAACCCATCAGATTATTTCTTCTTCATTAGGAAAAAAAAGAGAAAAAAAAAGAGTGTACAAGCCTCTACAAATTCTGAGTCTTTTTGTTGACAACATGAAATAGCTGCGCATAATGCATGGGTAGTGATTAGGCATTTATTTGATATACTAAAACACTGCTACCTAACAGTTTGCAATGCATCAGCCTCCTGAGTAGAAGCTCAAATATGATGTGTCCTTACAGACAAATTTTACTTGCACATTGTGAAAATACTCACTAGGAAGTGAAATGCTTCTAGTCTTCAGCCGAAGCATTTTCAGCATTTATTTCTTGGACCTTTATGTGACTATTCTTTACACTGCTGAAGGGATATCGGTTTACCCCCACCATGTTAAATTATATAAATAGCTACATAGATTGTAAACCATATATTTCTGCCTCCAAGTGCTATCTCTATTGCACCTTGCCTATTAGGATTTAGTCATTACTAGAGACCACGAGCTTCATTTCCAAATTGTTTGCGACTGCAGCTTCTCTTGCTTGCCTCCAGACACGCAACTGCAGACACAGTAAAAAACAACTGCATTTTTATACAACACTCCCTTATATCTCTTACTATCACTCTGTTTCCAGTTGTAATTCCTGATTTGTAGACTACTGCTCCAGGCAGTCCCTCAATGCAAGCAATGAGTCATGCAGAGCAGTACAAAGTGCCCAGGCAAACAGGGGAAATCAGTTACACGCTCAATAGCGCTGCAGCCAGGAAGGCAATATGTAGACTTTAGACAGTGGCCATATATCTGAGACACAGCTGAAGACATAAGACTTTTCTCTCTCACCTAGTCATAGCACAGCTGGCAAAGATAGAATTCGTGATGGAAACCCAGGCCATCCCAAGAGGGCTGTAACAACAAATCAGCAAGAACAGTCTGCCAAAGGCAGATCAGGCAAGGGGTCCCTGTCTAAAGTATGCTAAATGAAAGAAGCAAGTGCGTGGTAGAGACTGAATCCCTTGCATTGAAAAAGAAACAATTCCAAAGTGAGAAGGGAAAAAAAAGAAAGAAACTCTCTTTTCAAGGCTCAGTGTACACGTGGAAGTTGTATTGGCACACTTCTGAGTTGCAATGTATATGGAAAACCTAGTATGTTTGATTCCTCCCTCTCCCTAAGACAGGTGGATATGCTAGTGAAGGAACAGCTAGCAATGTGCCTCAGGCATAGACATGGTCTTCAGGGATACATCTAAACTGGTAATTACAGGAGATCTTCTAACCACCAGTACCAAGACCACACTCTGTGTTGCCTTTTACTGGGGCAAATACTGATCATAAGTTAGTTTGGGTTGGAAGGGACCTTTAAAGGTCATCTAGTCCAACCCCCCTGCAATGAACAGCAACATCTGCAACTAGATCAGGTTGCTCAGAGCCCTGTCCAACCTGATCTTGAATGTCTGTAGGGATGGGGCATCTACAACCACTCTTGGCAACCTGTTCCAATGTTTCACCACCCTCACTGTAATAAAATTCTTCCTCATATCTACTCTAAATTGATTCTTCTTCAGTTTTAAACCAGTACCATTACACTGATATACACCAGCTTCCTCTAATCCTACTTCAGCTTTCTGTGGGGTGGAAACCTGGGCGTACTCTGCTAGACATGAGCAAAAGCACATCATAATCTTTTCCCATTCTGCATGATCAGACAAAAAAAACTCTTTTCCTCTTAATTCTTGTAAATACAAACATATATATGAGTCCTGGCTCATATTTACTTACCTTTTAACAGGAAAAATATAATCTACTCTGCCAGTAAGCAGAAAAATCACACCTCATCACACCTCTGTCAGCATCACTGTGTCAGTAATGCTAAGATTACAGATGGTATTCGTTCTGTGCTATTTTTGGAGACATGGGTTTTCCCTTCAATGGTGAACACCATAAAAGACAAGAGTCTATACCACAAAGGGTGAGTATGACAAAGTCTGTCCTTCCTGAGAGCCATCAGTTTCTGTTTGTGTGTCCTCAGTTTGCTGTGCTGAGGAAAACAACTAAGTAGACCATACATGAAGATCAAATTAAGGACTGAACTGTTGGGTTAAATTTTATCACCTGTACTTACAGAGCAGCTCTACTCATTAGTGGTTTTAAACTGATACAAAATGAGGGTAACTACAACAAGGGGTAAGTCTTCTCACTCTTTAGGATAGTACTATGTAAAATGAAGGCATTCAGGAGAGGATTTTGAAATTAAAGGGTCTGAAAAAAGAGTGTCTTTATATTTCCATAATATAAGGTCCAAAATGCAAAAGCTGAGATTGTAGCTTACTATGTCAGGAATCATGTTTAAAGCATCAGACGAGCTAAAATAAATCTTATTAAAGCTAATAATTGCTTTCATCGTTATTATTTACTGAGCAAAATAACATATGGATTTTGAAAAAGCAGAATGAGTGGGGTTTTTTCCACTTCTATCTTAAAAATGTAAAATCATACAGGGCAGCAGTCTAGAGTTTAAAGACTTTAAAAGGTATCTGGGAACTGAATGCTGTGATTGTTTGGGGTCATTGCACTAATATAAATAAGATTACAGATATCTCACTGAAGGTAAGATGTATTTTCTGTGAGAATCTTACTTTTTTTTCCTCCACATTTAAATTCATAATCATAGTGTCTGTTCAAACTGGGTTTAGAATTAAATACACATAGATTGTGTCTACACTATAACAGGTGAAAGAAATGTGGTTTTTTTAAACAAAACTGCATTTGTGTCAGAATCTCTGTCTGTATGCTGTAGAGAGAAATAACTGTGTAGTAACTCATCCAAAATCCCGAACAAAGATAAAAAATGCACTTAATTGGCAGAACAGCTCTTAGCAGAAGAAATGATACACAAGAGTGATGAAAAAAGATATTTAAAAATGTTTTAATTTTTCATAACCCATAACAGAATAATTAATTATAATTGTGATAATTAATAGCTCTGATTTTGACTGGTATAAGAGAATACATAAATATTAAAAAGTTCTATTCTCGCACGGGAGAAATAAAGTATGTTTACAACACAGTGATTCAGAGACAGAAGACTAAGACAATACTAAATTTATTTTTCTTCTTTCCAAGGCAAGGATACAGCAAAACAGATGTAAATTAATGAGAATAAAAATATTGAAGTTCTCTTCTGTCTTAGTAAGAAGCAATTAAACTTTATTATTTTTTTAGGCTTGGTGCTATGCTGTTTAATTATCCATTTCTTCATGTTCCCATCCCCACTCATAACAATGCTGTAGGAAAAAATATTTTCATGGTTCTGTTCCAAAAAGTCTCACTTGAATAATTTGGTCTTACTAAAAAAAAAGGTACATAGATATTAGTAGTATTTCACGTTTTGCAAGTCAGCAAGAAACACTGCAAAGTTAAATCTCACACTAATTTCTTCTGTTACCCAAGAATATTTAACATAAAAGTCTTGTCTGTGTTCAAGACTCTTGGAAGTATACTCATAGCCACCAGAAAAACTAAGCTGGATACGAATGTGAATGCCATAAAATACGTGAGCCTTCTCCCTTAACCTCAGAAATCTGGCCAGTAAAAACAGCAAAATACCCAACTGTATTGTCTTTCTATTAAATCTCTCAACTAAGAAATAAATTTTGTGGGAGCTTTTGGGAAACAGTTATTTCAGAAATTGTATGCTGTATTATGACATTTTATTCCCACATGAGAAAAAAATGAACTAAACAACCTATAGATCTGTTGATACTGCAAGTGACTTTGCTGAGCCCTGATCCAAATGACAGGTTACACTATCTTTTCTGGAGTCAAGCACAGAAGCATTTCAACTGCAAGGCAACACCTATGGGACAGTATTCAGTTGGATGAAGGATGAAGCCCTTTGACTGAAGCAGCCATATGATCTCTTTGTTTACTTTTGCTTTCCCATAATGAACAACAGCTTTTCTTTCTTATTCTTCTGGGTTTATTGATGCCTGTACATCTGCATGAATGTGTCCTTTCCCCTTCTAACCCTCAGCACACCATATTTAGAGTGCAAACAGTTCTGTATCCTTATGAGCACTCCCCAAAATTTTCAGTGAAAATATCAGGAAAAGAAAATGCCACTATGATCTGAAGCTACTCATCAAAACAAAACTAAAGTAAGTTTCAAACTGATGGTTTTGCTGAGTTTCTTCTGAATGCTGTTTTGTTTGATGTCTACTGAAGACTTCACTGAATGGGAAAGTATCCCGAAAAGAGAAGTGAAAGTTACTTTCAGCTATTTACTTAATGCATGCATATGCTGCTAAGGCAACATACAGAGCCCCAGGAGTAGTTCATCTTTGCTGTCAAGCAAGGTCAGTAGGTCAGCAGTGATGAAGCAATGTGCAGAATACCTACGCTAAAGAGGTCACCTCACTGCCCTTTGATGTTTAAAATTCTTTTGTTAATGTGTCCCCATGTGTTGCAAAGCTACCACGTTTTCAAGCAGAATTGTGAGCACCCCAAAGGAAACGCAAATTTGAATCAGCAAAACTTGCCCACGTTCCTTTTATATATCCTCAAAGTCAAACTGATTTACCATGTTCCTTAACTTTGCCAGTCAATGACAGATACCCCCATATCACTACAGCAATAATAATGATAGTCCAAATAAAGCAAGGTGCTTGATGGGCCTTGCTATAACTTAGTGATTTATTGTATATTACATGGGAGCTTAAAGGTGAACCCTATTATGAATCTCCATGATTTAACACATATTACAGAGAAGCTTAGCATGTAATTCAGTTGTAAATTTATATTGATTTGCTGTACAATCTACAGAACCTTATGGTGTAGCTTCATTGTGAGATTCTTCTTTCTCACTTTCAATATCATGTAGCTGTGACTGTAGCTCCAGTGCAAAATACTCTGATTTACAGGGGGCATAGGCCACTTTACTGGGTGACTCTGCTGTGACACTTCCATGATGTGCTCACTGAATCTTGCTGGAGAATAGGTTGGACTTCAACAACCCTCTGATGTTGTCATGTGGCAAAGTATGTTCATCCAATGAAATATCTAAATATAAAAAACAGTCTCCAGAGCACAGAATCCGGGTTAAAGCACATTTACTTCTAATTCAGCCACTATGAGACCTTATAGGTGTCATACAGAAAAGATAATTTTCTCCAAGACATTTAATGACCGTGCATAGTCAGCATGCTATGTGTGCCTCATATCTTCCAGTTCCCAAAACCCTTCGACTTGTCCACCTTTTCAACAAAAATCCTAATATTACCAGCACTACACGTCGTTAGTTCCCGTTCCAAAACTCCAAGATTTTTAGCTTATGCACTGTCTTTCACCCAGGTTTGTCTTGGGCCAGGAGCATAAGTATTCAAATAGCAGTTTGTGGTGGGGTGACTGTGGTCAGCAGCTAAACACCCCCAGAGCTGCTCACTTGCTGATCCTTCCATTGGGATGGTGGAGAGAATTGGAAGAGAAAGCACAAGAAAAACCCCTGAGTAGACATAAAGACAGTTTAACAAGTGAAGGAAAGAGGAAATAAACCTCCAAGTGATGTAAAGATAATCCCTCATCAACTCTCACAAGCAGATCCATGTACAGACAGTCTCCCAGCAATGACTACTTCGAAAACACACAACACCACATTGTATTGTACATGATATTGCTTTGGTCGGTTTAGGCCAGCTGTTGCAGCTCTGTCTGCTCCCAATTTCTTGTCCACCTCAGGCTACTTGTGGAGACACAGAGTAAGAAACAGAGAAAACCTTGATGCTGTGTAAGTCCTGCTCAGCAATAGGTAAAACACTGGTGTGTTACCAACACCGTTTTACTCACAGATCCAAAACACAGCACCATATGGGCTTCTGTGAAGAAAATCAACCCCATCCCAACCAAACCCAGTACACTGTTGGACAGAGTCTAAGAAAACAGGTTTCAGTAGGGTTGTCCTTAGCCTTAACTTTGAGAACTTAAACAACACAGTATAGAAAGAATGTAATCTTTTATTTGCTCTTTGGAGACTTTTATCTCTTGCCAGTGAGCAGCCAGTGGTGCTGTAGGAGCTAAGATTCTAACTGGGGTGTGCCACTTGAGTGCCTAAAATTCAGAGGGGTGAGTCTGTGCCCAAACTCTACACCATGTAGAGTGTGCATGGAAGAGACACAAAAAAGCATAAAGTACGAACTGCAATTCTGTAAGTGGTGACAGGTTACATGTCAGGTATATCGTAAGCCAAACAAAAACCCAACAAAACAAAACAAAAAAAAGGAGGGAAAAACTAAGGACATAACATTTACCAAGATGGAATATTATAGCCAGTGTGAGAGGGTATAAGGCTCTATTTGTGGATGTTGTTATGATGAGAGCTTAGTGTCAGGAAAGAAATCAAAAAGCTCAAAAAGCACTCTGAAATTACAGATTAAATTGAGCAATTGTTACTGTATACCTTCAATCAAAAAAAATTGCTCTGTGGTTGCAAACTCATCCAAGTGATTTCTCACCTTCAACCAGTCATTCTTCATCCAGGAGCTGGTCTGTTTTTCTCAGGTGATGAATTAGAGTTTGCACAAAGCACTCTCACCTGGTCAGCCCTCTTCACATCTTTCTACCATTGCTCGAGACTAACACACACGTACAGCGGAATTACTTGCAAATAGTTCCTGTCCTCTGCTTCAATTACTCCCATACCCTGAGATCACATTTGTATGTTTTCCACAGATGGTGTTATTAAAATCTGCTGAAACAGCAGAGTTCCAGAGCAGCTAAATTAATACTTTGCAACAACCTTGTGTGATCAATTTTTATTTCAAGCATTTAAAGAATTTTGAACATATTTAAACCCTTTAGTTAAAAATAAACAAACAAAACAACAAAAAACACACCCCTAAACAAAACCAAACCAAACCAAACCAAAACAAACCTCCATGAGGATATTGCAAAGAAAGGGTTGGAGGAAAAGGATTGTTAAGACTTGAATATTGCAATTTTGGGAAGAAGTTCAGTGTGAGAAAAATGTAAGTTGTGGTAGAAGACTTGCAGGGCAAGGCTATATATATATATATAATCACAATCACTGAAAAATGGCTATCCCATGTGCTGACTAATATCTAGAATGTATATCTAAATTCCATTAATTCAAATTCTGGGTAAAGTTTTGTTTCTGTTCAGAAATAAAAAAGGTGGTTGGAATAGGTGTGTCTAGAGTATGTTTATTCACTAGGTATTCATGATTTTCTTCCAGCAGACAGAAAAAAAATGACACAGCAGTATAGGTGAAATAGGAGTCCCTATAAGCAAGCAGACTTCCCAAAGTACCTAAATAAGATGGAAATATGAAAAATATTTCAGTGATGGCCTACATTAAACTACAAAAACTGAATACTGCCATTAAATGATTTGTGCTTTTGTTGCAATGTTATTAAAGAATGCATAAAGATGATACACATACACACTGATATAGATACAAGCCTGTTACTACATTAAGATTTAGATGGTGTTAGCAAGAATGAAAACAGTATTTTGAGTCTTGCAGTGCATCCTTTACTTGAAAAGGCTATGCAAATGTAAGTCAATTAAACTTAACTAAAAAAATGACAAAGATGTGCATTAAATTTCAGCTGCCACACTATATTTTTTTAAAATATTGTAAGTACATATATAAAATACATGGGTATATTTTAATGGAGTGTTTTTCACCACAGCATGAGATCCCAGAGGAACATTTCACAGTGCACTGCTGCCCTCTGGCTGAAGCCTGAAAGAAGACTATCTGAATATTCACATGTGTATGTGGTATCAGTAGCTTGACACGCTGAAGAAATGTTAATTAATAAATCAAATTCTCTTTTCCTATCTCTCAAAACCTGAAGCCTAGTTAGAAGCATGATTTTTCCAAATTGAAAATGAGATACTGTATGGAGAGCTCTGTAGCCTTTGTGTTATTTTTCTGACCCCATATCACTAAATAGATCAAGACGTTGTGTACAAGGAATGTGAGGCACTGTTCACTGCATACATTCAACATCAAATTTACTTGAACAATGATAGTATAGTATTTCAGTACATTTTCACTTTTTCATTACATGAGGCGTCTAACTGTAGCTGTAAGCCAGTTTTTCTGATGGCTTTGCTAATCTGTGTCTTCTTGTCTGTCTTCTTTCTGGCTCCAGTCATTATCGATGGATTTCTCCCACTAAAAATAATGTCATTTAGCTATTCCTTTATCTTCCAAAATAGACAAAGTATTTTATTTTCCTATAAACTCAGGCATCAGCAAAGTCTAGCACTCTATTTCATGATCACACAGCAACACGAGACCTCAGCAAACAAGGGAAATTAGCCACCCTATTATACCTCTAAACATCATGCAAGTACCATGCATCAGGATGTACTGCCTTGGTATATCCTAAAATACACTTTGGAGTCCCCTATCAAAAAGCTGCCACTTTCCTAAGACATCTACCTGGTACTGGTTTCATTCTCCTTAACACTATGAAGTAGTCCAGACTGTCTAATCTAAACTGCCTTAATAAAAACCTGTTATTCTGTTCTAACTGCAATGGGCAGGAAGAAAAGACAATATTCTGCTCCTTTTACATGACTGAAAACCATTTACTGATTTTCCTCTTCTTAGAAATTGCTGAACTAGTGAAATGTACTCAACCCAGATGCCTCCTGGAACAAGCATGTACTGAGGCAATTCACATCCTTATCTTAGTGTATTATCTTGTACTTGCTCTTATTCAAGTATATACTTTTTCCATAACATTTCTGAAAATTGTTAACACCACTCTTTATCTTGTTGTCTGGCATAAGTAGTGAAAACAACAACAACCACCACCACCCAAGTCGGGTGTTTTCAAAGACAGTATTCTTTTCTAGAAAGAAAAAGTTATTTCACTATTTTGAGGGAATGTTTATTAATGATTATTAATGGTGTTGATCAAAAACCCTAGCTAGCCTAGCAACTGTTTATTTATCTGCATATAGTGAATTGCAAACTTCCATAATGCCTATAACATGCTGGCATTGCAAAACCTACATTCCAGAATGTTAAATGGCCTATGAGTTTATAGAAAATGTTCCTTGTAATTCTTCTGGTTATGGAACCAAAGCCTGGCATGGAAAAACATGTAGAAAAAGCAGTTATGATGTAGTTCAATGTCAAAAGTAGTATCTGACTGTCAACAAAGATATAAATATCACAGGATCTTTTAGGTTGGAAAAGACCTCTAAGATCATCAAGTCCAACCTTTGACTAGTCACTAAATCAGAGCACTGGGGGCCACTTCCAGTTGTCATATATATATATATGATTAAAGCTGAAAAGAATAAAGAATGCTTTATTAATATCAGAAGTTTCTTATATAAAGCTTTGCAACATCTGACTGTAGTCTTGTTCATAGGGGATCCTACTTAAATGTCTCTGGCCAAGTGTACACAGCATGGGCAATAAACAAGAGGAGTTAGGGATGTGCATATGCCTGTAGGTCTATGACCTCGTAGGTGCCACAGAGACATGGTAGGATGGCTCCTATGACTTTTGTAACAGAAATACTAGGATTGGTATGGGCTGAATTACATACAAAAACATTTGGTGCAAAAGCATCACAAGAAGGACTTGGGGCTGTTTGATGCTGAAAAGCTCACCATGACCCTACACTTGCAGTCCAGAAAGCCAACTGCATCCTGGGCTGCATCAAAAGAAGCATGGCCAGTGGTCAAGGGGAGAGATTCTCTCCCTCTGTTTAGCCTTTATGAGACCGCAGGCTCTCGGGCCTCCAATGTAAGGAGGGCATGCGTGGGTCCAAGCTGCGTCAGCCCTGCACCTGTATTTAGCTAATAAGAACCAATAAAGGAGGATTGACCTTGACTGGTGTTTTGATGATGAGAGTGCTGTGTTCTCAAAGCTGAACACTGCTTAACGGTCTGCGTGGTCTGCATGGTTTTCTCATGGCTGAAAACAGCCACAACATGAGTGTGAATGTGTGGGATCAAAACACCAGTATAGCAAGATCCTGGGACTTCTAGTAAACTAAAAGACAACACTAGGTGCTGTTTAAAAAGAATACGAATAAAAGGGAAATGTGGAAAGAGATCTAGGGACAATATTGAAAACAGAATCATGGTGTGTGCAGCCTCATTTCTTCATTGCCCATAGGCATGGATCTCAGAGCAAGTCCAGAAGAGGCCATGAAGATGATCAGAGTGATGGAGCACCTCTCCTGGGCAGACAGGCTGAGAGAGTTGGGACTGTTCAGACGGGCGAAGAGAGGGCTCTGGGCTGATCTTATAGCCCCTTCCAGTACCTGCAGGGGGCTTGCAAGAAGGCTGCAGGGGATCTTTTACAAGGGCATGGTGGAATGGCTTCAGGTGGAGTAGAGTAGATATTAAGAAGAAATTCTTTACTGGGAGGGTGGTGAGACACTGAAACAGGTTGCCCAGAACTGTCCTCTCTCTCTTCCCCCCCCCCCTTTTGTTTGTTTGTTTGGGTTTTTTTCTTTTCTTTTTT
>JAWMRA010000113.1:89672403-89712174 GCA_035584735.1 Pseudotriccus pelzelni | reverse complement strand
TTCTTTTTTTTTTTTTTTTTTTTTTGGTGTGTAACGAATTCCTTTATTAGGGTAGGTAAAAGGGTTTATATATAGGGTTTAAACAGTAACACATCATAACATGTGACCTTCCTGACCAATCCCGTTGAGGAACGGCACCGCGCTTGTGCCTCAGAGCCCTGGGACTCCATTTCCCAGAATGCCTTGCTGCCAAGCCTGAAACCCAACCCCTACACCCAGAGAGGTGTGAATGCTCCGTTTCTGGAAGTGTTCAAGGTCAGGTTGGATGTGGCTCCAAGAAAACCTGGTCTACTGGAAGGTATCCCTCTCCATAGCAAGAGCTTTGGAATTAGATAATGGTTAAGATCCCTTTCAACTCAAACCATTCTATGGTTCTATGGTTCTATGATCCTGGAAAATCATCAAGATCTTATGCAAAACTACGGATCTGAAATGTCTCTTTTTTTTTATTTATTTTATTTATGGCACTGCATGTTTATATTATCTAATTAGCAATGCTCTACACACTGATCTCAGACCTGTAGAACAGAGTATTTTCAGACAACACTTGAGGATGCAATGTTAGTGGTACAACAGTCAATAGTAATTAATTTCAATAGAGCAGTATGAAGTAGCTATCTTTTTCTTGTTGCCTTTCTAAGGAATATGTATAAAAATTTCGTTGGGGAGGCATGAAACTTTAAAATTTCGTAACTGCTTATACTGAAATAAATGTTTTTTGTTTTCTCACGGAGTTGCAGTTATTTTATTTTTATTATATAGAATATATTCAGGAAGCGGTACTGAACAACATATTGACCAAAATTTGGGACACACCAGCTTCAAGTTGCACTTGTGAACTTTCTAGTTTAAAAATAAATAAATAAATAAATAAAAAAGACAGTTTTTCCCAGAAACATGGAATGTTTCCATTTAATCCTATAGTTACTCTCTTTTCAAAGTCTATATCATTGAGTAATATTCAGAAAATACATGTAAATTAATCTTATCTTGCTATAAAATAACTTTTAAAAATCAGGTCTAGAGAGATGGATTTTTTTTTGTATATAAATAATGGCTTTCTATGAATCTAATCAGTTGTTTGGACATATACAGCAAGAGGTTTAGGTCTGATGTTATTTCTTCAATGTTGTGATAAGAAAACAATATGGATAATACAAGTAGTGTATGTAATAAACTTCATGCTAATTAAATTCAGTTATAGAAGTTTGATATATATTATCTCTTTAAAGGTGACTATACACAGTGACAGATAACTATAAATCCACAACAAATGACAAAATGCCTTATAGACCCAAACCAAGGAATAGCTATTAATCTATGTGACTGCTGGGACTAAATGATGAGTATGGTAAGTAAGCTCTCTGAGCAAGGCAATAATTTTTATGTGTGTCTTCTGCTAAAAGCTTGTGAAAATGAAAGCGGGAAGTAAACAGAAAGAGAAGACAGAAGACAGTTTTCCAGGACCCCTGAAGGAGTGTCAAGGCAGCAGAAGAGAATCGGTTTTTCAGAATAGGAAGTTCTGTTTGACTAGACTTGGCCAATGCAAATCAGCCTGTATCAAAGAAAAACAGTCCTAATCTGGGGCATTCAAAAGAATGTGTCAGATAGAGAGAGAATCAAAGCCACCCACCAATCACAGACTGAGACAAGGGAGTTTATTGATTGTGTTACCTTAGATTATTTATTTCCTCTTGCTACCTGAGTATAAAATGAGTTCTTCTTTGGAATCACACAAAAAGCTTTAGCACACCACGTGCTACATTTCCAGTACAACACTGTATAGGGGGAAAGTAGAAGATCCATCAGTAGGCAACTACCACGTTTCTGTTCAGACCTTCCTAGTTCTGCAAATTGACAGAGGCATTGACTGAATCTTTTTTTCACTCCATTGATGAACAAACCCTTTTACTCACAAATTCCTACACATAGATCAAAATATTGTGACAAGATAAAGAACTTCAGAAATCACTGTTAAGGTGGAGGTGGGGTTTATCTTTAATAATAAAAGAAGACAGCAGCAACAGTAACAAAAACAAAGAGCAAATATAAACCCCACCTCTTGCCATTCCAAAAAAATTATTTTTCTCTACACCAGCTGTCATTTCTAATTTTAGGATGTGTCTTCTCTTCCTCTGTTTTAACCACAATTTGTCAGTCTCTGGATCTGCATCTTCATTCTTTCTTTCTGGTTTTAACCTCTTTCTGTTTCATTCTTCACAGTCATCTTCTTTATGCTTGATAAAATCAAGTTTTCCAATAAAGCACAGTTTCAGCTTTAAATTCTCTGCCTTCTCTGCCCTTTTTTTCCTCATTTGCCATTCAACTCTGAATTAACCGATTAACTATCAAAACAGACAACATACCAGCTCATTTTTTATTGCACGGTGGTGTGACACTGCTGCTTTTCTATGAATTATTCCCTCTTCAAGCCACCATTTGATTTCTTTTGGTACCTTTATTAGCTATAATTCTTGCAAACTTCATTCAGCAGCAGAATTCATGATGTATAGATTATTTTATAATCCCTTTTGCCTTTTTTATTTATGCCCATTAAGATACTGATTACTGGCTCTCAGGTTCTGCAGCCTCAGTTCTTTGCCATTCTCTCTACAGTGTTCATTGTTCTAGCCTATGTTTTAAACGAAACTCAGATTCTTCTGGTTTAGCAACCCATCAGGTATTGAACAGGCTGGGATAAATCCCACAACCATGCTGAACAAGAAATTCACCTCCTTCCTCAGTTATAAACCTCACTCCCTTCACTGTCTCCATTGCATCTACTTTTCTGCACATTATGGAGTTCTATTACAGTGGTAAACTTGATACTCTCCATTTCACCTTCTCTTTTCTTCTTTTCAAAAGCAGGTCTGTTCAAAAAAAACAGACCTTTTTTTAAAAGCCTGTCAATGATGTTTCATTAATATATCAGCTTTGCACTGCCATGAATGTACATGGACAATAAAGTGTAATCACCATGTAATATACAAAGGAGGGGGGGGAAAACCAAAGCATTTTTAAATATATTTACCAGTTTGAGGAATCTTAGCCATTCACAGTATGCATTTACACAGCATCACTACAAAAGGGTGCTCCTTCTAAATAAAATACCCCAGGCATTTATTCCTTTCACTATCCATTTCTTCAGTTTCTAACTCATAATGTTTCATGGCAACAAAGTATCGGATAAAAGTTTCACCTAATGCTTCCTTAATGCAGGAATCTTTCTCGAGTGCAACAAGAGCATCTTCTAGTTTCAGAGGGACTGAGGAATGTTTCAGATCACCAGTATGATTTTCTTCTTCTAGCATATCATCATACCTAAGTCCCCTCTTTATTCCATCTAGACCCGCAGCAATAGTAGCAGCAAGGACCAGGTACGGGTTTGCTGCAGCAGAACTTAATTTATTCTCTATGTAAGTGCCTTTTCCACCATGACATTTGACATTAAAGGCACAGCTGTTATCATTATATGCCCATTTTGCATTTACAGTCTCTTTTGATTCTTTACTGTATTTGGAATAAGGCTTCCGGCAACTGGTGGTAGGAGCCATCAAGCAGCTGATAGCTGCTGTGTGTGCCAAGAGGCCTGATAACCAATTTTTTCCAAGCTCTGTTAGCTCCTCAACTCCATAACCAGCAGAAAACAAATTCTTCTGGCCATTCAAATCCCATAGGCTATGTGACAGAGCCCCTGAATTGTAGAATCCTGATTCTGAGAAAAAGCTAGCCACGTAGTTATACTTCTTAGCCACCTCTTTAATGCCTGTTCTAAATGTGAAGGCACTGTCAGCAGCATCTATGCCAAACGCTGGATGAAAAGTGATCTCCATTTGCCCAGGCCCACTGGAAGAAGAAAAGCTTTCAATGTTGGCACCAGCATAATACATTCCTTCAATGAGCTCCTGAATGAAAGTCTGGTCATGGTTATTTAGTATTGTAGCTGCAGGAAAGGATATTGTCTTTGAATTTACAACCTCAGTAATGCCATAAATACAAAATTCATAAGTGAATGCAGAGTGCAGAGAAAAACCATTGTCCTGGAGCTGGCTCAGCTGTTTCTTGGCAATGTGCCTCGGTGAGGTCATTAGTGGGTTGCCCAGCACAGTGAAGGAATCACATATCACTCTTGCAGTCTGCTCAGTCCAGGGTAGTATTCGAAACGTTGATAAATCAGGATTCAGAATTATGTCACAATTGAAATTGGTTGCATTTATGTAATCTAATTCATTATCTTTAGGATTCAGCGTCAGCTCAAGGTAACTTCTGGGCATGGCAACACCATGAATTGCTTTTTCCTAAACACAGAGCAGAATGACATATTACCAAAAGAGCTCAGTGGTATTTTTATATATGTAAAATATGTAAAACTCAGATTCTAAGCAAGAACAACAGTATTTTTCCTAAAAGAACACTAAAATGCAGTGATCACTAAAGTGGAAGGTAAGAGCCAGTTATAATGTCATTATAAAGCAGAACAACTTTCTGCAAGATTGGTATTAAAACTCTGGCATCAATTACCCTAATAATCACTTTTTAAATTTCCATAAAGTACTAAAAAATGTTCACCTATTCTGCATGGTCTTTTTGCAATTATGGGCTTCACCACTTAGGTGCAAACTTTACAAATCAAATTTCTATCTATAGTTAGTCTATTTCACTTCTATATCCTCTGAGCATTTTCTTTACATAGACACAAATCACCACACAAGATTCATGGAGATATAAATTCAGACTGTAACTTCTCTTTAAATGCCATAACATGTACCTCAGTGTTTTCCAGCTTCAGCATTTAGCAGAAAAATCTTACTTTCTGGACTTAAAAAGTTTGGGGTAAAATGCAAAGGAAGCATTTCCAAATGAGAAAAACTCATAACGATACTTTCTTCTCCATTTGAACAGAAAGCTTCAACTGATGCAAATGAAATGCAGATAGAACCCCAACAAAGGATCTTCTACTTTCAAACAAGCACCTTTACAGCTTACCTTACAATCAAATATTTATCTGATGAAAACTTCAATTACACCAAGCTATTAAGTGAAATTTGGCTTTTGTTTACATCTTACCTTTATTCTTCTAAGCCAAAGGATTGCCATCTGAGTGAGCAGATGAGAATAAATGTAGAAAGGGGCAAGCTCAGAACTGAAAAAACTCACATTTTGCCTATCCAGATGGAAAATTGTTGAAATACTTCTGACTGCATATAGTAGCTTCTTTTAGTGTTAATGAATGATTGAATGAAGTGTGTCCTATCTTAAGTAGGTGGCAGTCAAGAGTATAAATTCTCCCTGTGGGATACCCATAACCAACACTGCACACTGTGGTGAATTCTGCTCCAAGATGTCTAAGCTGTCCAAAGGGTGTTGTAGCTGATTACCCTACAGTACAGGTACCCTGTAGTAGTACCTCTCCCTCCTCCAACCCTGATACCCCAAAAATTGCTCTTTACACATACATATGTGCTTATGTGTGTACACATACACACTTTTTTAGTGTAAAAAAATGTATACTGTCTCAGCTCCAATTTGTTCAGACTATAAGTAAGGTCAACACAACAGCTGTCTTTGAACAAGCTGATCTAGACATTTGCAGTTTGACATACCGACTGAAAGAGAAGCAGCAATTAATTTACAACCCTTCACAAGAATTAAAATGGCTGAGAAAAAGTTTATTTTGATAAAATCCAAATTTCATCCAAGCGAGCAAATGATATCTAGATGATACAATTGCAGTTTAGTAATATCTGAAAGGGAAATAATGAAAACACAGCTTGGGCTTCAGAAGGAACTTGAAACAAGAGTGTTCTTCATCTCTTCATGTTCATATTTTATTTTTGCAATCAGTAAAGTTTAAAATATTCATAGTGATATGTGAGTGAAAATATAATGCAGTTATGCACATGAAGTACCACAGAAGCAATATACTGAAAAGCCTGATCGATCAAGGATACACATGGTGAGGATTGTTTCCTAATTTGATTCTTATTTCCTGAATCACTGCTATGGCAAATATTGCTGCTAAGTCATCATACAACTCAGTCATCATATTTTCCTACGTTTATGACAACTATACAATTTCTCATATATGAGAATGATTTTTAGTCATTTTCTTTCTTTCAGTGTTTACTTCTTTCTTTTTGCAAATTACTGATGTTCAGTAAACCAAACTTTTTATAGTGCATTGAACCTGAGAAGATAATTCTGAGGAAAGAGATTATTAGAACTCCAAAGAACTGAAATTACCAGCCTTATTTAATTAGATTACTATTTGAGGGAACAGAGGAATAGATTATTGCAATGATGAAAGAAGTCTAGATCCTTTGGAAACATGAGCAAGTGGAAGGAACAGATAATTTGTTTTAAGTTTGAGCTGCTGCCTACACTATGGAAAAAATACAATTAAAAGATGAGGGCATGAAAACACAAAAATGTACAGCAAGAAACCAAAAAACTTACATGAAAAAATCGAGAAGGAACATTCTTTGATCTTGACACACCGTGGAGGTCTATTGATTCAAATCTGACAAACTGCACGTTGTCCCTGGCCATCTGCTGCTTAATAAATTCAATATGAGAGAACAGGTGAAGGAGAGTTGAACTTCCGAGACCGTTTACATCAGGCTCTCTGCTGGATGCTATAAATGAAGAGGAATGTTCCCATCAAACAAAATAATGAACACTGGAATACAGGCTATTCTTCTAAAAATAGTGGTAAATTGTGGCATGGAGCATAAAAACAAAAACTAGACAAAACTATGGATGATGAAACAATTTTGTAAGTAAACACATGTATTTTTCCCTGGCATCCTGTATTAAATCCCTTATTTTTTGAATGGTCTATTAACTTGAACTTTTTTTCAAGTTGAAAAAAGAACATGTGGCAAAGCCAGGAATTTCTGAGGGATACCTCAACTGGTTTGTTGAGTGTTTTTAGGAGCACAGGTAGCAACTGGATACCTATTTCTCACTGAAAACTGACAGAATACAGATGTAATGTTTCTTCAGTGACTTTGTAAAGTGTATGGTTTACAGAAGCACGATAGAAAGGGCACCTGTCTTCTACTACACCTTTCCCGAGACCTCCTGAGGAAGACCAAAGTCTCCTTCACCCCAGGCAACAACTTTTAAGGGAAGCTTATGCATTTGTGAATTTGCTAGTATAGAGTCATCTTCTTAACTGTATTACAGCAGCTGTAGGACTATATAAACTTGACATGAAAGCGGTAACATCCATAACAGAACAGAGCATTGGGCATTGTAACTTCCTTTCACCAACCTCTTGATTTCTCAGCCTGCTTCTCTTTTGAGTATCCATGTATTGTTATTATTCAAGTTAAACTCCATGAGGTATTTTCACTCAATACGATAAACTGAACAGACCAAGAGTAAAATTTTACGTTAAGATACGAAAAATTTTTTTAAAAATATTTCTTTCTACCTTTCTGGGAGAAAAGTCCTCCATTCTTCCTGAGGATATGATCAAAAGAATTTTTAGAGATCTTTCAAATCCACAGTGGAAGATCATCATTCAAGCAGAAGTTTAAAGCTTCATACTGAGGCACTCTGAAGGTTGGTGGGACCGATCCTAATCTCTCCAGTAGAAAATTACCTGAACTAGAGCAAATCTCCTTTAGCACTGGCCAGCAGGCACAATCACATCTTTTTGACCTCTCCTTTGGGGCAAGTGGGACTGACAGCTGTGAGACTGTAAGAAGACTCCCTACATGGCCAAAAACAAGGCTGTCAGATTATTCCCTGAGAAGGCAGTAAACTCATCCATAGTCATAGACTTCTCAGACTTTAAATGTTACTGGAGCATCCTCCAGCTTCAGGTGGCAAGGAGGATACTTTAGGCCAGTAAAGTAAGGGGTTAAGTAATAACAGTGCTGAATGTTTCACTGATGAATGGCAGGTGAAAGCACAGAACAAAATTTTAAGTAAATAGGAAAGCAGAGTAAAAATTGAATAGGTAAAAGCAAGGAAAGAATTTTGTCATATCCACTTCTCTTTGTGACATCTTTCCCTTTGGAAAGATTTATTAGATTTGATCTCTTTATGAACGTGATCATTATCTAGCAGTTTATTAACAGCTAATAAACTGTGGCTGTTTAATAGATAACAGAATTTTTAAAGATTCTGAAAATTTTTCCTACACTTTATATCAAGAGGAGTTTTCTTCAGCTCCAGAGACAGAAGTCTGAGGCTTTTGCCTTTGTAAAAGCAGTGCTCAGTCCCTTATTCTGTACATGTTTAATTTCCTCTGCAAAGGTGGCAGACATTTCCTGACACATAGCTGTCACACTGAGGTTTTTACATCTTTTAAAACGTCTTGAAATGTTGCCTGTTAAATTTCCACCTACTGAACAAACATTTTTCAGGTAAAAACCCATAAATCATGAAAAAGCAGCAACTTAAATTCTGATCTAATTAATTATTTAAATCAGTATTCCTAAGAGATATAAATTATATAAATCAGTATTTAAAAAAAACATAAATGTGATGTACAGTCATATTAATGATGCATACATTTATTTAAAAAATAAAACTACAAATGTACTTAATTTATACATCTACCAATGGTAGGTGATTTTCCAAATTTTATATATATATATATTTCCTTCAGATTGAAGTTATTTGTCTAAATACATAAATACATAATTACATTGTATGAACTAACACAAATTAACAAAAAATTTCTATAAAGTAATGTTTTTAAAGAACATGAAGAAAGCAAAAATTATTAACTGAAGAAGCAAGAATTTATCTTCTTCAGTTGGATTTGTTGTGATTAAAGATGTATCTTTTTAAATTATGAGCTTAAATTGTATCTATTGGTCTAGTATTTGTTTAAAGTTAGTCTGTGTACTAGTCTAGACACCCCACTAGTCAAAAGCTAGATGTTTATTCATTTACAAGAGCCTTTATCCAAAATCCATTAGAATCAAGAGAAACAGCCATGCAGCCTTGATGAACTTTTTAGAGTTCATCTTTTATATCATTTGCAGATTAGCTTTCCCACTGAAATAAGAAGGTTCTGTAAATTGTAAGATAGCTAAAAATATCATCATAACTTAATATCTCTGATTGATTTTGGAAATTTGAAAAGAGATTTGTTTTTTAAGTAATAATTAGTGAATAGCTACTAATGATTTACTTGTCTCCAGCACAGGACCCAAAATTGTTTGGTAGCCACTAAATAAATCACTGTCAAACTACATCCATGAAGCCAATTATTATTAAAGTTTGGAAAGGTATAGTAGGGTACTGAGTACTCTGCCTTTACCCAGTTCATATAACTATTATCCAGAGCAGTAGTTACTGGTAGATAAGGTAGCTAATAAGCAAGTATTTGACAGGCCTATCTGATATAGAATTACAGTCTTGAAGTCTTATATTGTTATGAGTGAGAATTCTCTTCATAAATAGAACTGTTTCCCTAGCTTTCTGAACCTCTAGAAATAATGGCATCTTCCTTTTAATTTCAGAAAATCTACTTAGGGAAACATTTAATTCAACAAGATGCTCAGATTTTTGTTCAAATTTTCATTTTAAAAATCAAATGAAAATCCAGACAGTCCATCTTTCTTTAAGCAGATCCTTAGATATCTCCATTAAATCATTAGGACACAGAAAAGAACTTAATGTTTGTTTGTCTCTGGTTCTATCTGTATTTTCTGTTTAGATTACCACTGAGAAATAATTAGTATTATTCCCTTTTTTATTCCTATATTATTAGTATAATTATATTTTATATATATATATTAGTATAATTATTCCTATATTATTAGTATATTCTATTGTAATTACTACAAAATATCTACAAATGCAAACAAAATATCTTCACTTATTTAAAACATATTAATAACACAAAACTAAAAATATTACCAAAAATTCTAAAAAATATAAAAATTATTCTTATTATTTCTAGTAGAGAAGTGGTGCCATTCTTATTAACGTTGAAATCACTCAGATTGCTGAGAGCAGCTGACATAGGAATAGGGCAAATAGTTGACATCAGCTTTCCCATCTCAACAACATAAAAATGCCACAACAGAAGAAAGTGCACATCCCAGATCAATCCTTCATTTTCTCTTTGTACAAAGGAATCTTTTCCCATGGTCTCTTATTAAATCACACCACAACAAAACCAAACAATTTCTCAGCTCCAGAAGAGGCGACTGTGTCAAACTGAGAATGAAATGAAAAGAACGTGCTGCATGTTGCCAGGGGACTTGACAACCACAGGCACAGGCTGTCCTAACAAATGTAGTGATACTGTAAACCCTTCACTGAGAAACAAGACTACCAAAGGAACATAAGGCAATAACAGCAGATACCAGCAGGTAAACTCCAGATACAAATCATGCATTGGTGAAGGAGATGTTTCTATCAGTACTCTCCCAGTCTCTTCCTCCCACTGTCTCTCTAGCAGCACCAGTTGTGTCAGATGTGCTTCCTCCTGATACAACCCTGCTGCAGCCAGGCAGCTGCTTTGCAGCCTTTTCCTGCCCCGTGACACAGCGTGGGCAGGCCAGACTCCTACACAGTGTCAGAGTGCTCCTCCCTGTGCTCTGTGGCACCTTGTGGCACCTGCCACTGTCTCAGAGAGGTGGGGAAACAGAAACATTTGCAAGTGTTGAAATTGCTATGCCAGTCAAGGCAGAGTTTCGTCTTTCTAGAGCTGACTCTGGCACCAGGTTTAAACAGGGAAGGAACGGTATTCTTTGCAAAATAATCTGTCCAAAGAAAATTAGGTTTGCAGTTCCTCACTAAAAAGGTGGTCTTGTGGTTAGGAGCAGGAGGCTTAATACCTAAATTTGTTTTAATTTCTTCTACATCCTCAGAAATCTAACACAGGGTACTCTGAAGATCTATATTGAACCCCTTTATAAAAATGGACACGATGATATTCATTCATGATCTAGTGCACGATATTCACTAGCAGTGAGTCCTACGGGGTAATCACACATCTACATTCTTCTAAATTCTATGGCAATTCCTGTCAGAACTAATTTCAATACATCCGCTCTTCCTTACACGACTCTGGTTTGCATTTTTAAGAATAGCAAGTTTTCTTGGTTTGTGCAGCTTGTTACTTACTGTTCTCACCTTTGCCTTCAAACATTAACCACTTCTATATCTCAAACCTTATATGACTTTTACTATACTAGATATTTTTCTTATTGCTACTTTTCTATTCCCATCTGTTTTTTTAATATGGCAAGTAGACACGAGTAGTGGGTTGCATTTGAATATACTATTGATGTGAATAGTGATAAGGAGCATCCTCAGCTGAAAATATTATGTAATTTCTATTTCTTTTTCACCTAAAAAAATGTTTCACTGAAAATATTTACTGATTTAATTTCTGTAGTAACGTACATAAAAAATTGTTTCCTACCTCCTATTTTTACTCCCCTAAAAGACCCTAAAATACATAAGCATATCAGAAATTCCCAAAGCATGGGAGACAGTAAAAATGTTTCCCCAATCTCTTTGATAGTGATACTTTCACCTGTTTCTTTGTCTCATGAGTCTGCTTTCTTTTTTAAACTTAATTGCAAAGCAGAATTTTTATTGATTTGACCATGAATGAGCTTAGCTTTTTCTTGAGTTTTATAGCTAATTTAGAGACCAACACACAGCTTCAATCATCCATGAATTACTCTTTCCAACCTGAATGACAACAAAATGACACAGCTTCTCAGAGGAGACACGCTGTCAAGATTCAAATGCAAAGAAAGTTTTTATTTCTCAATAGATGAAAGATAAAATAAATAACCCATATTTTTTTACATTTCAAGGTGTTTTGTAGAAACATCTCTCCTGTACTGAATAAAAAAATTATCACAGTTTTATAGAAAAGTTAGAAAATATTTTACCTTGGCAGGATTATTTGAAGGAAAAATGTGCAGGTGAAAGAAAATTAAGGTGAGTAATACTTAATGGAATTACCTAGCTAATAATCCTAAATATGATAAATCTACACTGGCATATCTCTCTTCAAACTCTAGTAGAAATTTTGGAATTGAGGAAGGAATCACTGAGCAAAGTTGCATGAACTGAGGTATAAAATAATGTAAACTAGGAAACCCCCTTTGGCCTAAGAATAGTTGACTTAATTTAAACAAATCAAGTGAGAAATATAGAATCATAGAATAGTTTGGGTTGAAAGGAATCTTAAAGATCATCTAGTTCCAATTTCCCTTCCATGGGCAGGAGCACATTCCTAGAGCAGGATGCTCAAAGCCCCATACAATCTGGCCTTAAACACTTAAAGAATGAGAGAGAAAAATTTGCTAAATGTGAAACAAGGTTATTTAGGAGAGATATTTTGCACCATATTGAAGGTAAGAACTAAACTCTTTTTGAAGATGTTGTAGAAGGAGAGGCAGCTGGCAGAGAAATCAAGCAGAAAATGCATTTCATTTACATTAGGTCTAATCTAACTGTTTTTGTAACCTTTCACCATTACTATAAAGAAAGTAAGCATCTCCAAAGGATGGGAAGAATTACTGTCTGAATAAACTTTTCTCACACAGATTCATGGGATGACTAGCTTACTGCAGATACGAGAGACAGATAAGTTGAATCTCACCTGAAAGGCAACAAAATAGATCAGAAAGTTTGGCTGGAAGTCCTGTCTGAGCGTTTTTGCTTTGTATGGGTTAAGAGGAAAAACGGAAAATCACACGGAGTCAGAGAACAGGAAGATTTCAGCTATTGGTATGGAAGATAAAGGACTTAAGAGTTTTGGTTTGCTTTAAAGAAAAAGAGCTGCTCTTAGAGGTAAAAGAGTAGTGAGTTGTATATATCTCAGTTCAGAGGGAAAAGGAAAGAAACAGGCAGAAAATATGAGACATTTTTCAAAAGAAAAAAAGGGCAGTCAAGAAGGTTTAGAAAAGAGCTGAGTTTCAGCCCTGCTATGTTCAAGAGGAATTCAAAATGTAGAAAAAGAAAGAAGAGAAAAATTTTGTTGATCTGCAAGTAGGGCATGAGGAAAGAACATGAAGGAACAGTATGGCTTTCGTTCTTCACTTTAGGAGAGCTGCAAGAACAGAACAGATAATGTAAAAATACAAAGAAGAGAAGGTAGCAAGTGAAAAAGATAGTCCTAAGTCCCAAAGTAAGACATAGTTATTCTGCAGGAATTACAGCAGAGGCAGTAACTATGAAGTGACTACTTATATCTCCTGATGGTCCACTTACAGCTCCCAAAGACTCTCCATTTCTATTTCCCTGCCACTGACTCAACTTACTGAGCAGAATCAGTGGGGACAGACATGCCTCCTCCAGATGAGCATAGAGGACAGTGAAACCACACGGGTAGTTCAAATTTTATGAGCATGTGAGCAAACTTTGAATGCCAATGCAGCAAAAAGCCTAGGCTGTTTATTTTGTAGAAGTCTTCATGGCTTCATGACATTCTGTGCCTAAATACTAGGTGTCATCATCTGTTGGTGACATTACTAAAAATAAGAGCTTTAAATAAGTTGAGAGTGACAACATAGGATTAACATTGTAATAGAAAACAAAATTGCTTATGGGACTAATGAAATCCACTCTTAAGTATGAAATGTAGCCTGTTACTGTCTTCTTGATATGCTCTTATTAAAAAAGACAAGTTAGCTAAGAAATTTAGTGTTTGGGGTCAGCAACCACATTAACAGTTCATGTGATACTTGAAGCATTCATGTGGTCATTACAAAGTGTTATATAATAAATTAATTAAATTTCATATTATTCTATACTGTTTGAAATCTTTCCTCTTTATCTCCCAAGAATGCAAACACTGAGCAGCTTAAGAAATATCTGACCCATCTTCCTCTTTTCTAATATTTTTCCCACATCCGTGCACTTCTTTTACAAAAGATCTGACAAGAAATGGACAAAATGCACATGTAGTAATATATCTGCATCTTTCAATTAGAATTTTGGTAAAACTGTAGGGATTTATTATTTTAGAGAGATGAGAACTGTGTAACTAGCATGATTGTATATCAGTTCTCTGACGTACTCTCAGTCATTGACGCTCAGCTACGTTTCAACCTTTCTACTGCTGATGTCTAGAGATTGTCCTTAGCTGTGTACTTTTACAACAATACAGTATATTCCTGTGTTGGCCATATCTCAACACTGAGTGGATCTCAAATACAACCTCTTGTAATTTTTCCAAACATTTTGGATTAAGTCTTCTGATTTGAGCAAGATCCACTATTTGAAAACTTGAAAATTGTAAGAGGTTGTATTTCAGAGCTACTCAGGGTTAAGTTGTCTTTAGATTCAAGACTTCAGGCACTTTGTTAACTGAAATATTTAAAACAATGCTTTAGTTATAAAAATAAAATATTTAGGACTTGAACTTATCAATCAATAAATTATCACTGGCAGCAATGAAATACTGTTTACGCAAAGGCTCATTAAAGAGTGCAGAATTTTGTCTAAAACCTTCTTCTCTTCAATTGAGTTACTGAATCTATTCAATGAAAAATAAATTTTGAACACATACATTTCTTATTAAGCAAGAAACTATTTTTGTGCATTTCGTTTATGAGTGGAAAAGGCACAGTGAGCCTACAACTTGTTTGGTCAAAGTCAAATGGAACCCAAGTCTCATGAGAATCCACAAATTTTTATTTTTAATACACTTTTGATGAGAAAAAAACAGTTTTCTCCCATTTCCCTTCATATTTAGTTCTCATCTGTAGTTCCCTTACAGTCATTGCTACCACCAGTGATATGGAGTAGGATTAAACTCAAGTAGCTTTAGGCATCTCAGAGTAAGACAACTTATTTTGACGAATCATCATAAGACTTCTTTCCCTGAGTGGAAAGATACTTTTACCTCCACAGGTCAATTACAGCCTCTAATACATTTTTGAAGACAAAATGCCTGACTTTACTGACTGGGTGATAAATTTGGATTAGCTACTTCATGTTAAGTGGCTAAAGCTGTGTTGAAATTTCCTTGTGGAATCTACAATTAATCTCATCAGTTCCCTGTATCTTGTAAATGATGCTATGACAAAGAATTCCTATGTATTAAAATATATTTCCTGGGTTTGCAGACAATGAGAAAACAGTCATAATCTAAATGCATTTTGCTAATCTTTCAGCAGTATGAAAAATCATGTAGTCTGGAAAGGGAACAGCATCAAGTGTAGGCTGAAAAATAATCCTCTAAACTCTTTAGACATGAATAGAGAGTGGTTCGAGTGTGAAATATTTTTCAAAGCTTTATATTTCTCATGCAGCATCCTGAGTTACAACTAATAATGGTCATGTGTATTTATTTAGGCTTGTTCAAACTGGGTAACACAGAATGTCTACTGAGAAATCCTGCTGTAGCAAGAATAATTGATATGTTCAAATTGTCTGTTTTCAGAGTATGCACAGCGATGTTTCTACCCATCTTACAGGGGACTTTAGAAAAATCAGGATAAATTAATATCATTGTAAAAATTTAATTTTTACTATTATCTTTTATTATATAGTTAATGATGAATAAAGCATTTTATCAGTGAAGAGATTAGTATTTCTTGTATTAGTCAGATAAGTCAGAAGGTAAGATATCCATTCTGGAAAGATGATAGTATGATCTCAGACTGATGCTTAAGGAAATGTATTCATTGTGATATCTATTCAACTGTTTTTTGTGAGCTTCCTGGAAACAGAACAACAAACTGCTCAAGCCCATTTCGTCATCACAGCTAATAATAGTTTTCAGTTTGCTGATTCAGCTAGTCCAGGAGTACAGCTTTTACACTTTCAGAGAAATCACAGCTTATTAGCAGCAATTGTTTCTATAAACACTTCCAAAATGAACTTATTGAACAGCATGAAAAGAAGTAGGAGTTCTCTGCCTCATTTGCTTTTCTTCCCCTATAATTTATATGAGATGTTTTTGCACTCCAGTCCTGTAACAGGACAAATAATTGAAAACATCCTCCCTACATGGGAGCAATTTCTGCTGCTGGAAATGTTAACCAAAGAGGAAATTTTAAGAAGCCCAGAAGTCATCAGAGTTTTGCAGTGTCTAGCAGACTTTTGGGAAAAGCTGCCTACACTCAGTTTAAATGAGGAAATATTTCATTTTTAATGAAAAAAGACATGACCGCTTGTGCATGGCAGTTTTTGGCAGGCAGCTGGGCTTTATAAATGCCTCACTTTAAATTTAAAAAAAACCAAAACGCATCATAGATGTAGAGCACAACTTCTAATCCATCGTGATCACACAGAAACCACAGGTGTCAGTTCTCTCATGCACTAGCTCTGACTTAAGTTTGCAGATTAACGAAACACCACAAAACAACAGGAGCATTTTCTTTAGTAAGAGAGCAGGTGATGTTTAAATATCCTTACCGGCGTTGCCTGTGGAGGAGTCAAACTGAACCTCAGGTGCTGAGTTTTCTGCAGGTGTAGAAGCTGCCGGTAGTCCCAGAATAAGTTGATTCACATCGCTTCCCACTGGTTGCTGCTGATCGGAGCCGGCAGAGCTGAGGATCAGGAGACTTTTGCTCTGCTGCCCCACTCCCTCCTTGTGGAAGCTGTAATACTTTTGCTTCTCCTCTCCAAAATGGGGACTAAAGGTCTCAAAAGGTCGGCCCTGCTTGTCAGATGCCTTCTCCCAGGGTCTCAGATTTTTCTGAGCAAAAGTGCCACCTGCCTTGCCACAGAAATTGTGCCCATGGGAAGGCAGAGGACCTTCACTCAGCAGGTTTTTCAACTCTTGTAGGCTTTGTTTAGAAATGCCAGTTGCCCCTGTGAAGGACTCAGCAGTACTGTTCCCTTGTGTGGATACAGCACAGCCCAGGGAGCCCATCTTTGCCACATGAAACTTTACAACCTTTTCTTCCATACCACCCTGTTCTTCTGGCTTAGCCCCCACCTGCTCACTGCCCTTTTCCCTCTGCACTGCCTTTGTGCAGCCACCTTGCCCTGCGCTCCTTGCAGGCCGTATGCCCATGGGCTGCTTCATCTGAGCTGCTGTATCTATTTCCTCCTGCATTTTTCCCACTATTTTTTTCCCAGTGTCAGCATTTTCCCGGGTTTCTTGTGTTTCTCCAGATATGTCTTCTTTCACAGCACTGCCAGAATTGGAACTGTCATCACCTCCTCTGTCCTTTTGTACTGGAGGAAAGGTAGTGGGGTTTTGGAGAGACTGGTCTGATGGTGATTCTGAGCAACCAGTGGTTCCTTTAAGGGGACAAGGATCTGGGATTTTTGAGGTGTGGGACAGCTCCATCTTCGCATTTTCTAAAGGAGGAACATACTTTGTAGGACCTTTGATTCCCTTTTTCTTTCTGAAACCACATATATTGTTGCCATCAACTTCATCACTGTCACTTTCAGATGTGTTCTGTAACCAGCAATAAAATATACAACCAAATAATATGCATGAATGAAACATGGCAATGGAGTACTACCACCAGCTGCATTAACCTTGTAGCACTTCCATTACTACTTGCTGATGGAGGTCTCTGTGGGCACTTATTTCGATTCTTAAAAGTTCTCACAGAATTCCATTTCTTACATTTTATTTAAAAAAAATCAGTGAAAAGGCTTTCATAATATAGTTTTTAGGCAGATTTAGAAGATTTAATATAAGACATAGTACACTGTGTGACATCATTCACCCAACATATGCACTTTAAGTGTGAAAAGAATGCATTTTAATAATTACATTTGAGTGTATTCCTGTTCATATTAGAAGTGTTTGTATTTATAAAGGAAATGTATTACCCTAAAACACAGAACAGTGGCAATTCTTATAACTCTGAAGATTGAGACCTGAAAATAAATGGTGTTTAAATTAATTTCAGGATCTAATTTGGACAAATAACTGAACTTGCAGAGCAGTGGTCAAAAGGAAGTATTTGGAAATATAAATAGGAAAGAACCTGAAGATGATGTTTGCCTTCATATATGACATAGATATAGTTTATATTGTAGTGGTGAGAGTAGATTTTATAATGGATGTAAACATGTGGAAAAGGTGCAAAAAGGGGCTACAAAAATTAATGTGCTTGCCATTATCCCCAAAAATATCAAGAACTGTCTGGATCATCATCCCTGCTAAGTATCCTGATCCAACTGCAAGTGTGGTCAATTGATGGTGACAGGGAAAAGGACAGAAAATCAAAACCAGACACATTTGAATTTAAAAAAAAAATCCCACAGATTTTAATATTGTGGGTGCTTAATTATTTCACAAACTGTCAAAGTAGTGATTGAATTCTCCATCTCATATCTTAAAAAAAGACTCCCTAACACAATTTAACCAAAATATAAATCACTCCATAGCCAATCATAAACTGCTATACTGCTTATGAATACCTACTCAAGCATGCATTTAAGACATATTAACAGTCCTTGGTTTGCTTGGATTGGGCTGGAATTAACACCTGTAAGGAAATCAAGGGATATCCTCTGAATGAAACCATTCTTTACCTTTTCCACAAAGGAATAATCTGTACTCTCTCCAATTTCTGAATTTCCAGAAGAAGGGATCTGCACAAAAGCAAAGTGAATGCCAGTCTGGGTAAGGCAAAAGAAATTCCTGTTGGCAGACAAAAGCACGTAGAAGAAAAGGCAGCAGCAGCTAACATGCACATGGAAGGAAATAATTACATGGCCCCCATTAAGGTCGTTAACAATTCCCTTTCTCTACGTTATTCCTCCCTATTTTCGCTATTTTCCCATTATGCTATTTTCCATCATTATCTATTCAAAAAGGCTTATGACTTCTCTCCTAACACAGAACTCACAGAAATACTTCCTTGCTCCAGTTTTCCATGACACTCTGTACGTGCAGCTACTCTGGGGGCTTGCCGGGACATCGCTGTTAGCGCAGCAGGCAGTTGGCCACCAGCTCCGCAGGGAGGATGAGCCACTCTGAGCCTGTAGCTCATATCTTGGCAGTGACGTGCTCATGATGCCCACTTGCAATCAAACACAGTGATTGACACATTCACAACAGAAATCCATGCTTACTCTGGTTTTAGCACTCAGTTTTTAATGAACCCATTTCTTCATCCAAGAGCTTTGGTTTATTCCTATAATAAACCCCATGATAACCCATAAAATTATTCTGGGTGTGTGCTGATACCCCTACACATTCATTCATGCAGAATAGATCTAATTCCTACAGCTCTGCACCATTAGGGAATAGAAATGTAATAAAACAACTCTTCTGAACGGCAAACTGGACAAAAACTGATTATTGTTCTGAATTATAATGAAGAATTTTAACACCTCTCTAAGTAATACAAGGAAGGGAATGAAGCTGGGGAAGAAAAATTAGGAATGGAGGATCAGTCTCTGCTAAATTAAAAACCACAAATAATCTTAAAATACTCATGGTCATAAATTTCTAGATATGTATAACTTTTTTTGAGATAACTTAGGGTTAGAGTTTCAGCTATAAAAACTATAGTAATAAAAAGATTTTGTCTTGCAATTAATTTATGAAAAATATTTACTTAAATATCTTTTGTGGCAGAGGCTGCCATCACTAAAATACATTGATTTCCGACTTCTGAAGTTTTCAGAATTCTTTGCCTTTCTTTGAATAACCCAAAACCAGTAAGATAACCATAACACTATATACATCTCTGCTATATAATGTATTTCTACTCTCTACCCTGATAACCACTACAAATTTTAAAGTAGGATGAAGTTTTTACCTGTTGTCCCTATGGCGTATCTCTGAAAAATGTTCAGTCAAATGACTGAAGGGAAGTTAAGCACATCCTTTTTTTTAACACCTGTATACTGAAGTCAGACAGAAATCATTTATCAAAAGCAAAATGTCAGAAAACTGCCTATCCACATAATTTGCCATTCTAAAGGATTTCGTGAACACAAGGTACATCCCCATATTATAATTCCTACCAAAATAAATTCCTCCTGAATAGACATGAGCAGGATGAGGACTGATCACTGGTAACTTTGTTAATTCTTTTGAATTAACAAATCTCTAATAACTGATGTATCAACAGTAGTTTGCAGAGAGTTTATTTTCCATGAAGAGATAGACCATGGTACTTCATTTCGGTTATAGACCCAAAGACATGCTGTGCCCATTGCTCTTTAACAAAACTCTTACAGTTATACAGAGAACAACCTATGCATTACTTTAGGTCCTCAGCACAAGGCACACCATAACTTTGTGCAGGAAAATTACTCTTTGTTTCTAAATAAACTCAGATATTTATGGACTTTCATTTAGAAATCATTCACTATGTTTTCTGCAGTGAAATAAACAGGCCTGTGTTTGTTGCAAGGTACCAATACAGCATCTCTTCATATTAAAGACAGTCATATGCATGAGCTATGACACAGCTGTACTTGTCCAGTAGTTTATGTGTTGCCTACTGTCAGAAAAGGCTTAGTACCTGGGCACAGAGAGGGGACCAACCAGGGACAGGACTTACGAATGATCTGTTTAACTTTTCATTTCTTGAAAAGTTTTTTATATACAGAAGACCGGGGCGGTTAAGTGAAATAGCATCTTGAAAGAGATACAGAGCAAGTGAGCTGGCTGCAAATCATTACTTAATTTCATTAAACCCTGTGTGCTGCTATGCTGAAAGGAAAGCAAAACAGTCATGACATTGATACGGCAAAAGTTCTGACTACTTTCAATTTCCTTCCTGAATGTTCCTACATTTTTGTTGCTTTTTGGTAACAGTACCAGGAGATACTCAGGCAACTTGAAAGTTATTTTACCCAATGTTTATTTCATCAGCATCTAATTTTGTGTGCTTATTTTCAAGTATTTACTGGCACCTCAAGTCAGAGGTCTTGGTAGTTTTGCAATTTGCTTCTCTGGTCTTAGCAAGTGAACACTCGGGCAGTGACCCAAATACTCCTGCCAGAAGAATTAGGTCCAAAATATAAACAGTGTTGGCCACCTTATGCAACAAATCTGAGATTTAGATTTTTCTTTCTAAAGTTTTATCTGATGTTATTTGCCACTGATAGGCTTTGTTACTCCCCCAAGGTCTGATTTCTGTTATGACTGCTTGTCCCAGTGCCTCTACTTGTGCTGGTACATCAGTCCCTTCTGCACTAGAGTTTGTGCCCAGTAGATTCTCAGACAGAGATGGACCAGCTCAAGTCCTGCAAGAGGCAGGAAGAGTGGATTAGACTTCATTTCCCTTTATGGATAATCTCAACTCACACAAATAACAGCTTTGCTAGTCTTCACTGTGTACCTTCTGTGTCACTTTGAATACACAAGAGTCTTGGTATCTCTGACTATCAACAGAGCATAAGGGCTACACTTATATATTACGGCAACATATTAAGGCACCATGCAGGTAGGAAGGAGAGAGAATAGAGGACAGTAGCAGGAAGCAAATATTTCTGCACTGTGCAGATGGAATTGCTTATTCTGCTTAATTACATGCCACTTCTGGATTCTACACTTGAAGGATATTTTATACCTTGTGGTAACACAGAAGATCAGTTTGTGTTCACTTTAGACATTGTTCAGCTCTGGAACATTAACTATACCAGGAAATACAGTACTGCCAAAAGGCAGTTCATCTGTAAACCTGCCAATCCAAAAGCTGATAGCATTGGAAATGTAAAGTGTTGCCTTTAGGAGGAGTAACAAATGCTGAGGTTTTTAGTGTGTGAAGTAGAGGTGAAAATTAAGGGCAATTCTTGACCTTTTGCCTTAAAAAGATTTTATAGGTGACTGAAAATGTATCTATGGTGTTTTATGAGGCAAATTTCAGAGGCTGCAGATGAGACCATCTATTTTTCTCTTACTTTTTTTTTGTGTCATGACTTCAGGCAGCACTGCAAACACTGTTGTGGTTTACAAACCTCTCTCAAAAACATACTGACAAAAAGAGACAGGAAAATGAGGAAAAGAAACTCACAGTAAAGCTTTCAACAGGCGAAAAAAGAGAGAAAGGAAGTTAGTTTGAAAGATGCTCTGAGTAACTGTAGACAAATAGCTGCATGAGGATTTCTATCACAGGAAAAGGTGAGACAAGGTGCAACTCTATCAGGAGCTTTAGTATATCTAATCAACAAAATAACCCAATGTTCCTACTACTGGCTATCCAAAAAAGTGAAGCAAGCATTCAATAAAATGCACTGGGTTCCCAGTCAAGTTTTTGTTTTTTGTTTCAGATCATTAATTGATTTTAGCCATTATTTTAACTGATTGATAAGAGGTCAAATTGTGATGAACTTCCTGAGTTGGTGCTATAGATTTTTCAAGAACAGAAGATTAATTTTGAAAAGAACATCAAAATGTCAGAAGTTGCTATAACTAAGAAGTAAAAAAGCATGTTTAATTTTTTTTCTATCATATAAAACACTGCTGAAAACCTGAAATGAAATGTTTCCAGTCTAAAAAAATCGAAAACTATTGTTCAAGTAATGTTGACATTATTCACACTGTTTGAATGTTTTTTCCAGTTCTAATTCAAAAGTCACAGTTTTCCAAATTATTGCAAATGATGTGAAACTCTAAATGCCAAGAAACTTTTTCTGTCCCACTCTGGCTGTTACCAGGTTACCGTTTACAGCTCCCCCCAGGCCGGTACATCAAGTTTATTTAAACTGTATGTGCAGTAATGAATTTCAAAAACTTGAAGCCAAGTCAGCAGGAGATGCTGTTTAAGACCTCACAAAACAGCACCCATAAAGCAAGCAGCCCTGTACTTTCCCTGCCCCTTCCCCTGGCATGTGCAAAGCATTGCCCCCAGCAACCAGACAGCAAAGGAGCAGAGGATGTAGAAACAAATTATGTACGTGTGAGAATTAATCAGCTCCACTGGAGTCACCAGAGCCACAAAGATTTAAACCAGGAGAGAATGTGGCCATGGAGTTGTACCAAGGACAACACAGACACTTACACAAGGAGTATCTCCAGGCACAGAGAGGGATTTTGGCTCTTGGGCACAATGCTAAAAGAATGCATGTGATGATAAACAGACACTGGTGGCTTGTAAGCTGAAAACATGAGGATCACAACACATTGTCAAGATATTGCTGTGACTAATTTCTCCCTCAGTGACCTTGTTTGATGAAGTGGCTCTTTGAGAGTGATTTACTGCTACAAAAACCTCCTAGTGAAGGATCTGAAAATGGCATAAATATTAGATACATCTGATTATTTTGCTGCTGGAGAACCTGAAGAACGAATTTGCCATAGGTCAAGGGATATGTGTGACAAGGTGAGGAGCAGAAGAAAAGTCTCCTTCCTTCTTTAAAACTTTTCAATATAGTCAAGAGTATTAACATCCTTCATGTGAAAATGGATGGAGTGAGGTTAGTTCACAATATTGTGCTACTTATTTGCAAATCCAATATTTGCCTTTGTCTGCTACATCCATTCAAAGCCATCACACTGCATATGCCATTTTCAGATGAGTTTCTCGAGGTCATTGATTCTCTTGCTGCCTCAAAGCAGCAGAGTTGTCCTTGTGGCAAGATTATTTGCAATTACTTTCCCTTGAACTATGCCACCTGCACTGTGTTTAAAAAAATATCCCTCAAGTAAGGCAGAGCCTCAAAATGCATAAGCTGATTCTGTCTTCGCAGTGATTTGGGACCACAGAAGTACAAATTCAGGACTAGAATCCGTTTTAAAATAAACTCATAGAAACTGAGCAGCTCCACTTAGGTCAGGAACCTAACTCAGGAGTGTCACTTTCTAATCCATGTCAGATCCTGGTTCACAAATCGTAGTGCTTTATTTTACGTTAGTGAAGTTAAAGTCAATCTGTTTTTCCAGTAATATTAATAGAATCAGATTTTAGACATGTATTTCTGTTACTTTTTATAAATTTGTAAGTTAAATCAATAGAAACTCAGAATGGATTAGAGTTGCTTCCAAGGCAAATGTGGGGTTTTTTCAGCTTAAACAAGAAGCCTTTCTTTGACCTGCATTTCCTTTAGAATTAAACCACGCTCAACATACATGCATGAAGAGTCTTGCCCATAATTCATAAGTAAGTATGCCCTCACTTGCGATCTTGAGGTGCATGGAAAAAGCATTTTATATCAGTATATCTGTTTGGAAATCATTCATGATCAATCTCTTACCTGCTGAGTAAGGTCTTCCTTTTTGTTCATGTCCACTTCATTCTAGTTCATGTCACCATTACAAATGGCCTAGTAAAAATCTAGCAGAAAGACATCCCATATTTATAGGGACAGATACAATAAAGGTTAGTTCAAAGAGAATTGCTGTAAAGTTCTTTTCCCAGAAGGCCATGCAGAAAATGAACTATGAAGAGCAACCCCAACGTGTCATGACCAAGAGCACTGCTTTCTGGAACAGAGTTAAAGTGGTACACTGACAAACACACATTATTAGCTTCCTGCCTGCCTTGAAACAAAGACAACTGAGCATAAAACTGTTTTGCTCAACTTTTCTCCTCACAAAAGGCTTTTGTCCTGGAACAAGCCGTTTCTGTTCTGGAACAGAAGCTATTGTTAGGCTCCTTAGAGGTAAAACCTATACTGGGCGTTACAACAGCAGTATGTTTTTGAGGCACATGAACAGGGATTTGACAGGCACAGCACACTGCAAGAACAGCATGCAGCATCAGCCTGTTATTTTAGATGCTTGCTGATTGTTAATGTTGGTGCATCTGGTTGTATTATAACTGGGGAAGGGTTTCAAAGATTAGATAGTGAAGCTTGTCTTTCTTACTTTTTTACTTATCAGGTTTAATATGAATTAAAAGGACTGTGTTTAACTGTCATTTCATTCATTCAAGTTATTTTAGCTGACATAATATTACAGGATGGCCATATTGTGTGTCCTTACAGCAACTCTTCCTGACAACCCATCACTCAATAAATTCAACTAAATATGGAGTTCAGATTGGCTTTTATCTATGGGAAAACTCAGGTTTGGCAATTTTTAATAATTTCAAAACAGTAAAATTTTAAAAAAATTTAAAAATTTGTTAAAATAGCAAAATAAAAGTAATGACTGTGCATTAGGAGTTATATTCACAAAAATCTTAGGTATTGACAGTCAAATACATAAATGTAGGTGTTCAAGCCCCAAACTGTGATTCTGAAAATCCTTCCTTTCCTTGGAGATACTGAAAGACCAGAGATCCTACCTTTGTGACTCCATCTGTGCAATTCCTGTAATTGCCCCATTCTGAACTGCCCCACTTGTCACAGAGAAGAGCATGCAAGTTTATTAGCATTCAAGAAACAGGCTTACTCATAAGACCTGACGTTTTGTCAACCAGACATTAAAAGAATCAACACCCAGTACTCAATAAGACCAAGCGTCTGCAAGACAGATGGGATGGAAGTCAGCGTTTTGCTTTCAGAATACTTTTTCCAAAAATGTTGGCCTCAGACTGCCATCATATAATAGTAAGCAAAATTGCACAGTTCCTTTCAATCTTAACATTAGCATAAGTGTGCTAAAAATGGTTTTATTTCCAGCTTATGCTGGCTAAAAAGCTGTATTTAACATCACTATTACTAAACATAGTTCCTCAAGCATGTATCATGTAGACTAATATTTTCATATCAATACATTCTTTGTGGCATCACAAGAAAGGGAGCCTCAGAAGAACAGCCCAGAAGGGTGTTTTCTAGAGAAGAAGCAGAGATTTATACAAAATGATCCCCTTATTTTAGAGCATAGAACTGATATCATGAGTTTGCATAATTATTTAATTTAAATATGCTGGGCTTCAACTACAATTTATCAAATACTGATCTAAAAATCTAGACACTTCAAAAATATCACACAGAACAAACATCACAAAAGCAATTACTTAATACTTAAACTACAGATACTTTGTATGCACTATGATGAATAAGTGGTAATGAGGAAGTGCAAACTGTTCATTATCCCATTAGTGGCTCTTCATAAGCTAGAAAAGAGACAGCTTGTCTGATGACAGACACTGTGGCAAACAACCGCCAACTCAGGAAGCACTTGGCTGGTGAGCTGAGGACAACCTTCGGGCTCACAACTTCACCATCATCACGGCTTAGAACTACTTCTGAGTCCAGCTACTGGTGTTAGGGTGGGTTTTTTTTACTGCTTGTGCTCTCCTCCCATTCAATTTGGTCCTTCAAAGGGGGAAATTTCTATATACTCTGAATTAACATCATTTTAAGCAGGAAAGAATCAGGCTTCGGGGTACCCACCAGGATTATTTTTTTTTCCTAACCAGTTATCTTCAGCTGTTAAATCAAAAAATGTTTCCCACAGTTTCAGAAACTTTCAAAATTTAAGTCTTACAGAATTCTTATAACATGTTGATTTCCAAACTGGTGCCAGCTGGCTGGTGACAACATCCACACTGTATAGTACTGTATGGATATAAAAAAATGGGTTTTGCCCAGACCTATCTCAGGAACTTTTGAGAACAAAGACTTCTTTTTTAGCTCCCCAGTTCCTAGGCTGGCAATTATATGGCCAACAAAAGGAGATATTCACTGTCTCTCCCACACCACCACAAACCTATAAAATTCTGTATTAACACCTAAAGGTATCTCTCAGGTAACATCTGGAATCCTAAAACAACTCTGGAGGATATCTTTCAAACAATTTTCAGATTCCACAGCTAGAAGAGGAATTCAAACTTTAGTACTTCTGAGGATTAAAATTTAACCCCAGCTTTATTAGCCTAATTACCTAGATCTTTTGCTGTGTTTGCACTACTGCACCGTAACTCCAGTATTCTTTAATTTTTATCTCCTCAATAAAATGTGTCCACTCTGAAAGTAAATTCTTCCTTATGTTGTCTGCAGGCAGAGAACACTCTGTTTTACTTGTATTCATGTGTGTTTATTCCTTTTCTTTTAGCAGATTATTCATGTTGTTCTTTTACTCTTCTTTCCTTCAATAAAGTATACTTACCTAGGGTACAGTAGAAATATGGTTAAAATCTACTTGTGCCTGAATAGAGTTAAATATATAATTCTGCCCCCTATACTGACTCCCTTAATGATTCAAAGCTGCATTAGGAGAAGTTCAAACTCAAAAGTAGGAAATGTTTCTTTACAGGGAGGGGATCAAGCACTGAACAGGCTTTCTAGAGAGGTGACCGATGTCCCAAGCCTCAAAGCATTTGAGAGGCATGTGGGCAGTGCCCTTAATAATAATGCTCTAACTCCTGAAGGGGTCAGGCAGTTGGACTAGTTGGACGATATATCCCTTCCAGCTAGAACTAATCCTATCCTATCCTATCCTAAATCATTCTACTCTAAATCTAACATTTAGGTGTTGCTAAATGGTGACAAAACTGCTTTATCTTCCTTGTTAAAATTGTTCTGCTTGACATAAACTGACTAAATAATCATTGGGTCAGATAGAGAAGAAATAAAAGCTTAGATCTATATCACTAGTGAGAGAGTCTCCTAGATGGAGCAACAGGTTTAATCTCTACCTTGGTAAAAATCATGTATTTTATATAGAGGGGTTTTTTCTATCTAGTTTTTCTGCCAGTCAGGTTTTGAATTCTATTAACATATAATAGATGTGGTGGGGTCCCTTCCCTCTGGATGATATTCTTTCAATACATGGGGTTTACATCATGATCTCATTCACACCAGGGGGAACCCAACAATAGCTACAGGATTTCACCAAAATTATTGGGATGACATTAGTAACTATATCCCAAACCCAACATTTCACTATCTTAAATACTCACATGAAAGCGGTGCATTGAGGGCCTTTCTTTTCTAGTCCCTAAAAGCTCTGCCCTGTGAGAAGTAAAGGAAAAGCAAAAAGTCATTCTATGTTTAGTTTTATTTTGACTGAAATTGTCTTCAAGCGAGCGAGAAATGTAAACTAGTCATAAGAATACGGGGGCAAACTGATCACAGCTGTAAAAATGTAAGACTAGTTGTATGAGTTTAACCAAAATTAACTTCAAAAATCCATTTGTTTTTCCTAGGTATCACCGGAATCAGAATACAGTTCTGAATAAATTCTAGAAATCAATAGTATGAGGAAATTTTCATGTTTTCCTGAACAGGGAACAGCATAGAAACAAGTTATGAACAACACTCAAAAATATTATGACAACTGCCACAGAAGATTTCCATGTTTTTGCAGCCCTATCGTGCCTGGAAAAGACAATTTAAGAATCTCTACTTTCATTTAAAATATATATTTCTACCATAGTTTCAAGGAAGCCTTGAAAACTAGCCTGTGTCAGAGGAAACAGAAGGGATAACAGAGTACTAAATTCCTAAGCTTTCAATCCTAGATAGTAATTTAACATCAAACAGAAAATAGTTGCCATGTTCTCTCATTACTTTAGGTGGCACCATCCTCACAGATTTATTGTTTATGTATAAGAGCTGCAAAAGAGTCACTCTGAGATTGAGTATTGAATACCTTGATAAAAGTAATTGTTTGATTTGCAACTAACAGGAATATCTTATGTTATTTAGACAAAAAGGAGTACTCTATTTCGGTATAAAAGATGTCTCCATTGCTGAAGAAAAGCTGCAAGGAACAGCTAGCAGGAAAGTAGAAATGCCAAGGGATTTACTAGTAAACCTTGCTTTGTAATAGGCTTATTATGGAACCTGCAGTGCACTCTCCATCTCTAAACAAGTTCTGTTCTCAGAAAAGTAATAGCTAAAACCCACTTCAACTTATTTAGCTAAGTTATGATAGTTTGCCAGAACTCATTCATTCTTCTCTTATTAATTGAGGAATTTCTCAAAAAATCTGACTGAGGTTTCCAATTCCATTTTGCAGTATTTATCACTATTTCACAGTGTGGTTCTCCAAGTGTTGAAATGAAGTTAGAACTTTTTTAACACTTTTAGAAATGAAACGGGAGGGGGCACAGGGGTGCTGAGTGGTGACAGCAACCAACAACAAATTCAGTTCAGATCAGCCTCAAATCATCTACATGTCAGGAGAGGTATGGACTTAGGCATGGATATTCAGTGTCTCTAGGCGGTGCTCAGAAAACAATGGAAATATGTAGGAAGATTCCCTGTCTCTGAAGGAAAATAACCCCCGTCATATATCTTAAGCACATTTCTGCTAAATGTTTTCACTCTGATGTACTTTACTCCTTTGTAATAGTGTTCCAGCTGTAGTCCTGTTTCTGTGCAGTTAATTTGCCATCACCGTTGAAAATCTCATTAGAAAGAAATTTTTACAAGACTCATGACACTATTGCTCCTTGTCTTGAGGAGAACTCTTGAAAGAGCTAAACTTGAAAGCTCAGTGTTCAGTTTCACCAAATTTGGAAAATTAGATGCAGTCAAACAGATAGGAATAGATGAATGGGAACTACCTAAGTATTACAGGACCCCAAAAGGGATATGTATTTCATTACCATTGTTCCATCTCCAATTTAACATACTAGCAGCTCACTAAATCAGTTTAAGTAACCTCTTTGTCATGGCCTGTGTAGTTAGGGTCAAATTTGTAAAGACAAGTAGGTGCTATTTGAAATTTTCATCCAGATGTCTTACACCTCTTATTGCTGATGATCCTTCAATACCAAATTTCACCTCAGTGTGAAGTCATGCCTTTTGCCAATGCTCACAGAGATAGGAGACCCAAACAGCCTGTGACTCAAATGTGAGTTAGATAAAAAAGTTGAGTATTTTTAAAGCTTTTGTGAACCAAACATGCAATTTCCGATACCAGGGAAAAACAGCCTCTGAATTCTATTACAGCTAGTGCTAGTTGGTAATGGAGAGCTTTTCATAAACTGTTAAGACTCGACCCAGTAATGACACATATCCTTCTACTCTGTTTACATCAACGTAAAAAAAGCTATGACAATTCAAAGTTGTGACTCAGGGTAGGTAAAAGGTATGTTAAAGTATGGAAGACCCTAAATATCTAGCCCTAACTGTGTCTTTGGATGACATTATGCAGTAGCCACGCATGTAGTATTAAATGCAGAATAGTATTTCAGTACCAAGCAAGACTGGACTTATTACAGGACATGCACACTCTGTTTTCTTGCTCATATTGCTGCTTCAGAGCTGAATTAAGGATGACTGATCTAATTATTAGGAAAAAAACAAAAAAAATAAAAACAAACCAAAAACTTGGCTCAAATAATAGCAACAAAAGTTAGAAAACATTGCAAAGGAACTGAGTATGCTTTTTCTATTGCTCTCAAGGAAACTACATTGGTTAAAGTGTTTTCAAAGATGTGCAGCAAAATCTTGCTGAAAATACTTCTAGACAGCAAGGGTTATCAGGTCACTCTTAAAGTGCCTTTCTGAGTTCTTTCCTAATGCCTCTAGGAGCCTTTACAAAGCAAATATATTGAGATTTTCAGTCAATTGGGGAACGGAAACACATAGCTGTCTAATGCATGGTATTTATAAAAGTTACAGGTAGTCTGGGTATGTTTTCAGTAGAGCAAACCATAGTAGTCTTGGAAAACAGATTTACTCCTACATACCTATGTATATCTTAAACAGTTACTGAGACAATAGTTGTGTCCATACCTAGGAGGCAGAGGAAAGAATCAGAGGCTTGTTCTGTAGTGCATATTCCTGGGACTGTATCTGCAACTGTGAAAAAGAGGCTTGGCCCTAAAAAGACAACTGTTATCAGTTAAAAGTAGCTAATATGTACAGCAGCACATATTGCAGTACAGAATATAGTGAATGTTTCTTCTTGCTGCAATTTCACACATTTACGTGAGCCAGGTAATAACAGTGGATTTCACAAATGTCATTTATCATTTGTCACAGTGCTTTAAGCAAATATCCTTGAGGTTGAGCCACTGAACTAAATACTCATTATCTATAGGAGAAAAGGAACTGGACACAGTGAAGCTAAATGTGCTGCCTCTGATGCCTTCTAATACACATAATTAGTGTTTCTACTCTAACCACTGAAAGATCACTGGGTCATGGCTATACAAATAGAATTATATATTGTCATTACTAATCCATGAGGATAATTTAAACTGTAACAGATGTCCAGACAGTGGTATGGAAACTTTCATGTGCACAACAGATCAATGGATTGAAGGTATATCATAGAATTGGTCTGGGAGTCTCTGATAGTGCACTTGTGGCCCATTTCCCTTCTGTACCTGTAGTGGACTGCATTTTGTACATGCTCACATGCCAGGTGGCATTTCACTGTGCAGTGAGGTTCCACAGGCCTGGAACCTTTTCTAATAAATGGTTTATATATACTGGACCCATTTTGGAAGGCACAAATTATTAGACATAAAAGCATTAGCCAAGCAGTTCCATTCAGCCTCAGGATCCAAGAGCTGTTCTTGATCGTATTTATGTGCTGATTTACATTTAGTCTGACAGTCCAGTGTGGGAAAAAGAAGTAGAGATGGTATAGCACATAAGAGGCTATCAAATGTGTGGCTTCTATGATCTCTGCCATCACCCTTTGGAAGAATTCAGTTGCCAGATCATTTTTTGCAACTCTGATAAGAACAGTGAGGGACCATGTGCCATAGTCCAGAGGTCATCAGTTAGCATACTTTCAATCCTGTAAGCTTTTTTTTTAATAAGTTGAACAACATTGACATAGACTGGTAAATAAAGGCATTGTGTAGATTTAATTTCTGATTGATCTTCCTCACTGCTGTATCAGGCCAGTTCACACCTAACATGCTTCTCTCTCCTCCAAACTAATTAGTTACGGTTTCATAGGCAAGCTCTTCTTTCCCATATGCTGTCCAGAGGTTCAAACTTACACTCATAAATAATTCCCTCTACCCTGTAGCTATTTTTAATGATGAGTGAATACTTTTTGTAGACACATCTTCAACAAGTATCTGACCATCCTTGCAAATATAATCCAGAAAGGGTGTGAGGAAAGACTGCCTACCTGCTTAGATGAAGAGGTGCCAAATCACCACTTCTTTGCTCCTGATTCAGTGTAATTTAGAAGACAAGGGTTTTTTCCCGTGATCTGTATAGCACATTGATCTAGTCAAGCATAAGAACTCTAGAGGTAGGAGGCTGAGGCAAAAGTCATTACAAAAAGAGCAAAGAAGAATCTGACCCACATTTCAGTGAAGACTCTAAGGTGAATGGCACGAAAGAAGTGCTCTGCAATTCTTTCTTTTGACAGCCAAGCACTATTCTATGTTGCTTCGCCTTCTAGGTAGAGAAAGCCAAAGAAGTGTTACAGGACATGGAAAAATTTTCTGAGTTCCACCAAAGTCAATGACAGAAGCATATTTACTCTGTGAGAAAAGTACACATAATATACCTGGCCAGCTGAGAGTAAAGCAACAGCCTAAAGTAACAAGTTTGAAATGATCTGTAGTTTCTGTAGAAAATAGCTAAAAAGTCTAAAGCTACAGCTTTCTCACAGCTGTCCTGAGCTTCCAAGAGTTGCAATTGGCATAATTATTAAAACTGGGACAATTTTCACAGGCATGAAGGAAACCTTATTTTTTACATGAGAGCTACCCCTCTGCCAAACTTAAAACACCTGCAGGGTTGTGCTGGGGAATTTTACAGAATAGACCTCAAAGTATTAACATGAGCAAAGTGGCACTTTGTTCCTAAGTTCATTTACTGAAGGAGCTGAATTATTTGGCTGAAATGTTATGGAATTCAGCCAGAGGCACAGGAAAGATATGAAACAGTTTGGCTTAAACGTGGTGCTTTAAAAAGGTATAAACAATTAAAATCAGTATTGTATAATTGAAATGGAGGCTGTTTTCCCTGATGTCTTCAATGGTGCATAATAAATGGTGTCGCTTGCACCATGTGTAACAGATATAGAGAGCTCTTACCCTACAACTTCTCATTCCATTATTGCAGCAGGGAAAACAATCTTTTAATAGAAATACCAAAACAGTTTAAAAGGTCATTAATGACCCATTCTATACAATATTAATTTATTCTCCACCTAGCATTCCATTTTAAGTAGAAGCTCAAGAAGCAACCAAGAAATAAACATCATCTGAGGGTATTCCTATCATTATTCTGTGGACATTTAGGATATCTCCAAAGTAGAACACAGTCCTCCCAATCCCTGAGAGACAAGAAAAGATCTGAGAAGTGAGAGGTGCATATCAGTCCTTCCTGTATGCCAGCTCAAGCTAACAAGATGTACATGCCACTATGATTCAGCAACAACAAACCAGCAATTTCCTGCGGGTTTGGGCATTTGACATTAGAATGACTCATTGTCCATATGGAGAGCCCAGGAGTCATTTGCACAACTGCACCAGAGCATTTTTAAAAGAATTTAGGAGAAACAACTACAGTTTCCAAGGTGTCCTTTTTCTTATAACTTTTTTGGTTATTGTAGTAACCATTCTGTGATTGTTTCAATGAGATACAGCTGCAGTTATGATTCCACAACTCTTACGAAACAGCCTTTTATCTCATCTTAGAAGTTCTTATGGCATCATTTTTCTGCTAAATCACTGATATATGGCAACACTAAATAACTAATACACAAATATTTTAATAGAGGGGTCGCCACTGAATTGTGGTGAAAGGGAGCTGATCCATATCCTACAGGCCTGGGCATTTTACATGCCTGCAGATCACACTTCACCCAGTGAACAGCCAGCCTTCAGCGCTTGAGCAACCCCATACTTCCTAGCACAACCACACAGTGGGCTCGAGGACCTCCTTGCTCTGAGTGAGGAACTGAAATTAAAAACACATGCTAAAATGCACACGATCTCTTCACACCTGCTTTGAAAGGAGGCCACAGCTATCCATCCGCAGCCAAGAAGTCTCACACGGAGCACAGATTCATTCCATAGAGGAATCACTGTTAGTCGTAAGGGCACCTAAGCACTAGCACATGAATTAATATTACCACAAAAATAACAGACCCTTATTGTCCAAAGGTCACCTACATTAAGCTTTGACATCAGTGATGTGAAAAACAAACACAGGTTCAAATCTTATGATGGAGGTTCCTAAGCTGTTGCGTAACAAAAGCTTTCACTCACCTTTTCAAACCAACAGATAAGGAACTAACTTCAAAACTAATATTTGAAAATAATATTACTTAAGTTGAAAGTTCTTTTGCTGTCATTTATTATTTCAGCCATACAGCTATGGGACTGCAGCTGGTATGTGACCATCCACTGGGAAATGCAGGCTGAGGAACTGAGGTCTGACATTGGAAGTTAGGAAATATCAGATAAATTATTTCCTGGTGACCTTTATTCTGTTCCTTGCACAACTACATTGCAGTACAGTCTTTAATTGTGCAATCATAACCTATTCTTCCCCTCTTTTTTGCCTCCAACATTTATGTAGAAAATTAATTCCCATGGTAGTTAAATTAAGGTCTGAGGCAACTATTGTTTATGGTGATCCCCAGCTTCTGTGCAGCTTGATCTTTCACTGTAAACTATATTTTTGTAAACTATAATAAACTATATTTTTGCATAAACTATATTTTTGCATAGATTTTTTTTAGTATGTGATTTTTATATAAACAGATAACATCAAAGTTATCTGGATTTGAATGTCTTTTTTGAGTGTCTCTTTTGAGTATCTTTTCCCACAGCTTTGCAGGTGGCTAGCATAGGCACTCTGCTTTTTGCACATTACAGACTTGAACAACAATATGCAATGTTACGTGAGAAGTTTCAGTGCTTGCTTGATTTGTTTCCAGAAGAAATTTTTTTTTACTGAACACTAACATGCAATAATTTTTCCCGTGGGAGGTTGAATTTTCACTGAAAATCGTGAAAAAAAATGAGATATGAGCAGATAATCTGCAGTTCCCACAAGGCAGGAGAGTAGCATTCCACATAAAACCCCCACAGTTTTAAACATAAAAGTTTGAGGTTGAATATTGATGAGGTCAAGGTCACACCTGCAGCACTCAGTTTTTCACTGGAAAGCCAATACTTTCTTCAATGGAAGAAAATGAATCCTCCTACTAATTCTGCTTCCAAGTGGTAGTCTGCTTTATTTGAAAATGTTACTAGGCAGTGGCAGAACAGCAGAGAACAAATGAAACAAAAATCTCTTTTCAGTATACTTTAACTTACAGATGAATTCTAAGAGAAGAAACTGTTTCTGGTTTTGCTTACTTAGCCTGTATTGGCTCCTGTCTTTATAGTTATGAACTTTTAGAAGTGGGATGAGTTCCCTGAGGAACACTGTGTTTCTGTCCCTGCCAGTCAATGGCTCCAACTATCGAAAATGCACCTTTCTTTTTTTCCTCTTGGCAATGCATGATATTTGCTGTTCATGTTTAATGCCTATTTAAAACCATCTTTTCCAACATGTCACTGATCATACCTGAAAGCTTTTTTGCATTGTCCTGAGGAAGTTCTTTCATTCTGATCTAATCTATGGATAACTACTACAAGCCAGATCTCAGGTTTGCACTTTAGTGAACCATGTGATTCAGCTGTCATGGTTACATCTATTCTGGTCTGTCCATACTTCCAGCCTGTGTTTCTGAGTTTGTCTACAGTGTGTGGTTGTCTGCGTTCAGGAGGATGTTCTTCATTTTGGCTCATAACTAAGCCTAAAGCGAGAACATAATAGAAACAAAATACTTGGGGATTATGATGAAAATAAAGCTTTCTTAGAGGTCATTAACCTGTGACCCTCTTTAATCAGTCAAGAAGATTCGATGCTACCATGGAATATGGGAAATATTTGAGACTTATAAAGTTTTATTATGATATAAACTTTTGGCTGATGGGTTTTTTATGAAATTCTTTTATGAATATTTAGGAGAACAGATTTTTTACTACACAGCTCTGAGACTTTGTTATGGCTTGCACCAGACATCCTGTGCCTGGAGCTAGTAAATAGCTGCAACAACAAAATTTAAAAAGCAATACTGTAGATTCCTATGGAAGTCTTCCTTTCCAAAACCCCTTCATGCTACTGAAATGTCTTTTGCTCCACTAAAATCGGAAGTTTTATGAGAAGTGGCTTGTTATAGATTATCTATACTATCTCAGTGCTGTATTAGTTTACGGGATAGGGAACCCACAGCACACAAGAGGCACCTCTAGCTAATCTGTTCAAGAAATTGCAATTAATAGTTGTTTTGCTTGTCTGGATCAAATCCAGTACTGTGCACTGAAATGACTCTTTCAGACAATCTCTGTTGCTTTGTGAAAAAAATTCTTAAGAAAAACATTCTTTTTTATGGTATAGTTGCAAGTTCGGGTTTTTTTTATTATGGCTTTCATTTTTATTTTTATGAAAATAAACATATGCATGAAAACAGGATTTTTATTCTTTGAGAATTATTTATAACATTACCAGATTTTTGCATTAATTTAATGATTGTTATATTTGAAGCAATAAAACATCTGTTATTTACTACTAACTAGTTACTCTCTACCATAATACTACAGAACAAATGAATTTTTTTCTCCATGAACATCATAAAGACATACGTGGCACTGCAGTAGACTGTCATGAAAAATACTATTGTCACACACATGTTTATGATAATTTCATGTGGAAGATAAATGAGTGTGAGCAGTTGAACTTTACTCAACTGTTTCTAATAAAACTGAGGAAAAACCAGCACATCACAAAAACTTACTGACCTTTGCTGCTTTCAGACTACTGTTGTTTCCTGCAGTCCTGCTTTGCAATTTTAATGCCATGTGTAAGTGAATCTAAGGCGCAGAAATATGGATACTTGTAGAAGAAACCAAAGGAAAAAAATATTTTAATAACTTACTTGTTTCCATTTTGTTGCACAAGTCAGTGCAGCCATTGCAAAACTGCCATAAGGAAAGAAGCATTTTTGGAGATTAATTTTCTATGAGAATAAATCACATTGTTAGTTTTTCGTGAGCAAAATAACATAATGAAAATGCCTCCATCTTTGACATTTTTGTGACTAATGAAGCTTCAGACACTTAACATTAATTTACAAAGGCATAATACTGTAATCAAAGCTACCACCTCTTTAATCTTCACTTTCTCATAATCAAGGTCTTGAATCCAGTATTTAATTTTCAAGTACAGTCTTTTATTTTTATGAATACAGACTAAGTGCTGTTAAGGATGTAAGAGGAAGTAGGGCCATATCATATGTCCTCAGTATGATGCTTCCTATCTCTCAGCACAGGCATAACTTAATCACCTTAAAAGAAACCCCATTTATAGATGCTTGAAATCCACAGGAAAAATGGATCATGTTACAAAATAGTGTTTTCTTTACATTTATCAGTACATCCCATTACATATAAAGCAAACATTTCATAATTCATGGTCTTTCCTTTTTTCTTTATTACAGCAGGATTTCCATTTGAAGAATTTCCACATGATTTAAAATATCTTTCAGACTTTTCAAACAATTCTTCAAAAGCTTACCAAACTCCACATCCACAAGTCTAGTTTCAGAGGCATCAAAAGGATCTTCCAATTAATTCTTCCTTCCCATGCTTCTATGTGCTTGAAAAACTAAAATCCTTTTTGTAAAAATCTCCAACTTCTTTTTGTACTGGTCCTCTGAAATTTACCTGCCTAACAGTTCTGCCTGTCAGACTTGAAGACAGATGATAAAATTACTGCAGAAAAACAGTTCTTTTTCATAGAAAAACCAAACCAAACCAAAAACAAAAACCACACAAAAACCAACCAACCAACCAAAACAACCCTGAAAAACAAACAAACAAAACCCAAACCAAAAAACAAACAAAGCAAAAAAAAAACCAAACCACCAAACCCATATTTAGTCCTACGGGAAGGTAAAATTTTGGAGCACTGAAGTGTCTGCTTCTGAATGTTTTTACTGTCATGTAAATTAAATCTTCTTGGCCTGTCTCTGATCAATGTACCTTCTCTAGAAAGTCTCCTGCTGCTGGTGTTTGCAAAGGTTAAGTTGCCTACCAAGTTTAAAGGTCATAGCCAAGTCACCAAATTGTGCTTTCTGGCTGTTTAAGCTGTGGGACAGTTTCCAGTGAGCAGGTCTGAAAGCACCCTATCTAACTAAATCTTTATCCAGCTCTGGGAATACCTCAGCTATCACCAGCCTCCACCTAAAGGCAACCTGGGCACCTAGTCCAGGACATGGTCCCTCTGGATACCTGCAGCACCCCAACCTGTGCTGTGGGTCCTTGCAGGGAGTGCTTCTACCCCCTTGATCAGATATAGCTGAAGCCTATGCATATATACGAAGAAAGAATTTTCTTAAAACAGCTTTTCAAGGCAAACACAATTTCTGCAAAGTCTGCATGTTCCATGAAAAAAAAAATCTTCTAATGAAAAACACTGAAACAGGATAATTCCCTTTATAGTGAACATAAAGTTGTTCTTTGCTACATAATGAACCCTAATGTTGTCAGCAGCAGCCTTGTGATCTAGAAGCAATTATTCCCTCTTGTCTCCTATGAAGCTTCCTGGAGAGACTCCATTTCCCATGATTACTGGAGACATCCTTTACTAGAATGAAGAATGGCAGTTTTTTATCAGAACATAGATTTCACCCAACGAGTTTTTAATTCTATTCCTCTTTTCCTCCCTTATTAGACCATATTTATGATGTGGAGGATTGAGACATCCAAGGCTGAAATTCATTCAGACTTTGCAAAGTCTTCAGAGGTTGTTGGGATTTTGAGATCCATGAGTTGCAGATCTATGTACCTTTCCTACAGTAAATTCACAGCATCAGTTGAGCACCCTGTCAGCTTTAAAGATCCAAGTGCTGCCCTAATCCTAAAGCCTGGATATAAAGTAGAAAGCATACAACACATTTTCTGTGTCTTCAGGTTTCAGCACACCACCTAATGGGAAGTCCTGGATCCACTTACAGATATGGTGGTCGGAGGCTGTCTGGGGCACAGTGACCATGAAATAATAGAGTTTTCAATACTCAGGCATGCAAAGAGGGCCATCAATAAAACTTCTACCCTGGACTTTCGCAGGGCAGATTTCAGCCTTCTCAAAAGACTGGTTCAGAGGGTACCTTGAGAAACAACCCTTGAAAACAAAAGGATCCAGGAGAGATGGACATGCTTCAAGAAGGAAATCTTGAACACACACAGGAGCAGGCTGTCCCAGTGTGCTGAAGGGTGAGCCAGCAGGGAAGAGGGCCAGCCTGGCTGAAGAGGAAACTTTTAAAGGAAATAAAGGGATAAAAAGAGAGCTTACTGACCATGGAAAAAAGAGCTGGCTACTCACAAAGAGTTTAGGAATATAGTTAGGGCATGCAGAAAGAAAATTAGGGAGACAAAGGCACACTTTGAACTCAGTCTAGCCACTTCTGTTAGGGATAACAAGAAGTGCTTCTATAAATATATAAATAGCAAAAGGAGGGGCAAGGAAAACTTCCATTTTTGTTGGACATGGGGGGAACATAGTCACCAAAGATGAGGAAAAGGTTGACGTACTGAACACCTTCTTTGCCTCAGTTTTCAACAATAAGACAGGTTGTCCTAAGGACAAGTGGCCCCTGGAGCTGGCAGACAGAGACAGGAAGCCAAATAGCCTCCCTGTAATCCAGGAGGAAACAGCGACCTGCTGACCCACTTGGATCCTCACAAGTCTACGGGACCAGATGGGATCCATCCCAGGGTGATGAGGGAGCCAATGGAAGAGCTCACCAAGTCCCTCCATCCTTTACCAACAGTCCTGGCTCTCTGGGGAGGTCTCAGAGGATTGGAAGCTGGCGAATGTCATGCTGATCTACAAAAAGGGCTGCAAGGAGGACCTGCGAAACTACAGGCCTCTCAGCCTGACCTCAGTGCCTGGCAAGGTTATGGAGCAGATCATCCTGAGCGAAATCACACAGCACCTACAGGATGGACAAGGGATCAGACCCAGCCAACATGGGTTTAGGAGGGGCAGATCCTGTTTGACCAACCTGATCTC
>JAWMRA010000113.1:89651474-89672303 GCA_035584735.1 Pseudotriccus pelzelni | reverse complement strand
CTGGGGTTGTTTAGCCTGGAGAAGAGGAGGCTCAGGGGAGACCTCATCACTCTCTACAACTCCCTGAAAGGAGGTTGGTCTCTTCTCCCGGGCAACCAGCAGTAGGACAAGAGGGCAGTACCTTAAGCCCTGCAGGGGAAGTTTAGGCTGGATATTAGGAAGAAATCTTTTACAGAGAGAGTAATTAGGCATTGGAATGGGCTGCTCAGGGATGTGGTGGATTCACTGTCCCTGGAGGTTTTTAAGATGAGACTGGGTGTGGAACTTAGTGCCATGGTCAAGGTACCATGGCAGTGTTGGATCAATAGCTGGACTTGATGATCTTGGAAGTCTTTTCCAACCCAGCTGATTCTATGATTCTGTGATAGCAGTCACACAATTACCCCCATTTTAAAGAATTCATGATTCAGCAGCCACAGAAAGCCAGCAGAATATTTTGACCTGCAGGTGAGGCAGAAGAATACCTCTGATGGGAGGAGCCCACCTGCCATTTTTACTGCTTAGGCGGATTAATGCAGAGAATGGTATCAAATTTGGATGGGCTAGATAGATGGGCCAAGACCAACAGGACGAGGTTCAAAAGGCCAAGTGCCAGGTCCTGCTCTTTGGCCACAGCAACCACAGGCAGCACTACAAGACTGGGGAAGAGTGGCTGGAAAGCTGCCCAGTGGAAAAGGACCTAGAGGTACTGGTCCCCCTGAGATTAGTGCAGTTGGTTAGAGCACGGTGCTATTAACACCAGGGTTCTGGGTTTGATCCCTGTATGGGACATTCACTTAAGAGCTGGATTCTGTGATCCTTGTGGGCCCTTCCAACTCAGAATATTCTGTGATTCTGGTCAAGAGCTGGCTGAACATGAGTCAGTAGGGTGCCCCAGTGGCCAAGAAGGCCAAGGGCATCCTGGCCTGTATCAGCAATAATGTGGCCAGCAGGACTAGGGAAGTGATTCTTTCCCTGAACATCTGTTCAGTTTTGGGCCCCTCGATTCAGGAAGGACCGTGGCGTTCTGGAGTGTGCCCAGAGAAGGTCAATGAAGCTGGAGAAGGATCTGGAGCACAAATCTGATGAGGCTTGTCTGAGGGTGCTGGGATTAGCCTGGAGAAAAGGAGACTCAGGGTAGACTTATTGCTCTCTACAGCTGCCTGAAAGTAGGGTGTAGCCAGGTGGGCATTGGCCTCTTCTTCCAGAAAACTAGTGCCAGGACAAAATAACATCATCTCAAGCTCCACCAGAGGAGGTTCAGGTTGGACATCAGGAGGAATTTCTACAGAAATTCAGAAAAAACATAAAGGGTTGTTAAATAATGGAATGGACTGCCCAGGGAGGTGGTGAAGTCACCATCCTTGGAGGCCTTCAAGGAATGATTGGACATGTCACTTAGTGCCATATTGTAGTTGATGTGGTGATGTTTGATCAAAGGTTGGACTTGATATCTTGGAGGTCTTTTCAAACTTATTGATTCTGTGAAATGCAACTCCTTTCACTCTTTAGTCAAACTAATCAATAGTTCAGTAATATCCACTTACCTTCTTAAAGAGTGATTCGTATCAACAGCTGAAGTGCCACATATTGACGAGTCTGACTCATCACTACTAGTCATTGGTTACTCACACTAATACTTTTGCCACAGCCTCATATGTCCCTCCTCAGCACCTTCCCAGCATCTGTGGGCACAAGCCAATGTTTTCTCTCTGAGGCAGGCTGGAAGACTTACTGGCTCTTCCATGAAAGAGGAATTCTTGCCCCTATAGAAAAGCCAGTCACAGCTTTATCACTCCTTGAAGCTGAGTGTACACTCAACTGATCTAAAAAAGTGTTGGAAGATTCTTGAGAATTGGAGCTGCTGGCAAGGCAAAGAAGTGGCAGTCACTCCCCGCTGCCTCCAAGAATTCACATTCTGCAACAGAGATTTTCCTCTCATTTAAGCCTTAAAACATTCCTGAGAGGAACAGTTTGTCCTCAAGTTGGCACAATGTTGCATTAAACATTTGCCACTTACTGTTCTGCAAGCTGTTAAGCTTCCTGTGAAAGCAGTAAGATACCACAGAAGCACTCTTTTGTAAACAGAGTCCTACATCATTTTATTTAAATACTGTGGCAGTACTTTCTGGGAATAAAACAAGGGGAAGTTGCATCACTATGTGGTCTGCAAATGAGGCAAGAGGAACTATTAGCCTAAATTAACACTGCAAAACAAATTATATTCAACCAGGAAGTCTTTTCCAAGGGAGAGCGTGTAGTAAAGAAAAAAATACAACTTTAATTCTAAGCATAGGACATAGGATATACAGATAAAAAGAGAGGAAGGGTGTAATTTGAGAGTAGTCCTGACACACAATTACAATGTAAAATAAAGAGAAGAAGAAAACAAATGAAAATTGCAGTACACTCTGAAAAATGGCATAGAAATAAAGGAGAAATGTACTTATTGCAAAGATTCTGGGCAACATTCCATGTGAGCAAGAAGTCCCTTCTTTTCTAACTGTACAAGGACATCAATATCATATTTGGTAACAAGGATCCCTTGCTTTGCTAAGGCCATTGCTATAGCCTTACTCACTGAACTGTAGAGATCATTTGAAGTCTTGAATCATACCTCTATTTGCTTTACAAGCTCGTACTGCTAACAACCCAGTTACAACACAAGAATTAACAGATAAACACAGATGAACACCGTTCAGTGAATCTAGGTGGTCCTTTCTAGCCTAGCATCTCCATAAAAATGGGAAAACACTGAAACTTTCTTGTTCACCATGATAGACGCTGTTTGAAAAACACCTGCATCCTAACCACCAACATTTGCACCCTAAAATGCAGTTTTTGCCCGTTTCTGTTTTTCAGAGTGGATCTCAGTAAATGTAGCAGAATGAGAATCCTGTACTTATCTGTATCTCTGCAAAAAGTGATCACGCTGAACCTGCTGTAGAGGTGCCAAGTAAACAACTTGCTAGAATAAACCAGTTAAAGTACTACACTACTTTACAGAAGATTAAACATGCCCAGAACTTCTCTGATACTGAAACTGGCTAGACCAGAATGTCCTAGAATTGACCAGAATGTCCCGAATGTCAGCACTAGCGATCACTCTTTCTCTCAAAGCATGGTAAACTGCTTTCAAACTACCTAGAGGGAACAGTGTTTGTTCTGTACTAACTCCCAAGTAGTGCCCAAGAACTGCTGGGAGCAGTCTGAGCTGATCCAGCCTAAACCTGGGACAAGGTTAATGATCTAACACTACAGATGACTGAGTTTATTGCTTTGGAAGATCTAGTGCAAGAGACACCTTCTGTGGCACTAACCGCAAGTAAGTCATGAGCAAGAATTAATCAGAGAACAATGGTGCTTTCAAGGATTTACTGCAAAAGCACATTAATTGGACTGCATCCCTGTAGGTACCTGAGGCAGGAAACAGATCAATACTTCAGAAAGCAACCCTTGTTCAGCAGAACACTGCTTGGATGGACCAGCTCAGGATTGTAAGCACAGAAACTATCTTTCTTTCGTCTGTTTCTACAGGAAGGCAGTTGAGTGCTGCAGGGGGGAAGGCTGAGGAGGAATACAAGGGCATCCCTATTTACAGACAAGATTGCACCAGGAGTGCCTGACTTACATAAAAAATTTGTTCTCTTGTTTCTGTAAGCAATCTAGCTAGACCACAAATACCATCCTGAGTGCTCATGTGAAAAGTACTTGCAAGTCATCTTTCTGAGAATATGTTCTGAAAAACAGAGCCCAGGGCTGCGACATCAACCACTGATCTCAGTGTACCAGGACTGGTGAATCATGGCTTGCATAAACCAGCAGGATTTGAGAAGTCCTTCATAATCAATCCAGTAAAATTTATTGTTCTTAATTTGCAATTAAATCAACCTAAATTGACATAATAGGGAGAATCTGACTCTTAGCCTACTTATAAGTGTATTTTTAAATCTTATTTATTAAATAAATGCATCTTCTGTTTCTGAAATGACAAAAATGAGTATGCCTTTTTTTAAAAATGAAGCGATGCTTCATTTCACCCACTAAAGGAACCAAGCCCTAGTTTATTAGTACTTAGTCTGTGTCTGGCTGAGAAACAAATCGATACCCTTAAATCCTGCCTCAAATGAACTTTTGTGCAAAGTTGTGTCTTACAGCAAGAGTGAGGATCTACATCAACACACTGACTCAGATCCTGCCTGAAACCACAACTGGGTTTATGTTGCTGTAAGAGAGACCAGAGTTTGGCCCCCTCTCTCTTTCTATTTTTTTTCTTATACAAACATCAACTCTAATTCTAGTCTGGTCTGCAGGATAAGCCCAAAACAACTTCTCCTATGTCAAGGTAGCTGGCCTGGGATGACACCTGTATGGGGCTGCACTGCGCAGTACGCTCAGCAGCGTAAGGACTATCGCTAGGCAACAAAGGTAACCATGGATACCTGTATCCCCGGTGGCCCTTGGGTTTCCGAGATTAGTCATTCATCTGGAAAAACACTTTAAAAAAATAAATAAAAATTAATGTGTTACAATATAACACTGTCTCTGCATAAATATTGTTGTAATGACGAGACGCAATTTCATAGACCTTACTTTACTGGGACCTGTTTGCTCCACCTCAAGACTTGGAGAACTCTAGGTGATAGAATCATAGAATCACTGAATATTTTGGATTGGAAGAGACCTTAAGGGTCATCTAATTCCACGACTCCTGTCATGGGAACCTTCCTCTGGACCATGTTACTCAAAGCCCCATCCAGCCCAGCCTTGAGCACTTCCAGGGATGGGCCACGGTTGTTCACTTTCAAATATTTCAGGCTGCAGCTTTAATGACACAACCAGACCTCTGGCCAAGGGTCACATGTTTTAAAGCCCTTCATTAGGGAAATACCACAGAGCTTTAAATGCTGCAAAAAAAGCAATAGAGTTCCTTTACATATAAATTGCCCAGTGAGATTGACAGTCCCTTCCCCAGAAAGGTGACATTAGTATTGAGTTGGTATGAATGATTGCTTGCTGATTAACACCAAAGTTGCCAGTAATCAGATGCCCACAACTAATGGTCTCCCACATGTTGTCTTTCATGTGCTGGAGATTTCTGATTACCAAAGGCATCCCAGAGAAAAGAGCATCCTGGAGGTAGCAGAGTCAAAAAGAAACCAGGGTAACCAGCACCTTCCATTCAGCTCTTGCAGGAATGTGATTGTGTAAATACAGACACATGATTTTAACAAAGTCAGAAAACCTTCAAAATCCTTGGCAGTCCAAGGCCACTACACCCTGAGCAAGATTCCCTCCTAATTCCAAGACTGGGAACCCATTACACCCTACACTTATGTGCCTCACAGCACACATCACCTGAGATACTGGTATTACCAGTCTCTTTCCTACCACTTCTTTCACCTAATACTAAATATCTGAGTCAATAAAATCAATCTCTAGTTAGTATAGGCATTCACAGTAGCATGGATGTGCCCTTGCACAAATGGTATAATCAAAGTGATTAGCTCAGTCATTCCCTGTAGGGTCTTGTAAACAAATTATTGATTCTTGGGTATTTGAGGGATGTTGATTAGAATTAGAGTTTACAGCAACAGCTCTACTTACTTCATCAGAAGAAACTGTAGAAACATATCAAGGAGCTCAGCTGATAATTAAAAAGTAATCTTTCGTATCATCTGTGATATGCTGGCTACTTTAAATATGAATATAAAGAAATAAGTAAATGAAGTAATGATAATACATAAGCTGTATATATTACCTATCTTGCCTTAATTAAAGTAGTTTACTTTGTTTACCATTGGAATGAGGCAGGCCCTGTGACTTACTTTAATCTGCTTATTCAACTTCTTTATTAAAATCATGCTTTTCAGCTGTAATTGCTAAGCCAAATAATACACAGTGTGAGCAAAAAGCTTATGAAAATCTGTATAAACTATTTTGATCAGTCTTAACCAAAAGCTGAATTTGTCTTCAAACAAGGAGCCTTTTTTTCTATGAAGCCCTTTAGGAAATCCCACTGCAAATATTCTTCAGCTTAAAAGGTAGCTACTGAGGATACCATTTGCTTGCTAGAAACATTAGATTTGATTTAGTGTGCATTTTAGAAAAACAGAGAAAGGAGGAAAAAATTGTTTGACTCAGTGGTACACTTGCAAATCATAATCACTTTGATCAATCTTGTGGCTGGGTTTAGTGATGTTGACTTCCTTGGACTAAAGAATTTGTAAATAACTCCATAATTTAATAGATTTTGTTTCACGAAGCCTAAATGTATATGCACATCTATACAGTGTTCTTGCACTTTCACACATAGTTGCACAATTAGCACAGATTCTGATTTAGCCATCAGGAAAAGGCTTTTCCTCAGTCAGAGAAGTAAAGAAGGAACAAAGTGGTTGAAACCCCAGCCATGTAGTTTTCACTGTAAATGATGAATCATAGAAAAAGTCTTAGACTAGATAATTAGAATTAATATATCTTAAGCTAAGGTGACAGCCATCTAAAAACAATCCAAAGACTGGGACAAGACACACTATAATGGATACATATTATCAAAACCTTTTTGATTTAGTAGCTAGGCTGTAAATCTCATCACAAATTTATTTTCACATGACTGTCCAGACTTTCTGCTTTAGACTGGCTCAGAAATGCCTTGGCCTTTCTCACAGTATTGCTGCATTTCTGCTCACAAACCCAGCCAAAGGCAGAAGTACCTCAGACTAAAAAAATGAAGGAATAAATTATTTATTAAGTAAAACAATTATATTCTGAACATTCAAGCTGATAGAGCTTAGTTTCCTTATAAATCTGTGCCTTGTACTTGACTGACTTTAGCCAGACACGGGCACATCAAACTGCTTTTCACAAACTGTATTGCCCAAATGAAGTTTTTCATTCCAGATTCCAGGTTTCTTTTTCATGAACATTCTAATAGACTATACATTTCTAGCACAGGCTTTAATTAACAGACTTCCTCTCATCTAACTGTTCATTTATTTGCATAAATCTCAGAGCTTAATTAGTTTTGAAATCTCTACCACTTTGCTAAATGTAGTAAAAATCAGACAGAACTCTCCAGTTATTAGGGAGGATTCAGAAAATCACTATACGTGCAGAATTACCTCAGCACATGCAGGTGTATAAACCTCATCTCTGTTTGACAAGCAAACAAACAAAAAGCCCCAAACCAAAAATAAATAATTTAAAATGTAGATTCCAAGAGGGTTTTGACTACATTAACCTGAAGGTTGCTAAATTAGACTGTGTCTGCACTGTAAAAGATGCAGAACTGGATTTAAAATGCGAGGGTTCCTGGACCTTAGGACCTGGAGATGACCATAGTAATCTACAAAATTTTTATTTAAATCTGGCTTTAACTTGCTTGTGCCATTATCACCTGGAAAGTTTTTAAAGGCTGATTCTTGGTTCAGATTCCCCAGTGACTGCCATTAATCTCTTCATATCTAAACTATCTTTCTCCCATTTTCTGTTCATTATTATCTATTCACTGAAGTGTTGGAGATGGTTCTGAATGCTAAGGAGGAGCACCTCTTAGCTTGCTAATGAGGACAAAAACAACATTAATACAAGTGTGACTAGCTCTAGAAGAATTTTCTGAGGTGATAAAATCAGTTCTTTAAGCAAAGAGGTAGTGAATTTTCCCAGAGAAGAAAAGGTTGTGTATGTGTTTCTTGTACAGCTCTGCAATATTTATTTTTGAAGGGTACTGTTCATACACTATGATCAAGTATGAGTGCTTTTACGTTTCAAACTGCATTAAATGGATCATATTTCACCATTGCTGAGCTTGTGGCTGAGCATAAAACAGATTTCTCCCCAAGACAATGCCTGCAATTGTCTGTTTTTCCTTAATAATTTATTTCACCACTTAATATCCTTCATTTTAATAGTTCCGTATCTGTAACAAACTACTTTATTAACATCTGTTTTCACAACATTTTCCCCACGGGCTTGAGTGAACTCCAACACTATTACACATAGTTTGTGAAATGCAACATTTCATGGACAAATTCAAGCAGACTAAAGTCATGGTGGCCAAATTGATTCTGCCTACCTACAGTCTGGATTTGGAGGCTGAATGTGACTAGACCAGAAGTGACCTCTCATGCTGCTGAGATTCCCTCACCCGAAAGCAACGTTGTTGCTGCTGGACTTGAACAGGACCCTTAGGCCTTGTCTATACCAAGTTTGCCCACATTTGGTGCCTTACAGTGTGCACTAGCTGGAGAGGGCAAACAAGAGGGCACATCTGTCTGTAGCCTTTTTGAGACAGTGTTATGCTGGTTCCAGATCTGAGCTCTGCAATACCCATTTAAGAGACATGGGATTAAAAGGACAAACAGTATTGGGAATACACATTTCCTCATTTCACATGAGTTTTTCTCTTCCTGGTTCAAGACTTTTTGTGGTCTTTTTGGCACAGTGGTCCAGCTTCACCCGTACTGTTGATTATGAAGCAGCCTGATGCTTCCCTAGACTCTGAACAAGGAAGATGTGGTTTCAGCATCTTCCAAGAACAAGGGTGATGGCCAAGGTCTTGCATTTCTTGGGCAAGTACACTAATTCCCAGGCTACTGAACAAAGGCAGGTATTCCTTCAAAGGGAACTAAGTGCTGGGAAACTGCCAGGAGATGTACCTGCCTACACTGAGTCCCTCTACGTCAGAGTGTCAGCCATGAACAACCAGTGTCCATCTTCCTGAAAATACTGTTTTGAATTTTAGGAAACCTCTACCTTTCCGTCAGAGGTCAAAAGCAGCTCTGGCTCATGTAACAAACACAAGGGAAAATTGCCAGAGCTTGGCTCCTCATTGACAGGCCTGCTACAGTGGCAAAGTTAAAATCTCCCACTTAAGATATTTAGAAATAGCAAGATGTGGCAAAAAATCAAAAGTGGTCTTTTCTGTCCATTGCAAAATATTCTATAACACCAATCAATTCTAAATCAGACAACAGGGAAAAAACTGGTCTTCTTTGTTGATTAATTAGAGTTTTGTAGCTTATTTTTTGAGGCTTAATTTGTGTAGGTTGCTGACTGGCAGGAATGTGAACGGCATCTTGTAGGACTGCCATCTGACTGACTTAGCTCTAAAGAGATCTTTTCTTACTTTGAAATGCCAAACAAACCCAATAACTAAGTCCAAATAGACCCTCATGCGAATTCACTGCATTTAGCTAACTTTCTGAAATTCTTTTTCTCTGTGTAATTTATTTTGAACTCCTATAGTCACTAAAAATAATACTACTGCATCATCATAAATGTTATCTACTCATGGTAGCACGTGCCATCTTTGACAGCACACTAAATTGTTGTATGATAGTTTCTGTCAACATAAAGTGTTAATGTAACTTAACTGGAAGAAGAATTTTTAAGAGATCATAGAATCTTAAAATCATAGAATCAAAGACCTCCAAGATTATTAATACAACCTTTGATCAAACACCATCACATCAGCTAAGCCATAGCCCTAATTGCCAGGTCCAATCATTTCTTGAAAACACCCAGGGATGGTGCCCACCTCCCATTCCAATGATTAAACACTCTCAGCAAAGACATTCTTTCTGATGTCCTACTTGAACTTCTCCTGGCATACCTTGAGCCCATTTCCTCTTGTCCAGTCACTAGTTACCTGGGAGAAGAGGCCGACCCCCACATGGTCACAAGCTCCTTTCAGGTAGCTGTAGAGTGATAAAATCTCCCCTGAGCTTTCTTTTCTCCAGGCTAAAAAACCCCAGCTTCTTCAGAGGCTCCTCAGAAGACTTGTGCTCGAGGCCCTTCACCAGCTCCACTGTCTTTCTCTGGACACACCCCAGCATCTCAATGTCCTTCTTGAAATGAGGGGTCCAGGATTTGAGGTGCGGCCTCACCAGTGCTGAGTACAGAGGGACGATCATTTCCCTGCTCCTGCTGGCCACACTGTTCCTGATCCAGGCCAGGATGCCATTGGCCTTCTTGGCCACCTGGGCACACTGCTGGCCCACGTTCAGCTGCTGTTGACCAGCACCCCCAGCTCCTTTTCTGCCAGGCAGTTTTCCAGCCACTCTGTCCCCAGTCTGTAGTGCTGCCTGGGGTTGTTGTGACCAAAAGTGCAGAATTCAGCACTTGGCCTAATGGAAACTCATACTGTTGACCTCAGTTCATCGATCCAGCCTATGCAGATCCCTCCGTAGAGCCTTCCTAACCTCCAGCAGATGATAAATCAAGTAAAATTTTCACAGGTATTTCAGTGAAATGTATAGAAGGTTTGATATCTGTCCTGATATTTCATTCTTTATAAACATAAGTGACACACAGCAGAGACAAATAGTCCACTTTTGTACATAAAAACATCTGATATGTATTTATATGTATGAAGGATTCATATAAACATAAAGAAAAAGGAGTTTAAAAAATGTCTATTCTCTCAATCTAGCCATCTTAAATTAGAAGACAGGCTCATACATTTTACAACAGATGTGACATTGAGAAATCTGGAGGATGAGCAATTGGCAGTTGAAATTAATTAAATAAAATTGCAAGATAATCATTGTTTAATATTCCACTTTAATGTAACTTATTTTCTGCTAAACACGTGTTAAGCTGTAAATTCAGAACTGTTCTCGGTGATAATCTGAAAGCAGAGATTATTCATCACCACCTAATTTGTTAGTGCCCACGGGAAAGTACATTTGATTTCCACTATATTTGCACCACATCTGAAAAAAACACATTGAAGCTTAGGTCACAAAGTACACAAAAATGAAAAGATAGCATTACAAATCTTAAAAATTAGGTAGTGGTAAACTTTTGTTAGATGATCAAAAGTATTGGCAGTCCCAGCTTGGTCATCTGTCTGTCTGGAGGAGGACACTGGTGAAACCTGTGAGCAATCCCCAATTGACTTCAGGCAAAGGTGTTTGAGCCGGTTCACCTCTGTAACCAACTATCTTGTCAGTCTTGCCTGAAAATAGATTAGAAATTGAGAGCACAAGCATTCTGGCAGCCAAGTCACATTTAAGGCCATTAAAGGCTTCAGACAGGTAATTCAGAAGGGATATATTCCCATAGCCTGATTGATGTCTTTCATGTAGTTTACGTTCTTCATCCAAAGAGTCTGAGTCTTCTGCAGGCAAAAGATTTGCATTGGAATGTGTTTTGAGTACCTTTCTGAGGTCAGTCAAAAAAGCCCAGGTTTTTTGCTAAACACTAATCTCCCTTTCCTGTAAGCTTTCTAAATGCTTTTTCCTGTTTTATTAAAGCAAATAGGAGCACACATGGTCATATTCATGTGACAGAATGTGGTACAAGGAGCTTCCTTTCCAGGAATTAAATGATGGTGCAAAGTTGAGGTATCATTTTCTAAGTCACCTGCACACACAGAGATGACAACATTAGGCACAGTGCATTCCAGGGTTTATGGCAAGCAAAGCAGCCAGGTGTTACTGGTGCAGAAACAGATCGCAAAAAGCAAAACAGTGTGCTAAAGAAATACCACTGGTTCTGGTGGTCAAAGAAATTACTTTAGAGCAACTTTCTTCATTGTCCAGACCCGAATATTGAATTGTTCATAAATGCTTCTGCCATAGTCACATCCCTGGACAGCCTATACTGAACTCTACAGAAAACAGTACTTGGCACATTTTATTACTATTTTTATTACTGTTTCCTTTCAGATGGAAATATCTTCTTTTTTCCTCTAATGTTTCAACATGACAGTATTAGGTTATGCAAAGCAAACAATTAGTCAATAAAAAGTGGCACTTAAGCATTCTGTGCATAAAATACGCTTCTATTTTTAACTACCAGAAAACTATCTTCAAGGTTGCAGTTTCATTTTGCAATTCTGGCAAAAATTTGCCCTTGAAATTACCAGTTCTAACTACAGACACAAAACCTATGCTCAGGTTTATTGAGAGGCAGCCAATACAGAAAGGCAAACTGGGAGCCAAGGGTGATTCCAACATAGGTATTATTCCATCAGTAGGATGCAGCCACATGGTAGCTGGTGTCAGGGTTCACCAACAGACACAGCAAGAGATGTACCAGGTTCAGGGCCTATCCAGGGTGATCAGTCAGGAGCAAAGGATACAGCCTCAGACATGCATCTGAGGGATCCATCCAGAACACCAGCCACCTGCAACAGAAGTCTAAGGTCCACCCAAGAGACAGGCACACCTACACCACAGCTCAGGCTTCAGGAGAGAAATGAAGGACAGGGAGCCCTGGGGCAAAGGGTGGGGGTCCCAAGTGAGGCTGGTCAGAGCCATTAAGGTCAGTTGGTGCTCTCAGGGCCCTGACACATCTCACTATGAAGCAGAAGCAATATTTGTTACAAGTTTTCTTTATTACAAAAAAAAAAATAAATTTCAGACCAAGGGTTATACTGGTATCAGTGGTATCAAAAACATTTCTTACAGGTCTGACAGTAGAAAGGTTTAACTGATGTTACATTTCTTTTCTCTATGTTGAAAATCTTCTACTAGTCTTAGTACCAGATATATATATCAACACTGGGCATAATTTCTCATCTTGCCATGTATTAGACTGTAACTATTTATCCCTTATAGGTGTGTGAGTTAAGCTCTACGTTGTGGGTGCTGTACAAATATAAAACAAAGCAATAGATTTTCCCCCAGCTGAAGTCCAAATGCTTTATTTCCAAAAAGGGCTTGAGCAGAATGACCTGTTGCTTATCCACACTGGGCTGAAAGCAGACTGCAACAGAACAGGTAGGAATTAAGCTTTTCTGGGATTTGCACATCTTTTAGACATAGTATAGCGTCAGCCCTTCAAGAACTTGAAAGGTAATAATAATAATAAATACCATGAAATCTGAAATAAAGCCATTCTGACTATTTTTGTTGGGACCTCTACTTACTCTATGTTCTTGTGCTCCTGTATGTGTTGGCCTTACGCCCCACACCATCCACACACTTAGTTGGTCTGATCCATCCATAGCAGCTGTACCTGACTGAAGGGCAGGGAGCTTACTGCATTGCCTCGCACAGCAGGGGAAAAATACCAGGCAAAAGCAAGGGGTTTTGGACCCTTAATACCTTAGGCTTTATCATATTTACTTTTGGCAGGAGGAGGATAAAGCACAGTTTCAATCTTGGGACTGAATACCAGTCCCAGAAATAAATATAATAAATATAAAAAATATTAAAAGAAGGAGTAGCACTACAGAGTCCAGGCCAGCACAATCATGGATGCCAGATGACATTGCAGAAACCAGGTATCCCTGAAGTAAGTTTTTTTTCTCCAGAACACCAATAACAAGTACAAGGACAAAAGTGACTCAGTTTTAGATTCAAATTATTGCAGACTGAACTGCTGAGCTGTTTGAGCATGTAATTGGGTTAGAAAACATTTCACTTCTGGAATTATGCATGCTTTTCTGAGGGAAAAATATATGTGATTACTTACAGGTCTCCAAAGTTGTTTCCTGGTATGAATCAAGCATACATTTTTCCCCTAGTTTGTTCTGAATGCAATATACACACCTATTTGCTGCCTCTCCAAAAATTGTGCAAGGCAGCCTGTCAGCCTGTGGTAAATGAGAAGCAAACAAGACTCCATGGTGCATGGCTAGTGACTCAAACCTTTCTTAAATGAACATGGCTTGTTTTAATCATGGCTGAGTTCTTTTATATCAGCTAACCCTTTCAGAAACTACACTGAAAGACAAGAAATGAAACTGAGTTAATTATACCTTGGTCTAGCTTTTCTCAAATAAATAGTCCTTCATAATCCTCATGCAAATAATAACACAAGGGATAGCTGCGTGGTAGAACAATAATTGCTTCTAATAGGAGGCTCAGCTAGTTTTCTAAATGTGGGATTTTACAAATGAGCTTAAGAATCTGAGCCTGACATACCATGAAGCTTTCAGCAAATTATGTAATTTCCTAGTGTTTCTTTATCATCTTACTTACTTTTTTCCCCTCTTCTTTCTTTACTCTCATTTCAGGAAGAACCATGTTTAATAATGCATTGTTTAATAACATGGAATTTATATTTTTCCTCTATTTGTATTGCTCTTCACACATATGCAAAGGACTACATATTGCTAAATCAAAAAGTTTGTGAATTCTGAAAGTTTAATAAATTTTAGATTGAATTATGATTAAATTAAAGTTTTACTGAAAGTATAATTTAGTCTTTCCCTTTTACTGTACTCTTCACAAGTATGTCTTCCAACCAGACAGCTGAAACAATATCTCATGACTGCAACTTCTACACATTCTTATCTATACTGATAGTAAAAGTAGGATTCTGTGCTTATTGGTCAGGGCTGGTAAGGGGATAAGGCAAAATTGGGAATTGCTCCAAATACTGATTGAACAAACTGGTAGGATTTCCAAATGGTAATTTTCTGGTTGCCAAACACAGTGCCTAGAAAAATACTGGATGCAGCATCAAAGAGAGCAGTTTAGCTCACATATAATTTTTTGGCATTATTTGCAAAATATAGGAACCTTAAATATGTTTGGATAAATTAATATTACTCTAGTAACAGGAACAGATTACATTTTGTCAGAGACCTTATTTAACAAGGATGCTACTCTGTCAGGAAGTCCTTATCCATGGAAAAAGCTAACAAATATGCCTCATGAATTTTTATTTTATTTTTCTAATCTCAAATGTGTTGAAGTCAACAATTCCACTCTATTCCCGTAATGAATTGCTATCTTGCATAATGACTTTGAATCATATATGTCCAAGTTTAAGTGCATAACTGAAGTCCACCAGGCAAAACACCATACTGAGGCTCCAGAGGTTTGATAGAGTTAATGAAGAATAAATATGTAGACTTGATAATGTTTCTTTTATGTTGAATGGTAACTTAAGAAGCAGTACAGCTTTACCACATATTGTCTGCTACAAATCATATTGAATTTCAGCCCCTTGAAATTCTCCCTTTTTATTTATTATATATATTATATACATATATGTATATTTTAGTAGACTTTAAGAAAATGCCAGTTACGGATAATTAAAACTGCTTTGTACTTCTAAGATGTAATTTCTAACAGATCAATCTCCAATTCCCATTCCCCATCTAAACCTTACTTGAGTTTAGTATTTTTCACCCAAGCATAAAAATGTCTCCTCATAACCAGCTGATATTTGACAGACATCATGTGCAATATTCTGGCATCTTTTTCTAGACAAAGATAGTTCAGTTTCCACAATAAATATGGGTCATAGCAAATTTTGTCTATTGCTCAGAGATTAAATTCTGTCTTATTTCCAATTAGGAATGGCTATCAGCCAGTAAAATGGCAAAGAAAAATACTGGAAAGTTTGGCAAAGTTGCATCTGCCTCCTTGATTAAACTTAAATATTCTTTAACTTCACATAGTGAAGCCAAGATACAATTGGTAACTATTTCCTGCAGTTAAGACCATATACATTCACATTTTGTGACATCTCTGCTTCTCTGTTATCCCACAATCCCAAATGGATCACTGTTATCAAGGTAAACTAGTATGTCTAGCCTATAAGGTTAAAGAGAAATAAGAGACCAAAAGAGGTTGGCAGGAGAAGAAATTTCTCTGTTGGGTCAACACAACATCTTGTGGAGCCAAGAATATGAAATATAAAACCAGTAGTTTTGGTGTCCAAGAAAATGGGAAGAGATTCCTCAGAATCTCATTCAGCCCAGCTTCCCATAAGTTTGCTCAGCCCTTTAGGTCTTCCTTTCAATCTTCCATGAAGCCATTCAATCTTAGGAAACTACTTCTGACTTCATAATCAAGACACATTACTGAAGGTTTGCAGTGAAATTCATACTGAGATTTATCTCTGGTTACAGTGATATGCAAGTCCTTTAAATTAGTAGTTACTATAAATCTCTAGGCACTAGCCATCTGAATCATGACATTAAAAAAAACACCATTCCCATTTTTCAGGCCCCCATGTCAATCACTTACATGGTTCCTTACCACACTGAACCAAAAAACTGAAAACACTGCTTGGAGTTACTCAAAAACAGCTTTCTGCTACTTTCTTTGAGCTTTTCTTCATGATAGATTAGTGAATAGCAGGTGTCAGGTCTGGACTTTTCAGCAGTGTAAGCATGGCTGAATTCTACTTCCTGATCTAGAACTATAAATTATTTCTATTACCATGAACAATAATTATCTTAAGGAATTATTATTTAATCTCCTCAGTGAATTTAGAGTTTCAAGAAGCTTTTGAAAAGATTCTGTCACAAAGGCTCTTTTAAAAGAGTTCTGTGTCAAGAGAGGAAGAAGGAAATTCCTCTCATGGATTAGCAACTGATCAAAAAACAATCAAGTAATACTAAAAACAAATGGTAGATTTTTCTCACAGAAGGAAGGTACCAGTAGGATCCCTCAGATATCTGCCTTTAGACAAATGACATTAAACATATTCTTAAATTATCTGATTAAGAGGTAAATAGTGAGGAAAAAATCTCGAAATGGTACAAGATGAATTACAAGAGTCAGCACTGGAAATTATAAAGACAAGTTGCAGAATGGTCTTATGATATAGAATATCTGCATGATAGAGGGGCAAATTGAATTTATCATTCATAAAAGCAAATTCCTATCTATTATTGTGAAGGAGAACAAACCATAAGGTGAAAAACTCAAAAACTTTTAAATACTAAATTTCAAATGACCATGAGGAAGGTAGATCTTATGGAAAGTTCTCTGAAAAAATATTTTCAATGTTAAGAAGTGATCAAAGCAGAAAATAGATTAGCAAGAACTATTATGAAAACAGCAAAGAATTAAATGGAAATAAGGTATATTGTGATTCTACCCCAAAGGGACACATTAAAATCAGAATAATTGGAGATTTGGAATTAAGTAAACTAAGATTCTTCAGTATGGAAAAAAAATATGGGGAAACTGAAGAGAAGAATGTAGAAACTGTGAAAAGCACTGAGAGGGTGAACACTGTTTCCCATAACATAAGGACATAAGGACAAGGTACAACACAGTAAAATTACAAGGCAACTGGTTTAGAACAAATAAAAGGAAGTATCTTTTCATATGCCACATAATAAAACTGTAGCACTCTGCTGTAGTCTACTAGTAGCCATTGTCACAGACAGATCAGCTAGCTAGACAGATCTAACAAAGTTGTTCTTACACTTTGGCACAAGAATTCAACTGTTTTTCTTTTTTTGTTTGTGTTTGTTTTTGGTTTTGGGTTGGTTTGTTTGTGGTTTTGTTGGGGTTTTTTTTCTTTTTTTTTTTTTTGGAAGTATGAACTTTACTCCTATTCTAAAGTGAGCGTATTTTAAAACAAAAGTCATGGTTGGACTTTTTATTAGTAGTTGAATAGTGATTGCAAGCTAGTGATGAAATTACTGGTTTGATGTTACCCCAACCCTGGCAATGAGTAGAATGTTTTGGGTTTTGATGGCTGATTTGTATGATGGGGTCACTCTAATTCCCAGAGATTAGATGATTGCATCCTAAAACCACACTCACAAATGAAACTCCAAGTGAAAAGCCCCTTAGTTCAGCCCTCTTTATTAGAAAGGGCCATTGTTTGGGATACGTCACAATGCTTGCGCTGACAACCAATTATTGTGTGCAACATCTTATGATGCGCTTCTGTAAACCCTTTGTAATGTAACTTGAGAGTAATTTTCCAAACATTATTGATACTACTTGGGATTACTTCCTGCTCCTACCAGTTTTCAGGACCGGGGCCCTTGTCTAATTTTAAGTAGTCTAGGGAATGAAAATTTCAGACTATTTCTCCTTTCAGAATCCATGGAAGAGCCCCAATCTAGAACATAGCAAGTGACAAGACAGGTATTAGTGTAGAGAGTATCAATGGAGCCCATGTTAGGGGACTTCATTACTTTCAGTGGTGAAGCTGAACTGGAGTTTTGCCTATTCATTTAACATACGTTTTCCTAATAGATAAGGAGGCATTGTGCTGTTGAATAGCCAAGGGAAAGTGACGGTGTAGGCAGGAGAAAGAAAAAAACAGAAGTAGAGAATCTTTCATACCTTTATTATTAATGCTTTAATTTTTACAGTGCCTCCTGAACCTAGTGGAGGATTTATGAAAACTCATAATTAGTTCAGAAAAGACAATACCACTCAAATTCTTCCTCCTTGACTACTATGAGGAATTTAAATACTGCAATAATTATTTTGTGGAATATACTTGGTTTTCATCAGTGTTAAATAGTGTTCCTTAGAAGCCAGGCAGATTGCAGGACATGTGGACTCTGAAGCATATTGTGCTCTACAGAAACAATCACTAAAGGATCAGATACCACAGATAATAAACCAGATACAGACATGCAAGAGACTTTAGATCCCTTCCAAAAAAAAGACATAGATCAAGCTTAAATGGCTAGAATACTGACAAATCCATTACTGCGCGGTTCCATGAGAACAGAACTAACAAGGCTGTTTACTCAGAGTTTAATAAGTTTTAGTTGCTAAATGTATGGGGGAGAGACAATCTTAGATAGCTGCTAAATTGTAGATGGTCTGACATATGATTATGCTTTCTGCCTGTTTGGTTTAGTCAGATTACCGCACAGCATCATTTTAATTCAGGCACCAGACAGTTGTAAACTTGCCAACAATGTAAAATTTCTACTTGCTCCTGAAATGAGGCTATGAAATCTGAGGTCCAGAAGAACAGGCAGCAGTGGGAGGATGGCAGGAACTGCTTGTACAGACATGGCACAGGGATTACACTTCACAGTGCTCAGCATCTGAAAGACGTCAGCAAGCAACTAATTGTCTATAAATGACTGTATTTACCAATTCAGCAGGGCAAATTCTAACCTAATGATATTTAAATTCAATACGCCTGCTACACAATCAGACAGATTATAAATTAATTCTTTTTAAATTACAGCTTTCTCACAACAAAAGCAAACAAATAGATGGGTGAAAATAATGTTTTCATTTGCTCTTTCACTGCTAAGTTCATCATTTGTAGTGTTTGCACATTGATGGATTTCTGAGGTTGCACTCAAATGCCACCGAACAGTACGGCACTCGAACAGAAAAGAACAGATTTAGCTGAAAACCAGTAAGAGGTTTTCGCTCCAGCTATCCATTTCTGCCCTTTCAGGAGATAACTGCTGACATTGCACAAAATTGCAAGATAAGCATACCCCTAAACATTTTGATCATATTTTCTTAATGCACTTATTTTTCTGGTTTTACTTTTAATTGTGACTTAGAACTGAAGCACATCTGCAAAAGGAGTCAATTCTGTTCTGCACATTTTTGCTATGCTGATACATCTATAAAATATGAAATAATATGTTTATATTCCACTTCTCATTCTCTGTCTAAGGGTATGAACATGTCACATTCCATCATGCTGCTGCATTGAACCGTCCCCACTGGTCTGAAATAAGCTTGTTTGCCAGTTTTGTATTTCCATCCTGCTGTGTCTTCTATACCTTCAGAGGCACAAAAATAAACCATTTAATCCTGTAAATACCACAGAAGTGTTTCTGCTTATTCTTTCGTTGCACTTTATTGTCTCTACCATGTGATAATTGCTGACAGCAACCATGTTTCACAGCCCCTAAGCAAAGAAGTAAGGCTACCACCTGTCCTCCCATTTTTTTCCTGTTAGGTTATTAACACTGAGTTATTTGTAATCGCAACCTGTTGGCAACACATCTTATTAGAACTTATGAGACATGGTCTACACTATACATTTTGATAAACTACTAATAAATGCATTCTGATAAATGTAACAATACATTCTGAGAAGATAGTAAATACAGTAAGATATAGCTGCACGTTGGTGTCTTTCAGATGCCACACCTTCCTCTAAAGAAGTTCTTTGCTGATGCACAACTGGATCAGGCAAATCGCAGCTGTTCTCTGACAACTGAATAGCATAAACTCTGAGATATAGGGTCGATCTAATAGAAGTTTACACTTCTGCTGATGCCTTTTATCTGCATCCCCTATGAGATATTAAAGATATATTCAGAATAATAATCCAGTGCTCTTAAGTCTGATACCCTGAGTGCAAAGGAGGATTAAATGAATGTTTGAAGCTATTACTGACTTTAGCTGTTTGCTTCACTCCTTCTCTGAAGGACCACTGTGGATGCCTGAGAGACTTCAGGAAAGAAAGTGCATTTTAAAGGTCTGCAGGAAACCCTATCAAATCTTTCAAATCATGTGAAGATGGTTTCATCCTTTCTGGGGATAATGACCTTGTTTCTGGATCTGTTAATGGCTTTTCTGAAGGGTACACAAGCATCCCCTATTCTGTAGATATTTGCTACAACAGAAGCCAAGGAAAATTAGCTTCACTGTCCAAAGGGAACTCTATAGGCAGCCCAGGTGGGAAGTACTGCTGTTCCTCCTCCAAGAGGAGTTGCATTCTAACTGTTTTCCATTTTATGGGCACACAACCAGGCTCTGGGTGTTCTGCAAAGAGGGATATCTTAGAGGTTGGACTTAAATCACATTCTGCTTCTAGAGAGATTGTTCTGCAATGAAGTCCAGACCAGACTCCTACCCCTGGCTCCATTTCATCTCTGGAGCTGTGGTCTCCTTGTGCAAAGCTCAGATATATTCCATATATCTATGTCCCTTTCACATTACAGCCACTCAATGACTGAATTCACAAACTGGAATGCAGTCTTTCCTTCATGTGGAGGCACCAAGCTTTTTCAAACAAATCATCACTCTCTGTTGGGGATAGGCTCAGGACTGCAGAAGAATTCAGAGAGTGGAAAGAAACCAAAGACATCCTTCTTGAATCCTCTGCTTGAAAGATAGTGTTGTGACCTTTCCCCTGTGGTCAAGGACACACATCTCTCTCTCTGGAGAGATGCTGGCAGCCCCCTGCAGGACT
>JAWMRA010000113.1:89625856-89651374 GCA_035584735.1 Pseudotriccus pelzelni | reverse complement strand
GTTGTGTTACCTGACCAATCTTAGGTCCAGGTGTCCCCCTATCCCAGACTTCCCCTCTTCTGCCCTTATAAACCCACCAATAAACCAGATCAGTTTTGACCATCACCCTGCATGTTGTGTCTGTGTCTTTTTCCTCTGGGACTAAACATATGGAAGCTGCAACTCAGGAAAAGGACTCTCTGGTCTCAGATTCTACCCCGCACCCATAACTGGGACAACTCTCTTCCACTTGACCTACCCTATACCTCTGTAAATTTCTCTCCCCAAGCAGAATCACTTAATCTCCAGGGAACAATAAAACCCCCCCTTGCAGAAGGATATCCATCAGACAGAAACATATTACCAATCATCTCATGGTATGCACATTTTGCAAAACTCCTGAGCTCACAGCAAAGTATAGCAGGAAATGAAACCAATTCTCCAGGACCTGGGCTCAAGTAAAGAACTGGTAGCAGTCACTCATTCCTCCTTAGCATGTGATACATGGGAATGTCACTGTCCCCATTTAAAACTTCTGCATCCATTCACAGTCATTACAGCATAACTGGCTGCTAACATCCATATTTCTCCTTAAAAACTCAGAAATTGGATGGAATGAGGATGGAACCAACAGGGATGGTGATGAAGTTAGCAGGTCCCAAACAGTCAGTCAGTCAGGACTGCACAGTTTCCATGCTGTAAGTGTCCCACTGAGCTCAGAAATGATTCAGAGGCTGGGGACACATCAGTACTCACCTGCAAAAGTCCTTCCAGTGCAGTGTTTATGTTCTCACACCAGACCAGGTGGGAAGACAAATAGAAGCAGTGGTTACATCTGGCAGACTCAGCTTCCAGTGCTGCTGCCTCCTGAGGCAGTAGCTGAGCTCTAAAGAAAAAGCATACAGAGAAATGATGGATATGGCAGATTTGTAGAAAGTAAAGGCAAGATTGGTTTTGACTGGGGTACACCTAAACAGAAGACAACAAAGATAACATGAAGGACACAAGATAAACTAGCACAAAATCATAACACATGATTTTTCCAATGCAGGCAGTCACCATTCATGACCTGACCTTGCAAGCACATGTTGAATAGGTCCTAATCTGCTCTACCTGATAATCTGGCTCTGCACAATATAGCATAACTGCTTTATCATTAGGCTTCCTAACTATGTCTAAAATCAAACAAATCCTATGTTCTCAGACCGGCAAGTTTTATACATTCTTATTTAAATTTCACCAGATAGAAAATAAAGACTGTTGTGTGCTAATTGAATGCAAGATTAATTTTTGTCACAACTTACTGATAAGTATAATGTGAGAAAGAGCTTTTGCTTTCATATCTATTTTAAAACACCAGCTTCCGAGCTTTTTCACTAAGAAACTGTGTGTTGATTATCAAACCACATTGCTCAGAAAGGTGGGCAACACAGAGCTCAGAGCCCCATTCAGTCTGCCCCTGAACACTTCCCCATCCCAGGAAGTGTCCAGTGGCAGACTGGAGAGGGCTGTGAGCAACCTGATCTAGTTGCAGATGTCCCTACTCATTGCAGGGGGTTAGGACTAGATGGCCTTTAAAGATCCCTTCCAACCCGACCTATTCTATGATTCCATAAGAAACAATAAAGCAAGAACAAAAAGAATGGCTTGTGTTGATGGCAAAGGACAAAACTGACAGCAACCAAACTGGCAAAGACTGAAGAATGTGTTTTTGTCAAGATCATAGGACCTGTGGTGTGATAACAGAAGGATGCCAATAAAGGTATATATGTTGTATATATCACTCCTGTTCCTCTTATCCTAATAGGAAAGCAGACTGTAGCCTTAAAAGTACCTCAAATGAGGAAATATATACAATGGGTAACCCATTGTCTAAGATTCATGGAAAGAAAAATTAAATTCTGAAACAGAAGAATCACCCTGAAATAATGTTTGATTTCCAAATGGTATTGAATAGCAGTCCAAAAACCCATTTGTTATCACCAGTGAGTAGGAAGGCAAGTGAAACATGGCGGAATCAACAACCATATCCTTTTCCATTGTTGTAACACACAGATGATCCTTGCCAGACCACTCAGACAAACACATCTCTGTGCTTGTAAGTGAGTGAAAATCTAGAGTTGACTGAAATCAGGGTTTTCTAAATAATTTTCTCTAAGTTCTCACAGTAAGTTTTTCTCCATACGTTTCTCACAAAGCTGAGGAAAAAAAGGATGTGACTATGACATTAAACACCTAAATTTAAGTGTTATAGGTATCTAAGCTGTGAAGCTGTTAGAATTGTTAATAAGGTCGTAGCTTCAATATCTGCTCTAAGGTGAACTAAATTGCTCTTTTGTCTTCAACTGTATTGATTAGATTTCCATCAACTATAATGAGGCCATAGAAATTTCTGGATGCATCTAAATATTAAAAAAACTAAATTGAAGGGTCTTACTGTCTAGACCAGTATCACTGTCTTGTATACATCTTGCTCTAGATACCATCTGTCTTTCTTTGTATGTACCTCTAAAATGTTTCTGCAACAGTTTTTTATTTAAGTTCCTCTATTTTTCATTATTACCATATTTAATGTGACCACTTTGTATTTTTTCTGACTTTGTTCAAATAACAGCATTAAATATTCCTAATTCATGCCTAAATTATGTATTTCTTGAATTCATGTTTCATTTTGTGTAGTAGAACTGTGAAAAATCGGCACAGTCATAACTGCTTTAGTTGTTTGGTGTTATTTATACTTAGTGCAACATGGTTAATGCATTCTGGGTTAATGCTTCGTGAACGTTTAACAATGGACACGTAACGCGAATTCAGTCTACCTGGAGTAATTATTTGCTGTTTAGCTCACATAAATTTTCCATTTTTCAGAGATAACAGGGCATGGAAAAATGTTTAGATATTTCCATTGAAACAGATCAGATTGCATTTTAATTTTTATAGTGAGAGTAAACTCTTGTTCTTGAAAGTCTTGACAACAATGATATCTGAAATCTGTTTAGTCACATAGCAACATTCATATCTAATGATAAAGTAAATTCTCTTTGCATTTGGTTGACAGTTTCACTGATGAATTAAATACTCTCACTTTCCAAAGAATAAGATTAAATCTGTCTTTTTTTCATGCTATTCTTGCTTGTAAGCTCATTATGAATATACAGTTGCAGGAGTAGAAATAGAAATCAAGACTTTGGGCTTCATTAGCCATTTTTTGCTGACTGTTTAGACTTGTGTGGTACCTTAACTTTCATTTCTGTGTTTCTTTGTGCATGGTGTTCATCATATATTCCAGAATGTCATAGAATTCTGTATGCAAACAAATTTTAACCAGTCTTGTGATTTGTAAGATGTTGCTTTTAAAATCTATTTTACTCATCTTAATCACCAGTTGATTTTTTGAATGAAGTCAAAATCACAGAATCACAGAATGGGTAAGGTTGGAAGGGACCACAGTGAATCATCTGGTGCATCCTCCCTGATCAAGCAGGGTCATCCCAGAGCAATTTGCACAGGATTGTATCCAGATGGCTCTTAAATATTTCCAGTGAGACTTCACAGCCTCTCTAGCCAATCTGTCCTAGTGCTCAGTCACCTGCACAATGAAGAAGTTCTTCCTCTTCAGCTGGAACTTCCCATGCATCAGTTTATGCACATTGCCTCTTGACCTATTGCTTGGCACCACTGAGAAGAGCCTGGATCCATCCTCTTGGCACACGCCCTTCAGATATTCATAGACACTGACGAGGTCCCCTTTCAGTCATCTTTTATTGAAGCTGAACAGGCTCAACTCCTTCAGCCTGTCCTTGTAAGAGAGATGCTCCAATCCCTGATTTTTGAAATACGTGATTTCTTTTTTTAAATTGTAGATTTTATCTTCCATAAATTGATTTTAGTGTCTTGCTCCACTTTGCCAAGCTCAAAGGCTTACTTTTCAAAGTTGTTATAAAATATAAGATATACTAAACCTGAAGTCTCAGCCTGACTCTTTTATATACCAGTTTAAAACTGCTCTGTTTTCTTTTCTCTCTGTACAAATAAATAATTATTTCATAAAACTGAAACTGTTTCAGTGTGTATTTTTCTCTCCTTACCGTAATCCATATTTTGTTGATTAAGGTGCTCTCACATAAAAGGGGAAGAGTGCTCCAGATTCTGATATATTAGAATGAAAATCTGAATATACATTTTTTTGCCTCCCACTAGTGAAAAAAAAAAAAAAATTGTTTTTTTGGAAGGAACAAATATATCCAGTATCACATAGATTGTAAAAGTCTTTATATCATTCATTGAAAATGGTATAAGAGCATCTCCTAAACTGATCCCCAAGAAAAGATAACTGACAACATGTCTAGTTTGGCAATCCTGCAGGAGATTTTAGGTTTTAGTGTAGGTCCCCAAACAGTGCAGTGACATCCAGTGTAAGGTGGCAGAAGGAGGGCAGTGGCAGAAGTTCACACAGTGCATGAATTGCAGGATTATGTCTCTGCAAAGTTAAAGAAGTTGGCACTACCTGAGTGAAAACTTTTGCATCTTTTGGTCTTAGGCTTCAGTACCTTGGATAATGAAGAGAACTCTTATCTCCCCACCTTGCAGGGATTTAGGGGAAAATGCATGCCTGAAAAATTTCAAGGCTTTGAGATCAACAGATAAATAGTTGTTCACATAGCTTTCTAAGGTAACACACTGTGCTTAGTACCTATGAAAAAATGCTTAGTTTAAACAGATGGACAATGAAAAATAGGGGGGTGGAAAACTTACAGATGGCACAGAAATATTCTGAGGAATGAAGCCAACATTTTCAAGTGTAAATTCTCAGAAACCACGCACACAGTGAAAGAAGCACCTTGTTTGAAAGAAGCTGCTCAGAAGTGTTGGCTCCACCAACATGGACTGTCCCTGATTATTTATTTCAGATTTAATTTTAGTTTTAGGAGTTAAGTGAGCATTCAAGCTTGAAAATGTTTGTCTGTTGCTCACTCTAATGTTCCAAACTAGGAGTAAGGTTGGTCAGGTTGGTCAGGCAAGTCATACCATGAAATATTCACATACAGCAGCTACTCATAGAGCCTGACTCCCAGGTATCAAAAATCACTTTTCATTATCTAAACAAGCATTAGAGCATCCAGCACTTGTTATCCATGGGCATAAACTGATCATTTTGGACAAAGATTTTTTCCAGGAAAATAGCAAACATGACAGTCTGTGTTAAAATAGGAAAGACTTTACATCAAGATTCTCTTTCACTTACATTTATTCTGTTATTTTACTGTATTTAGTTTATCTTTTCCATTTGGCTCATTCTATTTTTTATCTCATTTAACTCCCTCCTGAAATTCCCAAGCAAGCCTCCTATTTCTCTAATCCTCACTCAGTAACTCCTATAGTGGTGTAAATAAGGCTTTGGAATCAATGTACTGAAATCCTCCCGTGATTGACAAGTCATTAGATCAACAGTACTCAGATTTCTGAAGGTGGTATTTCCTATCTCTGACTGACATAATGAGTTCAGGACAGATGACATTAACTTCCTCTCATTTTTTTCTTCCTGTAACCTAGCCTAGATCTTTATTTTAACTCAATGCCTTATAAGACTACAATTTCTCATTACTCTCCCTTTCCTCTTCCTGTCCTCTTTCCCCATCATGTCTTCACAACTTTATCTCTTAGCTCTGCTTTTCCTCTTCCACAAAAAAAGATCAAATTAACCTACACTATTTCTTCACTCTTTGTAGTCATATTTAAGAAATAAAGTGCTTTGAAGGTACAAGGAAGAACTTTTTAAGAATTGAATACATTCATACATTTTTAGAAATGGATGCCAAAAAATCATACAGTATTTCACTATCTTAGTTCATGTAGTTCACAAAAAATTATACACTTCAGAATATGTATCAAAATGTGGTTTTACATATATATACAAATATATATATACTATGCATATACACATACACATGTGGAAGGATAGGCAGGTTGAAACAACTCTTCAAATTTCAAAAAATCAAGTGTAATTACTAGTAGTAATTAAAGAACCCTGCCAGAGATCCATCCTAATATTAAAATCTGCTGAAGATTCATGGAAATGGACACATCTGAGAAATATTCCACCCATGGCAAACCTGGATATTTCAACATCTTTCTATTTTAATGAAAGTAGTTCTTGTAATTATGTAGAAAAGTAAGTCCTGTCTTGCAACAGTATAACTAATTTATTAGTGTTACTAATCTTTTGGAGCCTAACCAGGCTGAACAGCTAAGTCAAGATCTCATTCCCTACTCAATAGCAAAAGATAAGCACCTCAAGGATGACAGGTCACCCATCTAAAGAGAATTTCACAACAGTTCTTCCCACAATAGTTGAATTTAAACAACCCATTTGTCTCCCTCTCAGCTCTTCATTTCTGTTTGTGTGCTACCTGCATTGTTCTGTTCCTTCATTATTTTGTGTGGCCAGGGATAAATCAGATTGAGAAGCTCACATAAATTAAAAAAAACCCAAGGAAAAACAGAGGAGTATTTTAACACAGTTATTTGTTTGATCCACTTCATAAGCTTCAGAAATTAAACAAAATTTGCGTTTTTAAAAATTTCTGTCAGGATGTGTCTGCATTCTGGGATGCTTGACGTGAACCCAGGATAGACAGTGTTGTGGTTTAACCCCAGCCAACTACTTCACCCCACAGAGATACTCGCTCACTTCCCTACCAGCGGGATAGGAGAGAGAATCAGAAAAGTAAACCTGAGGAAACCCATGGGTTGAGATAAAGACAATTCAATAGGTAAAGCAAAAGCCACACATGCGAACAAAGCAAAACAAGGAATTCACTCACCACTCCCAGGGGCAGGCGTTCAGCCATCCCCAGGAAAGCAGGGTTTCATCACACATTATGGCAACTTGAGAAGACAAACACCATCACTCCAAATGTCCTCCCCTTCCTCCTCCTTCCCTCCAGTTTATATACTGAGCATGGTGTCATATGGTCTCGAATATCCCTTAGATCAGTTGTCATCAGCTGTACCAACTCCTTGTGCATCCCCAGCCTTCTCACTGGAGGAGTGGGGTGAAGAGCAGAAAAGGCTTTGATGCCATGGAAGTCCTGCTCAGTAGTAAAGTAAAACACTGACATTTTATTAGCTTTGTTTTCAGCACAAATCCCAAACACAGCCCCATGTTAGCTACTGTGGAGAAACAGCCCTATCCCAGTCAAAACCAGCACAGCCATACATGTATCACTTCTCAATATTCTACCAACATCATTTTGTGAAGTGACTATGCTATTTTAAAACATTAACTGTTTTCAGAAGAACATATATCGCTGAGGCAGAAGGGGAGCTAAGGCTTCTTATCTTTATATATTCCTTCATAAAAAGACTCAAGCCTCAGAGTTCACAGAAGCCTTGACAAAAGTCAGTAATACCTGCCAAGCCAAGCATTTCACCATATGCTAAGATTTTTACCAGTTCCTGAAATGAGTAATTTCACCGGAGTATCATATATTTTCTGTGCACTTACCAAAGTAACAGGATTTTAAAATAATAATGATAATTATTGCATGAGACTTGAAGTGGACTAATAAGGTTATTAGTAAAGAAAAGAGACTGGATTTTTCGGTGAGAAACTAATAAGTTACAATTCAAAGAAAGATTATAGGAAAAGTAAAACATCTGCTGCTCTGATGAAAAGCCACCTCAGTGTATGATGTGACTCTAAGGGGCTAAGGGTTGGACTCGATGATCCTTATGGGTCCCTTCCAACTTGGCATATTCTATGACTCTGTGATTCTGTGGAAGATGCAACTTAGCTCCAGATACATACAAAGTCCAACATGCCACCTGAGATTTTTATTTTCCAGATTAGTGAGAAAATAAAGGCAACAAAAGAATAAGAGTTATCCTGGTCTTGGTAACACACTGTCGTACTTGCTACAGTAGAAGTAAGGCAAAAGTCAGATTTCTGACTATAATTTTTCACCAAAATAGATTTTTCTGGACAACAGAATTTTCATTACAGAGAGAAGGCACAAGTAGATAATTAGCTTCTTTAGTGTGCAAAAGGCACAAAGAGAGAGGAAACATATGTTTAATTTATCATAATTTGTATATTTTTTTGAGTTGAAACTTATGACAGTTCTTTTTTTTTGACATACACTGAAGTATTACCTTCTTATCTGACGTATAGTTGAAAATACAAATAGAAACTGTCTAACAGTGTTAATTTCATGTACCTTTATTAAAATTATTTCACTCCTCTGATTTGCTCCATTTTTAAAACTAGGTATTTTCTCCTATAGTGAAATAGAAGTGAAGGCAGTGAAATAACTTGTGGTCTACACAATAAAAGTGCAGGAGATCTCATCCTTCAGCATCAGATTTCATTCTAGAAAATATGTAGGCACTTCTCTATGCTTTAGCTGAGGTATTGATTTAGTTTTGGAAAATAAAAAAGACTATGTAAATTAAATTGCTTATCTGAGACTGCCAATTGTCAGGATGCAGATACCTGAAAACAGGTTGCAAAACAACCTAGGCTTTCTCCTAGAAAAACTGCCAGAGTGTGTTTGGGAAAGCAACTGGACTTAGAAATATTTGTTAAATAATTAATGAGGCAGAAAAGCTGTACTTTATTACCTCATTTTTAGCTGTTCAGCATTCACTACATTTATATGAGGCATCATGTGTTTCTTATCCAAATAAATTGTGTAAAACTTTTCTTATATGACATTATTTTTATTATTTTATATAATTTTTACACTGATGTTACTTCTTTTACAAAACATGAAAATATTTTGGTCTTGTACTGGTGTAATTTGGAGCAGAATGAGGTCCTTAGAATTACTGGAAGGACAGGTGGCTGAGATAACCATAGCCAATACTTTCCAGTAAAAGTTGAATGAGTTATTTTAAACATGCCCAACAACAGTTGTTTAAGATGACAGTTTCCATACTGGAAATCCGGCTGAGCCTGGAAACTTTTAGAAAATGTTAACGATAACGCTTTGGTTATTTATGAGAATAGAATAAGGAAAACCAGGTTGTTTTCTACATATTAGAAAAAATCTGAGATCTTTTCTCAGCAATATTTTATACCCATCTCACTGTTCCCCTGTCTTCCATTCCTCCTTACTTTTTTGCCACGGTTTTGAATTTGAGCAAGATATAGATGTTTTAAGGATGAACCTGCCACTGTCCCTGTGAAATACCATCTTATTTGGCCACATTTTAAAGCTTTAAAGTGCCACTTACACATACCCAGAAAGACCCGTGCAAGACAAACAAAATCCTTAGAAATTGTGTACTCAACACATTAAAGCTTTACAAGCCTCATAGTGATGAGTAACCTGTTCCTGCACCATTTCCATAAATGTAAACGACTGAGCTCATACATGAGGTTAGGAATTTTTTTCCCTTTCCTGGTTGTCCTAGCTGCTCTGCCTGGGACAAGAAGCGAAAACTGCAACCACATAATCTGGTTTTTTAAGTACTAAGCACTCAGACTGTAACAGTTGTCAGAGGAATCTCTGCTCTAGACATACGGCTTACTAAAAATACTACCTTATTTGAAAAATGAGGCCTTAGTCTTCTCAGTCAGATATATGAAATTAATGGATCCCTTTGACCTTAACCTCTCCATACTTCAGCTTCCTACAAATCAGATAGGGATAAAATATTCCATTGTTTCACATGGCATAGAGTAATAAATCAATGAATTTTTGTGGTGATTCCAGATGCAAGTGATACATCTCATATCAAAATCTATGAAAAGGGCAATGATTCAGAGAAGAATTTCAATACTGTGCACTGTCACCTGTAATGAATTATACATATTTTAAATATGTGCTTCCGTGTCATCTGTTCATTCTGGCACTTACAAACTTTTTAGTGCTTAGTTTCTCAACCTTACATTTTTATGTCTGTGCATATGTTTGTAGTCCTTAAAGCAGTGAATTCTGATGCAGAAGCACTCTGAGTCTGTAGTTAACAGCAAATTCTACAGACTGAATAGAAAAGGACTTATTTCTGACTGCCACAATTGTCTCTCCTAATTATTATTAATCACTATTAACAGTAGTTTGCATTTACTTTTCTCACTGTATGACCTGCCTTGCATGTTTGCAACCCTTGAGTGAGCTAAAGAGTCACTGAAGAGACAATATCCCTCACTGTTTTGCAACTTGCTCACTGCTGTGTAGTTGTGCTACCTGAGCACAAGGCTCTTAATCTTTCAGTTGCTGACTATAAGGAAAAATAAATTATCAATACACTAACAGAGAAAGGATTCACTCCCAGATTTTTGCTTACAGGCTAGGAAATCACAAAAATGAAGAGCAGAACAGGTAATTTATCATTTCTTCCCTTGTTTCACCTCTAAGGGACATTTTTCTGCCCTGTTTGTTTTAGCATTACTTGACTTTGAAGGTTAGAAATTTTAGTCTGTGCCACATGTCCATACACTTTATAACATTTTAAACTGTTGCCAGCTAAAGACACCCATATAAATAGGTCCTTGATGTTAAATCTAGGATATTACTGAGGTTATCAGGAAACTATTTTCAACTTGTTTTGTCAATGGCTTACTTTTAAAGGGGGGGCTCTCAATTAATAAAGGAATAGATTTACTTTGTAATAAAGTGCCATGTGTACATAAATAATGTCCAAGGAAAGTCACACCTTGATGTTTTAATTAGATGTTTTAATTAGAATTTGAATAAACTGGAAATTGTAGTATTCAATAATTTAGAGCTGATAGAAAAGAAAACCATACATTCACTTCAATACCATAGCTAAAGCCAACATAGAAAGACGCCAAAATAACAGATGCTGTGGCAAATTCTGCACATAGCCAGAATGATGACCTGAACTGCTGTTTTATTTGTGGTGCTGTTCAAGCAGGCAGATTTCTAGAAGCAGCCTATTAAAAAGAGCATAGCCAAAAAAACTGTCTGGACAATGTGACAGCCAAGTAGGTCACCAAGAAAACAGCAACACAACTAATGTAAACCCGAAATAATCCTGAGGATGAAAACTACGCACAAAAAAGCCCCTCAGGGATATAGCTGAAACAATCATTTAAATCCTAATGAAAAAAATAAAAAACAAAACAAAACCAAAAACAGGTTATACAAAATAATTTCTCTAAGAGAGGTCACTATAAATCCAGATCAACAAAGATTAAAATAGCAGCAGCAGAAGTTCACCACAGCAAATCAATTTTAAATAGCAAAAGTCCTTTATCTCAGAGTTAAATTAGAGACAAACTAAAAACATGCATGAGAAAATCATACAAAAAATAACTGCAACTTTGGCGCAATATATCAAAGTTAAGCCTGGAATACCATTCATATTTTAGTAATTTTAAAGATCATAAATATAAAGAGAACATAAAAGTTTTGATGAATCCTGCATGTTAGAAATATCCCCAAATGCCAGATAGAAACAGACTCCCATGCACAAAAAAGAATTATTCTAAGCAATGCAATATGAACAAGATACAGACCAAACTTGTTTTATTTACTGCAACTTTTCCAAGACAAAAATGATGGGGTTTTTTCAACAGATTTGTTTCCTGCTGCAAATTTATCCATCATGAAGGTCATATAAATTATGAGTGTTATGATAGCATTCAAATACATGTATAAGCATTAATTGGACATAGCAAGCTGCTAGGGACCAAATACAACACCACAATAAAAGAACACCTTTTAAACATTACAGCCTAAACTTGAGAGATGTTAAAATTCAGTTAACCATGCACTGCATTGTGGTTTCCATGTTATACCAATAATGGCAATGTTGTAAGCTTTCCTGCAAAGTACCAATCTGTATTACAGTTAGAAGAGAGTTTGAATCCAACATTACAAGCATCATTAAAAAAGTGTTCTATCTTTTCTCCTTCTAAGTGCTTCATCAGAATTTCCAAAAAGACAAAAGGATCTTTAAAAATATATTAAAAAATAGCAGGACCATGGAATCAGCATCATTCTCTATAAATTTCCTGTAAAGACTAACCAGCTAGACGTGCTATTGCAGACCTGACTTAATCCTATTTCTAATCTGCCTATACAAACCTTCCTCCAGAGGTACAAACTGTTTCATTTTGTCAGAATATTATCCAAAATCTGTTCCTCCTGTAAGTTTTTCTATTTGATATCTGAATCAGATAATGATTGGGATTCCATCAAGTAATAATGTTTGCAACCCCAAATAGCTGCCATCTTACGACTTCAATTAATGAGAAGGTATCTAAATGTAGTACAGAACTAACAGCAAGGTACATAAGTGAAAATTATTGTAAAGAGCACTGGACCAACTCAGCTCACTGACTAACAAATACTTGTAGGATGTGCTTCGAACACAAACTTCAGAAACAGATTGCCTAACTGAAATACCAAGGTCCTCTCTCAGTAAACTCTGACCACAAGAGAAAACCTTCACTGCACAAAGTCTCCTTTGAGTCTTCAAAATTAGTACAGGAACATAACATTGGTAGTCTACTCTTTCAGTTACTCAATAATTTATTAAAATTATGTTGGTCTTAAAATATGTCAATATTTTCTTCTCTCTCAAAATACAAATGATTGAGCCTTATCCAGAAGCACAGAGACCTTACTTAGGAGTAAAGAAGAGGAATACAAAACACGCACAAGCACTGGTACATGAAAGCAATCCTTAAGCTAGCTTGGGCAAGAAGTTCATAAGCTGTCAGCACTTCACTTCAGTGTCCCTGAAGGCCAATAGTAAGACTTGCATTTGATTATGGACATAGGGTTAAAAGAGCAGTTATAGGTGGGTTCTAGGCTTTTCCAGCCACTAACAAAGGTTTAGGAAGTCTTTGTTACCAATTGCTGACCTACATTAGCATTTAAGCAGGTAAAGAGCTACATGCAAAAAAATTGCTCAGCTTTTAGAATACTTTCTGTATTTGTAGCTTCAGAATGTTAAATAAGGGACTTGATTTCCTTTTATCAAAGAAGAAAGATAGTCAGTTTCAACAAGGCATTTTTAGACACAAACACAGTTGTTTGTTCTGGTACACAGTGACTTAAAAAATCTCAGTATGAAAGTTTGCTAAATTTCTAATTAATTTAGCACTTTCCACTATTAATAAAATATTAACAATATTAACAAATTAAAATATTTCTTTAAATACTTATTGGAACAAAACCAGCTCTCTGTGAATATCAGTATTTGTAAATTTGTATAACTTACCTGTAATTATCAGATAGTAACAGCATTGATTTTGTTTTGTAATTTTATGAGAGTACAAGTTTACTTAATCCTCATGTATATCAAAAAGGAAATTTACTCACTTTTCCTTTATCTTCATGTCTTTGTTCTACATTTCTTTTCCAATTATTTCTTTTGACAATATGGACAGCTAAATTGAGTATCTCCCTTTGCCTTTCTCATCTCAGATCTCCAACTCACTAGACAGTCACAAAGGGCGATGGGCAATTATTAACTGGGAGTTGTACTTGATTTATATTTTACAAGTGCTATATAAATTACATTATTCTTAAATGGCATTTTGTAGAAAATGAGAAGTTACCCTTTTCTTAGCTATGCTTTCCTAGTCATAATCATGAAGAGTTAAAACCAGTAATTACTCTGGTGCTGACTCACTCATTGCCTCTGAAGACAATTGAGTTGAATGAGTACAAACAGTAGGTTTAAAATGTACTTTAACCATGAACTGAGCATAATGCATTGATTTTAATTCCAGTTCAAAAAGATTGCAAATCAACACTGCAAACTCCTGTTCCATAATTTTAAGAAGGGAATCAGACATGAGTTACTGTTATTTTTTTGCTACATTGAAATGAGAAGCAAGAATCTTGCCAAATTTGAAGAAGAGTTTTGACAGATTCAAACTATTTCTTTAGAAAACTTAAAAGTATGTCTTTTAGTTCATGGTTCTGTAACATGTATTTAGCAAAAGCAGGTGGTGCACTGGGTTGCAGTTGCCTGTTCTAGTAATAGAATCTAATAGTCTGGTAGGAGCTCAAACGGATGCTAAGTCAATCTGCTTCTAGCTGGTACTTCTACAGTATTTTATCCCAGTGAATCCAAAGTTTTGGAATGATATCTCCCTTTGAAAAGAGTAAGACAGACTGGAAATTTTAGGCTCCCCATTCCTTTGTGCAGTGTCTTCTTTCAACCTAGAACAAAACAAAGGAGAAACAGAAAAATAATACCTGAGATGCACATTTGCAGGCACAGGCAGACTTGCTAGAACTATTCTGAATTTTCTACCATGGCATGGTTTTTGGAAGACATGTTTCTTCCCTTAATGCATCTACCTGTCTTACCCACACCCCTAACTGTATTTTTTGGCCTGGTTAATTTAATACAGCTGAAATTAGAAGCCAAAAAGTTTTACTCAAAAAAAAAAAAAAAAAAAAGCATCAGCTTTTTAACATAATCTTTTTTTATTTTTATATATAAAAAAGATAAATTACATGAAGCTGAGCCCATATCGGTGAGATTTCAGTCCTCAGAAAACCATACCAGTAGTATTACAATCATAAAAATAGAACTCCGTAAAGGCCATCCCAATTTAGATATAGCATTGCTCTCCTGACACTGTCATCCCATGAACACAAAGCTCTTCCTATTCTCAGCTCCCACTTGCAGTTTATAAATAGCTGTGGTACTCTGTGCAAAAACAGGTTGCAAACAAGTTGAAAGGAAACAGTAGTGGGAAACAATCTGCCTTTTTGCTGGGGTCTGATTACTGTTTGTACTGCTGCAATGACCAGAGTCAAAGCACTTGAATGTCTTGTGTGCGTTATAAATGAATCATGTCCTTTTCCTCTTCTTCAGGATTTTGTGCAAATGATTCATAAAACAACATTAAACTGGCATCCAGTATTGGTAGGTTGGTCAAAAGAGCAGTTGAGATTAAAACTAATTTTTCTTATTTTTTTTCCACACTACCACTCTTTCATATTTCTTCAGGCAACATCTCTGCCTGGCACAAAGGTGGGAAATGAAAGTTTGGTGGGATAAGGGCAAAGGAGCACCTAATATCACTGTAACAATTAGGTGCTACCCAATACCCCCAATGGCAGCAGTAGTACATAGAGGACCAACCAGCTACAGGCGCTGGCTCCCGAGACTGAATAGCACCTGTTTTTCCAATAGTTTGCTCTTGTGCCCTCCCTGCCTCTCATACTTTCAGCTGGAAACCCTTAGCCTAAAATCACGTTGCATCCAAGAATATCTGAAAAGAGAACAAACAGAAATATTCAAACAGTTGGTCCCAGAAGTAGCTTTCCAAACTGAGGATTTGGCATCCATGTGACATATATAGCACATAGCAGAATGTAAGTGACTTAGAATGACAACACAGAAATGTGATACCCTGCTGCCCACGCAATAAAATATCCTAGGATAGTGACATGTCTGAAATCCGCTCGCTCCAGAAATGTTACATGTCATGCCAGACAACATGCCAGACAGGCATTCCTGCCTCCCTGTGGTCCACAGTCATGAATTCTTGCTTGAGAGGAGGCTGGATCTGGATTTATTCCTTTCATTCAAGATGCAATGAAATGGTTTCTGCTTAACTGCCTTGAGGTTAACACACTGCTAAGGGAGGGAATGTCTTAGGTTTAAAATTTGCTTTCAGTCTCAAATCCAAGTTTTCTATTTTCTAGAAAATTTCCTGTAGGTGGTAAATAAGGTTCCAGGAAGAATTCTAACACATTTTAAAAGAAGGTACAGAGGGGATTAGGAACTTACAAACCAGTCAGCCAACTGCAATTCTTAGAAAAGTATTGCAATAAACAAGCAAATCTTTTGAAGGATTTTAAAGGATAGCCTAAAAGTTTTGTAGGGAATTCCTGGCATCAAACCAATTTCATCTCCTTCTAAGCAATAGGCCTTGTGGATAGAATTGGAAAATTTCATATGTATTTATTTACAAAAAGTTTTTTGATACTTGCATGAGACTTTATTACAAGCAATCAAATAAAAATATCTTGATGAAACTAAAGGATGATGGGTCCAAAAACACTTGAAAAAACATTTTAACTATTAAGTATCTTTTTAAAAAAATTAAAATTAATAGCTTATTGTTCAAAGGGAGGGATGATTGAGTACAGAACCACAGACATTTTCTTTATACCTGGTACTACTCAATAATGTGAATCAGTAAATTAGATTATCAAATAAAAGAGTAATTTATTGCAACTGTACTTTATATTAGGCTTTGGAGGGTACACAAGAAGATTAAATGGCAGAATTAGATTTAGAACAAATTGGAGAATAGATCAACACAATAAAAAAAAATTTAAAAAAGAAGTGCAAAGTATTATTCTGTTTAGGGTTTACCAAAAGTACAACTTCAAGATGACTTCACAAAATTTCTTCAAAACAGAACCTGCGAGTCACTGTGGTTCATAAGCAAAAGTGAATCAGTGGCTGTCTTACCACTGTGAAAAAATAAGTCAGAATGAGACGCACAAACAACGGTACTTCAGAATATGAGGTAGAATTTCTACTCCTACACACATGGATGGGTGTTTGAATTGGCTACTGGGCTTCAAGAAAGGAGCCAGGATAAGAGGCAAAATACATATATGTTCTTAGGGCTTGCAAGTATTTCACCTGTGATTTTAACTTGATACCCTAAATACAGTATCACTGTCAACTTCAGAGTGATGAGTTAAGAGAATGTATTGAAATTTTGCAGAGGAAAGGTAGAAAATCATGTCTTGTAAAAGAGTAGATGCCTTGTGTCAACTGTCTGAATATTTTGATCAATAGTAATATTTGCTCTTGCTGCAATTCTGTCGGTTTTCACAACCCAGTGAATTAAGGTCTACTTGGTATGTAGCACAACTCAAAACATCAGGCAGAGTATGGGAACAGATACTGTTCAGACCTAAGTTGGACACCTAGCATGGTTTTAGATACTGATGGAGTAATTTTTTAAGATGAGTTATATACTAGATCCACTGATAAGGAGAGTCCATGTCACTCTAGATTGGTAAGGTTCACGTTACCTTATGTGATCAGTGTGAAATATAAGTGCTTATTCTAATTGTTCATTCTTTCTCTGCAGTCCTAAGAAATACGGCTGAAAAGCCGTTTATCCCATCTTTAACAGTTATTTCAAAGCTGGATTTATCACCCTCTGGAAGGACGTTGTCTCTCTCTCTCTCTTTCTCTGAATTATTAAGGAAACCTAGACCACCATCTCACACTGGGCACCTAAATCATGGTCGCAAAAGCTAAGTGGGATGTATCCTACAACAGTAGGTTTCTACACGGTGTGCAGCCCAAAGTTAGGTGTCTGTTTTTCCATTTGAATGGAAATGATTCTGATTTAGCTTGAGTTAAATGCCTGACTTTGTGTGAATACATTCACATTTTTTCATAAATTCACCTTTGATTGGGGTGTTCTGTGTTTATAATTTTGTTTCCTGTTTTACATTATATCTTACATAATGCAACTTTGGATTAATGAGTTTCCTTGTAATTCAGTCTCTTAAAGCAATGACAGTTATTTTGAAGACAACATTCTACACCATTTTTTGCCATATAATAACATGGCAGAAGACAAAACATAAGGAACTGACAGCTTAGGTCAGAGGAACTTGATAAAGACAACATAGGGGAAATACAGAATATAAGGGAGAGGAAAGCCAACTGATCCCCAAGACTAAAAGTAAAACTGAGTTTCTGAAAATTCAGCAATATAGGGGAAAATAGAGTAACAAACTTTCAACTTTGCTTCTGAGGTTGAAAACTGCAATCCTTGAAGAATGTTCTAAAAGAAGACTGAGGTAGCTTGATGCACAAGATGCAGGATTGAGATCACAGGAATAAATAAAACATAAATATGCAGTCTTGTGGCAAATAAGATGAAGAAAACTATATTGTTGGTCCCTATCATGTCAGCAGAAAAAAAGCAGAAGGAAGGGTTGTCAAACAAGGTAAGAGAAAATCTTAAAAATAAATATCTTGTGCTGCAAGTAGAGAAAACAATACACAAAAGCAGTTAAGATGACTCATAATTGTAATAATGAAGAATGCATGCTGATTTAGTTTCTGGAGAATTGATGGATTTGAGTGAAGCAGTGTGTGAACAAGAAAATTGTAAGTAGGAATGTTTAGAAACGTTCCTTTTTCTTTTCATGACTATGATGGATAAAGAGATAATTTAAAACATTAATTTCTTTCAAGCAGTATTATCCTGATGATGTGGAATATGCTGGAATGTATTTATAAATTGACTAGAGGAGTCATTTACTTGGCTGGTAAGTTTCTTCACCTGCAGGCTATGATGATACCTCTTCCTTTTTTGTAACTATTGAGCATTTTTAGTGATTTTTTTCTTAGAAACCATAGTTTTTATAATGTTTTTCTTTTTTAAAAATAGTAATGTCATGGTTATGTTCAATAACCCCCATGTTTGCCTATTTTCTTCCTTCCTTTAGATTGCATCCTGACTAAAGAAAGTCAGCTTAATTCCCCAAGAGTTGTCTGAGTTAATTTAAGTTTTATTCCTCTACATTTTTTGTCCTCTGTGTGAGCCGTGCTGACTCCTACTGATTCTGTTTTTAGTCTCCTAGTCCTTCTCATGTTTTGAACAGGAATCTGTAACATCTAATTAAGGGTGTGAATTCCCTTATGCTGCAACTGTCTAAAGCTGGGCATCCCTAAGTGACTGTTGCCTTGACTTATGCTCTGAAATAATCTTTTGAGTGCTTTTGAAAAGTAATCTTTTAAACTAGAGGGCAACTTCCAAAGGCAAAATTTACCTTTTGTTCAGCTCTTTGATCACAGATGAAGCTGTATTTATTTGTTTCTGAAATTAATTTCATATGTGAGAATGTGCCTGAATAAAACAGAGTAAAATCTAACTAAACACCTTAGGCTGTTTTCTGAAAGAAGACTAAAATAGCATTTTTTCTTCCCTAAATAAGGATAGTAAAAGTACATAAAAACTGGAAAATAGTATAGTAAGAAGCCCCAAAATATGAACAGTTGAAAAGCATTTATGGCCAGTTGTATTCACAATGGTACCTTAAAAAAAAAAAAGTCAAGATTCCTGCATTACCTTACAATGTATTTTATTCAAATTGGAGAGAGGTTGGTAGCCAGTGGTTGGTTATGAAAGATTCAAGTCCAGGCTCACTAAGTCACTAACAAGATTAGAGGCTTCAGAAAATGTGTGGATCATGAGCCTGACGATAAAGACAGAAGAGCATCCACTGAGCAGCATATTGTGCTTGTTTCCAGAGGTTGTCTCTAAAGTTTGTAGTCTTAATCCTTAGGAATGGTGTCTGCAGAGCTCATTGCCTAGACATTTAAAAGTGTCTCCAGATTGTTTCTTGCTTGCTTGCAAATGATTAAATTAGATCTTGAAATGTACCTCAGAATTTTATTAGGTTTTTTATAATGGAGTTTATTTAAATACTGGGATTTCTAAGAAAATTTCAAGCTACAAAAAAAGACGTCAGTAAATTTTGGAATCTGGTCTCTTTAAAAGTATACTTTACGTAGAAAAAATATGAGAGTCTGCTTCTAAGCTTCCTTAGTAATCCTAAATTCCTGCAGAAAAAAGTTATTATCAGTTTCACATTAATCTTGTCTGTATCCTAAGAATTTTCTTCTAATAAATAGGAGGTCCTTGCATCAAGTTTCTTTTGGTATACATGAAATCTTTCTGTATTCTGTTCCTGATAGTCTGCAGGAAATAGTGTCTCTACCGCTGTCTTGGAGAGCTACTTTTTTCTGTCATTGCAAATACTGTTAGACTGAAATACTTGTTGCGACCTATTTAGTAAGACTAAGCACTTAGCTCCATATCTTTCTCCTGCTTTTCCCTCCCTTCCAAAAGTCAGATTCAAGGACACGAGTTTCACTACGCACAATTATCCACCGTGGGTGTGTCACAAGACAGAGTATTTTCTTATCTATTCAGGCAACCTTAAGCCAAACTATCACTGATTATCTACAGTTCCATAAACCAAGTACATGTGGAATACACAGGGATGCAGCTGCTTACTCCAAAGGCACTGATGGTATTTCCCAGTTTACATATTGCCCTTCTGAGTGGTGTGTTCCTAGGAAGAAAGCACTTTTCCTTTACGGCTCTAAGGACAGTAGTTATTTTAGCTTGCTAACACATACACCTGGGGTACTTCTGGCCGCTATACCTTCACTTGCATCACAGACACACTGAACATGCTGCCCCAATTCTAAGTGTTTATGTTATGATGGAGACATCCATGTGATGTTTCAGGCCTTTTGGACAATACTGGAATGTGAGAAGACGCTGAAAATCAAAGACATTGCTACCATACTATTTTCATGATAAATTGGACAGCCTCAGAACCTGCTGGAACTGTTGCTCTATCTCCAAGTACACACTAGTGTTTCAGGCAGGAATTGTGCAATTCTGCAATGGGAACATTTAGACACAGAGAGGCAGCAGTTGCAGAGGCTCCAGAATTTTGCATCTAAATAGAAATAAATCTGTCCCACTCTTCTTGGTGAGGAGATGCTAACTCGCATCATTAAAAAGAGTTACCCATGCAGTATCAGAAACATGTTGAAGTAATAGTTTCAGAGAACAAGATTATTGCTGAAATGCATATGCCTACAGCTTGCAGTACTGAGAGCACATACAAGTATGTGAAGTGCAGGAATATTATACCCTCTGGTTTTGGGGTTGATGGTAGGTTCAGGAACATTAGCTTGAAGAATTTAATAAGGTGCATAGCTCTAGTGGTATAAAAGAGGCTGTTCTGCATAAAGAAATTTGCACAAGCATATGGCAGTGCATTCAGTCACCTTCTCAGTGGGACACAGGGCTCTACCATTAATTTGGTATGTATTATTTTGGACAACATTCTGACTGCTGACCAAAGTAATACTCTGGGAAAAGGCAACTTAATTATACGCATAACAAAGGCTGGTGCCGAGCTTATCTGGCAGAATGAAAGCAAAATAGCCAAAGACCCAGAATACCATTTGAATGTCACTTATATTGCAAAAACTACATGTTTATTGATAGCCTGATATAGTCTATGCTGTAAGACCAACAGAATTCCTTTTTTATAACAAAGACTTAGAATATTTTTGTTTTGCTGAACCAATTTACGCACGTGAAAGGCAAAAGAAATTATGGATCCAAAAGAATATCAGCACCAAATCCCAGACATAAAATGAAAGGCAATGATTTTTAACAATAACAGAATTCCACCAGTAAATGACAAGATAAACTTTGAGTCTAGTGACAGTACAGCATATCAGCTGATGAAAAAATATAGTGAGTTATACAAGTGGACGTGCAAAGTTTTCCTATCTCAATAAATTGTTATTTTGCTGCACAAAACAAAACAACACAAAAACCCCACAGAAAAATCAATGAACATTCCTCCCTAGCAACAGAGGGAAAAAAGTCAGAAGCAGTGTGAAGAGGATGCTGAACAGGCAGTTAAGTGAGTGATAGCTGCAGTAATCTGAACAGACTGAGCAAAGAGATTGCTGTTTAGTTTTGGCTGCAGCACTAATAGTACAAGGCAATAAAATCTGTAGGTTTCATTTTAGAAAAAGAAAAAGAAAAAAAGAAATCACATTCATACAAAAAAACTTTTCAAAAAGGAAAAGCTACGAGTCCTTGCAATTGCTGTATGTTCTTGTAATTGCCATTAAAGTATTACTATTAAGAGTACCAGTTTAGCACTCTTCATGGGTAGCACTGCTGAAAAACAGTAACACCAAAAAAATTGCAGTATTTTAACAGTTGATGTATAGGATCTTTATGCAAAAATTTCCTAAAAAATCATAGCAAATACGGAAAGCACTATCAGCATCAAAGATCCTGTTTGTTGTCCCTATGGCCTCTAACACACTCCCAGGCTGTCAGCTCGAACAGCTTGTTGATATAAACACTGTGATACATCCAGAATGTCAGACCATTGGACTGTTCCAAAAAGTGTTCAGAGAAAAATCTAACAAATAAAATCAGAAAGGTCTAGCTTCCCTAATGTATAGGCTTAATCTACTTCAATAGGAATAAATTAGCAGATGTTGTAAAAGAGCCTAACAACAGAAAACTTACTTGTGAGCAATATTGTGCAAATATTTTCTAAAGCTACTGATTTTTATAATTACTCCTGTAATATTTAAATACCATCTACTTGGATTATATGTTGCCTAAGGGCTAATTATGAATGTTAAACCTGCCAAGTGACAATTTCAGCATGTGCCTGTAAAAGACCATCACTTCCTCAGTCATGAAAAATCCTTCTTTAGCATATCTTTGAAGTTTTAACACCAACTGGGCACAAAGTCCATTATATAGACAATTCTTTTATTGAACAGACAGAAGCAACATGGGGAATTCACTGAGTTTTCCGAATAAACAACTGAAAAAGGGCTTGTTGTATTTGTCAATTATCAGTAGTAGTTCCCTACTTCCTCTAATAATAATAATTCCTATGGTAATATCAGGGTTCCAGAAGGAAACTAAAATAACCTCTTCAAAAACCAGAAGCTGTTTTGGGAGCTGAAAATGGAAAATATCTCTCATTATCATGAAAGAATATAGACAAGATCTAGCCCAAGATCATGATGCCATACCAGAAACCTTTAGCACACCACACCTTGTATGTGAAGTGCCTGTTTATATTAATGGGTGGAAAGGTCTGTGCTAAATCCTCATAATGAGTTCAGAGTACTTTTTTATAAATATTCATGGCCAAGGAAAACAAACAAATATGATGTATCCACTACAAACTCTTTTTGTTTTGATAATGTGCTAGAGCACAACACGTAGATTTCCTACAATAAGCTTAATTCTGTATCCCTCTTCAACAACTTCATTCTACTCAAACCCATAAATACATCAAATGCATCTCCAGCACATCAGCACAGAAATTTCCATAGCAGAAAGGTGCCCCTGTAGCACAGGTCTTTCCCATCAATCCCTGTCCCTCAGCCTCTACATGCCAGCAGTTGAGGGCTGGAATGCGTGCTGTGACCATGCAGAACCAGGCCATGGAAATAGAACCAGCTTCCTGATTGCTTTATCAAGTGGGACTTGGACATAAGAGAGAAATGAACTGATGTTTAACAATCGTTAGACTTTTTAAAGAACTGAAGGAAAGGAAGAAGTTTGAGAACAGATTTTGACTGATAACATCCATCAAAGAAGAAAGAGGCATATATGCTAGAGGGGAGAATAAATGAGACCAAGCTGCAGAAATGAGGCTGACATAGTGAAAACTGACAAGAATAAAAAACTAAGTAATTCAGAGGGTTTTCATATGCACAATGAAATTCGCATCAGTGGAAAAATAAAAATAAGCACTTAGTTAAATTATTAATATTAATGAACTTCAGAAATATTAAAAACAAAATTCCCAGGTAAGACACAATTTAAGAAATCCTACAAATCCATTGAGACAAAAATACCATAAAGAGTTTGAACTAACTAAAAAACTCAAATAAAGGATCTTCTAAAAGCCTTCTTTTCCTGTTAAATTCTCATCTCAACATATCAAAATCTGTATTTTACAGTTTATGATCTCATACACGTCACAGTATATGAAATTTTACCCAGCAATTCCTGTACTGAAGCCAGTAACTGATATTTGTCGGAGGAAGTGAATTTGTCACGTATTTATAAACCAACCTCCCTTACTCTTCAAGTTAAAAAACCTTTAGAGGCCTATATTTTCACCTTGTGAGATATCGCTGAATCTACTTTTTGAGTTAAATAGGAGGAGTCCTTTATATCTCTCACTGTTGGCAGTCTTTGAACTTACCAATACATCACTCTCTCTTCTGTGACACAGCTGCTCTCAAACACAAATTTTACAGAAACAATTGACACTGTCCTGTAGTCCTTTCCACTCCACTATTCTGTTCATCAGAAGATCACAGAATCTGATAGACACTACGGCACTGAGCCTGAGAGAGGATCAAAGGGCTAAGAGGTGGTTGCTGGTTCTAGCTGTATGACTTTGTAAATGCCTGTACACATTTTTGAGTGAATACAAGTTACTAAATAATCTCGATTACTCTGCAGAACTATGTTGGCATCATTGCTACTTGCTACTCATCAGTCTTTGCATCAGTCACACTTGTTTTTTAGAGTGATTTTTGATTACATTCCTTTGATAAAACTGTTTGAAAACATGAACATTTAGCATTACAACAATGCAGTTACTTTTATGCCAATCTTGTAATCTTATCAAGGCATTAAGTCAGCTTTCTTTACAACAGCTGTTTTCCCTAGAACTACATTGATTTGCATTAATTATATTCTCACCCATTAATTATTTTTTGTTTTAATCACCTTAGTCACGTATAAGTTTCCTATTAGATGACAGTCTAACCCAGTCATAGTCAACTCCATGTTTTTACACATTGTCATGACATGGGCATTAACACAGCCTTCAGAAACCTATCCACAAAAGGCTACAGTTAATATCAGCAGATCGAAGATCCAACCAGCAAAGCCTTAAGTGTGTGTGGTAATTCCATTCATACAGACCAGTAACAGCATGATGTTGATAGCTGTACAAAATCCCCAGTTCCATTCAAATTTAAAGGACTAGTCCAAATACAATCCTACATCCAATTGATACTTTAAGCAATTTAGATTCTGACATTTCTTTCCAGTATACGGTTTTTTGCGGTTTTTTGCCCTTATGTTATGATACAGAAGACCCCCCACAAATGTCAGGGACAATTGACTGATTTCTGTCTAGAAGGACTAAGGAAGTTAAGTGTCTGCAAAAAACAAGCATATTGATAACCACTGTTTTTATTTGGTCTTTGAGTAATATTTATATTAGTTGTTACAAAAATATACATATTACAAACATAAGAGCAATATTTTAAAGTTTAATTTTCTTGAATCCCATAGAGGTAGCATTCTCAAACCAGAACACATGTACTTGCAAGAAATTAATATAAACCACTTCAAAGTGATACATGGAACTGTGTGACTGAATGTTGAAAACTACTCCTTTTTCTGGTCCCTGTGGCTAAAAAATAGTATAATGGTACTTTTATAAGTAGAGGAAGGTTGACAAAGATGATCAGAGGTAAAAAACTGCTTCCTAATCATATTACGATTCCCCTTCTTGACAACAATGGCTAACAAAGCATTTAAAGTATTTACGCTTTTACATAAATAAACTGAATTAGGATTTTTTTTTTCCACTATTGTACTTGGGACAAAGAAAGTACTTAAAAGGTAGAACTCATCATTTTGATTTTTGAAATTTCAGTATTTTTAAATCGCCTGGTTTAATGCATAACTGCCTATTAAAACTATTGATAATAGTCAACTAGGTAAGGACTGGCCATGCCCACATTTTATTTTTTAGTCCAACTTCTTCAAAAATATATTCAAACTTTGTCCTATTATCATCATCATGGCTAAGCTTCGCGAATGAAGATTTAGGAAGGGCTCTACCCACGCTTGCTACAAGCGCGTTGATGGCTAAAAAGGCCAATGCGAGACAGACAAGTCCGGTTGCAAAAGGCACAGCAGAAAGACTCCCCAGGTGATAT
>JAWMRA010000113.1:89600449-89623354 GCA_035584735.1 Pseudotriccus pelzelni | reverse complement strand
CGGACGCGCCGGCGGCGGCTCCGATTGGGTGGGAGCAACGCCCGTCAGTGACGCGCGCGGGCGAGGGGCGGGGCCGGGGCGCTCGTGGGGGAGGCGGCGCCGAGTGTCGCTCCTGGTGCAGCCGCGTCCGCCCGGCGCTGCCCGCAGAGCCGCCCGCCCGCCGCAGCCGCTGTATGGTCCTGCCCCGCGCCGCCGCCGCCGAACCCCCGCCGGCAGCTCCGCGGCCTCCAGCGCCTCCGCCTCCTCCCCCTCCTGGTTCTGCTCCTCCTGCCCCCGGCTGTGGCGCCCGCACCCCGGCTGTATGATCAGGCTACAGTCTTCAATGAGTAACCATATTCCTGTGAGTGCCGCCCGCCCGCGCCCCCCGGCCCCTCGCCCCGCCGGCCGCCCACCCGTGCCCGGCTTCCCGCGCCTCTTCCCCCTGCTCCTCCATGTTATCCCTTTGTTCTTTCGCCCGGCTGCAGGCGGCTTCTCGAAGCGCTGGGCTGCGGCTCCCCTCAGGCGGGCCGCTGGAGCGCCGAGCCCGCCGGGCTGCGGCACGACTCGGCCTCTCTGCCGCCCCCGGCGCCCCTCTCCCCTCCTCCGCCGGGAAAGGTGGAGACGCCGATCTCTCCGCGGCTCCCGGGCGGAGCGGCCCGGGCACAAAGCCGCTTTGTAAAACCCAGCTGCCGCCTGCCCCGCCCGCCGGCCCGGCCTTCCCCCCGCCGGGGTCGGGGTCTGTGTCTGCCGGGCCGGGCCTAGCGCCGGGAAGGGCAGCGCCCCCGATGCTCCGCGCCCAGGGCCCCGCGCCCATGGCCGTGCCGGGAGCCCCCTGCCGGGGGGAGGCCGAGCCGGGCGGCGGCTCCGGGGGACAAGATGGCTCCGCGTCGGGAGCCTGGTCGAGGCGTGATGCGAACCCGTGACCGCCGCACCGGGACACGGCCCGGCCAGCGCGGCGGCTCCGCGGCCCGGACACCGTCACCTCGCCGGGGGCAGAGGGAGGGGCGGAGCGGGATCCCGGCACCCCGCGGCTGGGGGCGGCCGGGGCCCGGCGCTGTCCGGGCAAGCCGGGGCTTGCCCGCGGGCGGTTGTCGGCCCGGCCCGGTGCCAGGCTCGGCTGTCGCGGCCGGCGCTCCCCCCCCCGCCGCGGCCCCACGTGCACGGCCGGGGCGAAGGCGGCCCGGCGGCGGCTTTGTCTCCGCCGTGCTCGGGCGGGGAGGCAGCGCCGGCTGCGAGCGAGGACGTGAGTTCTTTCCAAAATGAGCTCTATGCAGTAGAGGTGGGGTATGCCCGAACTCGGGTGTGCAGCCTGTCTCTTGTTCGGCAGGAAAAGTCCGCAGAGGAGTGATTTAAGTACACGTTTGAAGCAGATGTTTCTCTAACCATCTGCCTCGAACCTTAGAACCTGACGATTGCAATCAAATACCTTAATTTTGTCCGAACCTGCTTTTAAGACCTTGCAGACCTTCCTTTTCAAGGAAGGCATTTCCTTCTGGAGGTGGATCACAGTTCAGCATTGGAAGATTTTGCTTTCCTCGTATGCTTGCCGTTTCGTTCTTTTTTTTTCTTTTTTTTACCACCCCTAGTAATCTCAGTGCTTGTGGTGCCTAACATCTGTGACCCCAGAGCGCTGTGTGCATTTAAGCACAATCAATCAAACAATACATGGCTTGCTGGTGGTAGCATGGTTTCCAGAAGCAGGGAAGCAAGAAAGACAAAGAACTAACAAAATCAAGTAATCTACAGTAACAGAAGCAGGATTGTTTGCTCTGTGGTAGGCAGCTATGCACATGGCAAGTATTATGCGCTGGCAATTGTACAGTTCTTGTGGCATGAGGCTTCTGTGATTCTGGTGTTTCCTATTTCTGTTGGAGACAACTTTCCAATATGTCTACCTGCATCTGCTGAGTCTTTTGAAAGCAGTGACTCAGAAGTATCAACCCTGTCTCTTTGTAATCTCATAAAACTGCCAAATCAAGAAAGCTGAAGATTACACTTAAATGTCAGCTCATATTACTCTAGTGATGGAACAGTGAAGGGTTTTGAATTTGTCTTGCAGGAACAGAGTCGTTTTGGGGGGAAGTGTGGTAGAAGCAATATAGAAATTGCACAGCCATGAGATGAAATATAAGAGAGAAAGGAAAATGAGTGACAGATATAGCAGGAGCCAAGGGAGAAGGATGTCATTGTCTTACTGAAACTAAATGTGTCAGTTAGTCGGCAAATAAATAGAATTTAGCCTTATCTAATAACTTCCGTCAAGTGAAACTTCCCTTTTTTGGCAGAATACATGCCACATAAGAATGCCGGATCTGTCCCAGTGTGTAGGCTTACTGTAAGTGATTACTTCTTTTAAACATTAACCTGAATGCCCAGATAAGGGTATTACTGAACTGTAAACCAGCAGCATATATTCACCTTCTTTAAAAAATTCAAGCTTGCTCTATTGGATCAATAGAAGAGATATTTCTATATTAAATGCAAATCCATAACTCCTTACGACTTTCTTCTCAGTTGCAACTTCTGGTTAGGTACTAGTGGCTTTATTAAACTTGAAATACAGAAATAACCGTCTTTGTGTGTAGGTACTAAATTTCTCATGTTATTGCTTAAAACATAATGGACTAATATTTTAGTAGAATGATGGGATTTAAGTAGTTTGCTATTGAAGTGGCATTGTTAAGTCATTTAGACGAGGGGATGGAATGAGTTCTGTGATATCTTATTTTCCTCAATATCTGCTAAGGCTTATTTGCATGTTGTTTCTGTGGTCCACACAGAAGAACTTTGAACCCAGTCACATGGCCTCAGTTTCATCATCTCTGGAAGTTGCACTGACTTGTTATACAGGAAGTTTTGAGATAATTTTTTCTTCCACCTTCACTGCATATTTGAACCACAAGAACATCCTTCCGGCAGAGAGCATGTTGCAACGAATTTATGATAAAACTTTGGATTCTTCCTTCCTATCAGTGAGATCTGAGTGTATCTTCTTAGGCAATGGGTTGCTGTCTGTGGCTAAAATGGACAGTGTTATCACTGTGGATATCACAGTACAGGCATTCGTGTGCCCAGTAAATCGGAGATAACATCTTTGTCAGCAGCACCTTATGAAGGTGTGTCTCTGTCTTGCCTTATGGCTTCACAGTTTGTACCCCTTACCCTCCCACTCTGCCCTGGCTGCTGTGGCAGTTGATATTTAAGCCTTGAATAGTAAGAGGAAGTCAGGGGTATCTGTCATTCAGTAATTTTTTGTCGGGTAGTAAGTTAGAACAACGAACTTCCTTGCAGGTGTTCTCAAATTGTCATGAAATGTAGCTTATTTTAGTTCTCTAGTTCTGATCCTTGGTTTCAGTAGGTGAGTGTGTGTCAGGTCTTGACTTCAGAGGATGGAGGACCACATAGTTGGTTCTGTATATAAATGGTTTTGGTCTGAGCAGCTGGATTGAGCAACTGTGAATCATCTTGCTCATCTTCTGAAGGTAAACTGTCATGTAACTGCATAAACAAGTGCTTTTGTTCGCATGCTTTTCAAGATGCCACCAAGTTGTGAATAAGGATGTCAACAGCGTGGGATAACCTTACACCTGTTTTTCCCATATCAGTAACGATTTAATAGATTACTTTCATAAGCCGTTTTTGTCAGACACAAGTGATTGTTTCAAACCATCAATTAACGTACATGTGGCTCTGTTTGTCAGTGAAGACAGATACTTTAGCTTTCTTTCTCAAGGGCATGAATTAAAGCCTCTCTTTTCAAGGTGTCTTCCTTGAATAGACTATTCTCTAACATTTTTTAGCATGAATTATAGTAGATGGTACAATCATAACTAACACAGCTTTAGCCTATAATGGAAAGGTTGCCTTCTCTTAATATGTGGCCCTGGCATATTAACCTTAGTTTTGTTTTTTAAGTTTATTTTGATGGCCCTAACAGTCTAAATGTTCTTCGGCTTTCTGTCACGATGGAAGCTGCCACTTCTGTTTCCAAAATCTTTCAGTGTTAACTTTCCTCAAGGAAAACTTATATGTAAATTTGAAAGAATATGCTGGAGTACCCCACTTAATGGTAAAAGTGATGAGTTGGTTTTGCTCTGTTAAAGAACCTTCTGCATACAACACTATGCGTTTGAGTTTCTCTTAGGTAACTTCATGCTTACCTGCCAAAACTGTATGAGACAATATAGTAATTTTGAAGCCCTGTTTCCAAGCCTCTTGAAAGTTCCTGACATCATTTGAGTTCCCTCAAAGCCTGAGATTGTGTTAATTACTGCAACACTATTTTTATAGCTGATTTCTCATCTTTCAAGTCTTTTTACTGAAGGTGCATGAAGCCTTGTACTGTGACTTAATGCCATAACACAAACAGCATGTCTATGTACTACTTGTCTTTAATTTTCATTTGACTCCCAGAACAGAACTAAACTGGACTGGCAGATCTGTCTTAGAGTAGTACAGTGTGTTGCTGTCTAAAGGAGTTGGTCTGCATGTGAAGCTTTCCTGCTAGCATTGGTGAGAAGTGATGGCATTCACATCAAAGGAAAATAGGAGCTTTGCTGCTTTGTAATACGGCAGCAGCAGTTGCCAAGGCAAACAGTGAGGCTTAAATACATGCTTGGTTAGGTCCTTAGCTGTGTGAATTATTAAGGTGCTGATGTGTATAATACTGACTGAGTCAGTAATTAACAAAATTAATTCCTTTGTAAGGGTTAATAACACATAGAACTCAAATGTAACATTGCATAATCTGCTTGCTTCAACTTTGTATAAGAATTTGAACTGGGCACCCTGTTTCCCGATGTGATGTTAAAATGAATGAATTTTTACTTAACTAATACTTTGCTGCCTGCCCTTTTCCTTATCCCCGTGATGAGTTTGTCTGGTATCTTGAGTGCTCCTGGCTGTGTGCTAAGGGCAGCCTACCTAGCAGGCTGGATAAATTCTAATTACTTGTTATTTCCTACCTGTCCTAGTATGGAGACATGTTAACTGCTTCCAATTACTCCGTGTTCTTTTTTCCACCATTCTGTGTCCTCAAGCTCACTTTCATGCATTTCTGTTTCCAACAGCCTCCACTCCCTCATCCTCTATGAGGGAAAAGGACTGTCTGTGATTCCTCTTAGCAATCTTAAGAAGAGATAAACATGAGATCTGCCAGTGCATTCAAAAACTAGCACAAGACCTTGTGCAGCTGTATCTGCTTAAAGCTGTCCTGTCCCTTTTTGCTGTTCTGCTTCTTAAACTAATTGAAAGAGACTTTAAATAAGTTATCTTCAGTTCTTTTTTTTCAGTTGCTATTTTAGCTGTTTCCTAGGTCTGGTCCTAGGAGGCTTTTAAAAGCACACCTGCCACCTTCTGCTAGGACATGGCTGGTGAGTCAGATGATGATTCTTGGAGTTCTTCCGAGTCTGAATTCTCCTGGTTCCTGTTACTCTGTTGGCCTTTGACTTCAGAGGATCTTTCTTACTCCTTTTTCATGCCTATTATATTTAGAGTTCTTGCTGTCTCTCAAGTTGTCAAAAATAAAAACTGAAATAGGTTTTTTGCAACTGGAAAACTTAATCCTACAATCTTTACTACCAGCTGATGGTAGTATCTCTGGAGTGGCAGCAAAATGCATGGGAAATTGTTATCTTAGTTTCTTTCTGTTAACTTAATTCTCGTATTTGTTAGCAGGTTGGGGGATTTTTGTGTGGGTTTTTTTTGTTTGTTTATTTTTGTTTTTCACAAGTCATGCCTGTGATTAACATCTTAACTTTTACCGGGAAGCTGTCTGAAAATGAAAAGGAGTTACCTGACCAACATAAATAACTTTTTTCTGCTTAATATTTGTGGGATCAGTTATGTTTCTCTCTACTGCCTATATATGTGGTTCAACTTGTACCTCTCTTTTGGGAAACAGACTCTCGTCTTCCCTTCTGTTCTCTAGGCAGGTATCAGCAGCAGCACTGATGCTGTGGCTGGGTACAAAACTAACTCCTCTTCTGGAAGGGTTCCACAGTGCATAAAAGCATATCTTGGTGGTTCAACATCTGCAAGTGAATACCCAACTTGGAGCAGTTCATTTGCTATCTTAATTCCTGGTTGTGTCTTACAGTAATTATATATATATAAATTTAACCATAGCTAAATGGCATACCACTGGACAGGAATAACCTTTTCAGTAGACCTGCTTATGTATAGTTTTAGCTAGAGTATTACTGCTACCTTGGTATATTAATAAAGTCCTGGTGTGAAAAGACAGTTAAAAGCAATGAAGGTTGCCATGGGTCCTCAGCCCTTAGTATGTGAAATGTTCCTTGGTTAGAAATCTATGTGCCTTGGAAGTCTCCAAGTGTTCAAAAGCTCACATTTTGTTGTTAGGCCACAAAGACTACATTTGCTTTCATGGCCTTCCATTTAAGTCAGGTGGATTTATATGCATTTTTTTTCTGCTGGCTGTTCTGTATGTGATTTAATGATGCTTACATGCCAAGTAAGATTTTAGCCATTAAGACAAGTGATTCTACTTTTGAGTAGACTGATAGTTTTGTTTAAACACTAAAAATTGTCCACTGCTGAGCTTAAATATTGAAGGAATCCCATCCTTGCTTTCATGGGACTACATAAAGTCACAGTAACTTTAGTAGATGTTGTGATGCCTCTCAATTCAGAATGGAAAAGGAAGTTTTATGGGTATGCTGGAAAAACTATGCTTTATATAAATACGGGGGTTCTTAAAATTTGCTGCTATGTTCAGTACATCTGAATTGGTGTTTTAAAACATTTGAGCATTTGGTGTTGAAATAACCCTATATGAAAACCTTGTTTTAAGTAAATGTATTTATTTTCAAACAATCCTTGCTAAGAAAGGTGACAGGATTCTTACACAAACCTAATGCTTGGAATAAAAAATAAACTTCATGAAACTGCTTAGTTGCTGTGTTTTTATTTTTTCATTTTAGAATGCATGATGTCTTAAAAATAATCTTGTTTCACCTGTCCTCATTATGCTTTTTTTCCCTCTCTCTTTACAGCAGTTCTGTGGTGTTCTTGGTCACACATTTATGGAGTTTCTGAAGGGCAGTGGAGACTACTGCCAGGCACAGCACGACCTCTATGCAGACAAGTGAACTGTAGAAATTCATTACTACTCCACCAAGAAGCCCCCCTAAGAGTGGTTGACCAGGATAAGAAGTATTGAATTGAAATTGGCAGAGCATTTAACAACAGAATTCAGACCTGGATGGGGTAAACCTCAGTGCACTGCCTTTCTTTTGCCTCAGTATTACTGGATTGAAGAATTGCTGCTTCTTGTTAGGAGGTTCATTTCATTTCCCATTGCTTCAACTTCATACTTCCAAGCACTGAGAATTTCACGTGGAGTATAGTGAAGTAGACTTCAGTTTCTCTACATCACTTCTGTATTAGAATTTTTTTAATCCTTTCATAATCTTGTTGCATGTTTGACTAAATCAATATGGCCCGAATGAACCGCCCAGCTCCTGTGGAAATCACCTACAAGAACATGAGATTCCTGATCACACACAATCCAACCAATGCAACCTTAAACAAATTTATAGAGGTAAGGCCAGGATATAATTCTTACCAATGTAGTTTTTTTAATGCCTGAGCAGCATGCTGTATTTACAATTTCCTTCTTTACTTGTTGATAACTGCTGTGAAAGCCATATAAAGAGGTACTGAAACTGTTTGTATATTGACATTTTTCAAAGACAAATCTATTCAGATATACTTTGGCCTTCACAAATGTAATTCAGAGTGTGAAGCCAAGTAATAGTTATACTGTAATGGTACATTAAGTACTTTGTTTAGGTCTGAAAACAGGAATTATTTGGCAGAGTTATGTGTAGAACAATACAAATATCGGCTAGTGATAGGAACTTGAATTCAGATTGGGCTAAAGTGATGTAACATTTCCTTGCACTTACTGCATAGTGATTAAAAAGATGATAATTCACTATATGTTGTGGATCAGAACCTTAGGAACAAATAACAGGCTTGCAGTATGCTTTCACTTCGTAGCTTCCTCCAGTATTAGCAGATTATGGTTTTAATGTAGCTTAAGAGGATTCTCTGTGTCATAGTGTCTACTTGAGCGAAATTTGTGGCAGTAGGCTTACTCTGCATCCAGAGCTGCTGAAGCTACTTTAGGTGTTTTGGTACATGCTGAAATTGTTTACTGACTAAAGCCAGGTAGCCTGTGATATAGTGCTAATATTGCTGGTATTGAATTTATCATCTAAAACTTGTATCCGGTGTGTTGGAACTATAAAGCATGCTGGTGTATAAAGTGTGTGCTAGTTCCTGCAAAGTTGTGTGTTATGGCTCAATTCTGCATTTGGTGTGATATAATTTACGGGAAACACAGTAGGGTTATATTTGCTTGACTTTATACCCTCACGAGTAGATCAAGTATGCTTAGGCTATGCTTCAGTCAGTTCAGTTCGGACAATGTGAATGATGGGTTGTTGCATGAATAATGAAATGTGAGTGCTTTTTTGGTAACAACGAAATGGAAAGCTAAATTTTGTTATTCTCTAGTTAAGATAACTCATACTTCTTAACATAAAGTGGTCTTACAGACCTGTTGTTTCAAGCAGAGAGAGAGAAGGGGAAGATTTAAACCTTGCTCAGCGTGCTTTACTGAAGTACGTAGCTTTGCAAACCAGGAAACTTCATGTTCCTTTAAAAGGAATGATCTTTTGGAGATGGACTACGTGATTAATTAATATTTAGCTGGATCTGATTTTAGATTTTAAAAAGTCTGATTCATCATAACAAAATTTAATCTGCAGATAAGACTATGTTTGCAGCAGAGCTTAAAGGTATCTGGCATTAGCACACAGATTTTTAGTTATTTCAGCTTCCTGTGTTCTTCACAGGGTGGCACGCATTTGTATGAGGTTACTTACTGAAGATTTTTGAATGACTTACTGAGTAAAATAACTGAGAAAATAAAATGGTCAAGTGAAGCTAGTTTACTTTCACAGCAACTTTTTTTTCACTCCCTAGGAACTTAAGAAATACGGTGTTACCACAGTGGTAAGAGTGTGTGAAGCTACTTATGACACTGCTCCGGTGGAAAAAGAAGGCATTCAGGTTTTGGTAAGTAGTGTAAAAGCAGAGTTTAACACCAACCCCTTCCCTGTCCTGTCCCTTCCCCCCCAAAAAATTTTTTTCGATACCACCCTATTAACTCTATGAGTGTATTCCAGCAGCTGATGGAGGAAAAAGCTGTGCTGCCATTCTTTCTTGTCAGGGAAAAAGTTTCAGTTTTGAGCACAATCATATGCTCAATGAAAACTGATTGAGAGGACTGTATTTCTAATATTGCTATATTTACACTTCCAGAAAATTGTAAGTTTGCGTGGTTTCCTTAGCTATCAGCACTTTGTCTATTGTATCCGCTCCTTTTTTTTGCCTGTGCACACATCTTACAAGCAAAGAGTTCCATCTTTGTGTATTTGTTATCCTGTATTCTAGGATTGGCCCTTTGATGATGGTGCTCCACCATCCAACCAGATTGTTGATGATTGGCTAAATCTCCTTAAAGTTAAATTTCGTGAAGAACCTGGTTGTTGTATTGCTGTACACTGCGTTGCTGGTCTTGGAAGGTGAGTGAAGCTTTAAAGATCTGTTGAATTCCTGGTCAGACTTGTTAAGATCTAGTACAGAAGTTTGAAGCAAATGTAAATAGTAACATATCCAGTATTGGAATGACCTCACGCTTAAAAGTAGTGAAGGTGGCAGGAAACTGTTGTATGTATCTGTTAAGACACTTTGGTCAACAGGTGATGCTACAGTCACAGCTCTCACAAAATCTACTGAATTAAGTAAACAAGTATATTCTTGTACCAAGCATATTGATAAGTGTCCCACTGGTATTTCTGTTTTGCTATGTCTTCTTTTTTTTCTAATGCATTTGTTTTTAGTGACTTGCTGCTTCCTCTTCATCTCCGTTGCAGTATTGTTGTCAGTCTCCTTGTACCATGGGTATTGTAACCATTACTCACAAACAAGTGGCTGATTCTGGCACATCAAGACCAGCTTTTATCCACCACCTATCTGAGGGATGAAAAGTGTTCTCCAAAGTCTTAAAGCTCTGTTTGTCTCACGTCTAAGTGACCTCAAAATTTTTAGTGATAATGCTAAACATTCTCCTCTTAGCCTGGCTCCCTCTGTTTGCTGTCACTGTCTTCAATACAGTTCCAGCAGTTGTGACAACATAATGGTGTTTCTGTTATTGTTCTAGACTACCTGGCAACTAGATCCTTTCTAAAAGTAGTTGCTATATTATAGCCATGGATTTCAGTATGTTCAATCTAAAATGGAGGTTTCTGATCTATAAGCCTGGCTTATCCACTGCATTATGGCTTCACACGTACAAAGTGACTAGTGATGAATGTCACCTAAACCAAAGTCTTCTCCTGCTGCTTAGAGTGCTAACTGTTGGGTTTTCCTCAAGATTGGGCAGCTAATTAGTTGAAAAGAATATCCTAGCTTTCTGTCATGTATGTTTTTTCTTAAATCCCCGAACATACAAAATCACGTGAGCTTGCTACTAGATGCACAACTCTGTTGCTCATATTTGATTTCTTTTTTTTTTAGCCATAAATCGCTAATGTACTTGAGTTTGATTTCTGTCAAGCTTTTCTAACTGAAAACTGTATTCTGTCAGATGAATACTGTGGCAAGCAAGAAAAATCCTCAGGGGCGTGCAGCAGCCTGTGGATTTCATCTGTTCCTAAAACTTGTTACACTACTTGTACATTTTGTCAGGTTTTATTGAACCTGACCCCTCCTCTGTTTTCTGCTTTGCTAGTCCAGAGTGCTTCTAGGGATGCTTCATTTGGGGACAGAAACCCATATGCAACTCTTACCCAGAATCAATTGCTTTGAAACAAATGGTTGAAGATTACTTTCATTTTATTCCAGCTGTACTCTCCTATACCTTAAGTCAAAAGCTAAGGTTGACCAGAGTTAATTTAAACCCCTGTCTTCATGAGAATGAGTAACTCAAAAATGAGTGGTATAATGGCTCAGTTAATATAGAAATGCCTTCTGCCTATTTTGCCTTCCCAGAGAGGAAGCATCAGATACACAGGACAGAAGAGAGAACTGGGTAAAGGTTTTCCTGAGTGTACATTGATAAAAGCTAAACTGAATATGATTTTGTTTTTTTGAACCAGAGCTCCAGTCTTAGTTGCTCTTGCACTGATAGAATGTGGAATGAAGTATGAAGATGCAGTGCAGTTCATAAGACAGTAAGTATGAAGCTAATATGTAGCTGTTTCCAGGATTTAACATCCTTGGGCACTAAAGGAAATTTTACATGTGAGAGGCAGAATACCTTCGGAATTTAAGTTCTGTCTCCTAGCTAGAAGTAACACTCACCCACGTTGGTGGATCCTTTCTCCTGTATTAGACCAAAGTGTGCTAAAATGTTCTTCCTGGTCTTTTCTGGCGGTCTGCTGAAAACAAATATTTCCTTGGGTTTTTTTAAATAAGTGCAAGTTGGATGAGAAGAATTTTAGTTGCAATGTCTTAATTTTCAGCTTTTAACTATGTTTAAAAGAAGCTGCAGCTGTTATAAACAATATCGTAATACTTCTTGCATAATTGCCAAGTCTTAGAAGAATTAAATTCAGCTTGTACTGGTTGTATATAAAATGAGGAACAGGAAGACTGGTACATGTTCCAAACAGTTAATCAACATGTATGGACCCTTTTTTCATGTACTTAATGGTTTGAGAAAACAAAGTTCAATTTCTGTTCAGCTTCTTGTTATGGGGACTTAAAATATTTATGTACTTCCTTAATACTGTAAGATTTCTGGATTTTGTACATCAGAGGTAGAACACTGTCTAAAATGCTATGGACGCTTTGGAGCATGTGGTCCAGTGAGGTATTTGTGAAAGGAAGCTACCACCCTCTTTCCTGGCACTGAACTTTCAATTATCCCTATTTTGGTTACAGCCTTGACTTAAAGGTGGCTTTTTTAAGTGACCTAAAAATATTTTTCTCTGGTTGGTGATATTATTTCACTGGGCAGGAGATTGATGTTCTGTTTAAAATATGTTTTCCTCCATCTAGGAAGCGGCGTGGAGCTTTCAACAGCAAGCAACTTCTGTACTTGGAGAAATACCGCCCCAAGATGCGTCTGCGCTTTAAAGACTCCAATGGTCACCGAAATAATTGTTGTATTCAGTAAAGCTCAACAGCCTATAGTACTTCTTTGGGAATAAAGGATGGAAACTAGAAATTAAGCAGACTGCATGCCAAAGACATCAGTCTGGTATTTTTTAGTAGTAAAGGAAGCTTCCTTAGGAGTATTTAATAGGCTAAAGGCTAAGTAGAAATGCAATTTCTATCTTTAGGTAAATATCCATCTGTTTGGAGACCCAGTAAACGTTTTTGCTGTACCCTATTTCTGAGCTGCCTCCTTTTTCATTGATTACCAGATCAAATATCCTTTAATCATGCCATTGAGTCTTACCCACTTAGTTTCAACTACTAAAAATTGGGGTACTAAAATAAATCAGTCTGTAGAGAGATTAGGTGCCAAAACACCCAGCATATCAGCTGTAAGTTTTTCCTTAAAATAAGCATAGTTCTGATGATGTGAGAACTACCAGCTTATCTGGACCTTACTATCTTTTTTTCTACAGTCATTTCAATATTGAAGAATATGGCCTCTAAAGTAGTCTTGCCTGCTCACTGTATGTTTTGTCTCCCACAATCGCACTAGAATTATCAGGATTTGCACAGTCTGGTTTTTTAATACTATTAATTAAAGCAACTTTTTACCCTTGCATCTGTACTTTTCTGTTACCTGCAGACCTCTCCATTTTACAAGTCATTACTCTCTGGTTATTCATGTAGAAGATCTTTTAAATAGTACAGAAGCACACAAGTCTTTAATGTCTCCAGACAAAAAGCCTTACAGTAAAATTATTGTTGGCACTTCATGTGCAACTTAACAGAGGGCCTGAAAAGGTTGGGAGGGGCTATTTAATATTTCTAGTAAAATGTTGCCTTTGTCTTGTGCAGGAAGTATAGAATATGCCCTTTACTTTAGTAAATATTTTTTTAAAATGTAGAAATGCTTTGTTATTGTAGCTAAAAATTCTTAATCAGAAAATTTCTGAAAAATCTTGTAGTTTTCTTTTACTGTACCTATTGAGAGTTGTTTACCAACTATTGCTTTGTTGAAAGTGTGATTTTTTTTTTTCTTCTTTTCGTTTTTTTCTCCTTGAGTTTCTGCTATGACTTGGGCAGACCTCTGTAATATTTTGTATGCCTTTCAAGCTGCGTAACTTAATATTTGGATACTTGATAATTTGTTTTATTATGTAATTGATAAAATGGTGATGTGTATTAATGTTAGTTCAACCATATATTTATACTGTCTTGGGAATGTGTGGTTATAGTTCTGTGGGAGAAATACTTTTGCCAGTGTTCACCAGCTTGTAAAATCTAGTGCGAGAGCTTAAAACATCTAAATAAATACTGAAATGCACTTAAAAGTTTGCTGAAATGGTCATCACTTTCACTTATTTTTGTATACTTTGTCAGCAGTCTTGAGGTGCCTAAATTCAGAATCTAGTCAGGCATCTGTTTTCCTTTTCTTTTCTTTTTTTTTTAAATCTGGGCTTGAATGTCCCCTCTGTAACGTTTGCTGTTTGTTTTACTCATAAATAAATGTGGACAGAAATTAATGATAGAAAGTATAGTATTTCTTTATGTAGCTTACTTGTGACTTGCCTTACTAAAATAGTTTACTTCCTTAGTGTTCTTGAAGCTGTTTTTGCAGCAAAGGCAGAAGAATATATGCATCAGTAAAGCTTTGTTTAAAGGGTATTTTGTTTAATGGAATACAGTTTCATTTGACTGAGGAGATAAGATCTTTTCTTTTGGAATGACATCCAAAGACATCAATGTTTCTGTTATCAAGATGGGCTGGATTATAGGAACAAGGGCAAAGACAAAATAAATTCTGTAACTCAGCAGTACAGCAGGCTGATGTAAATACTGGTTTGATACAGATTAGTATCCAAATCAAGTTAAAAATTATGATTTGGCCAGTTATGAAACCAGGAGGAATCTGTAAAACCACTACCAGTAAAATGCCTGGAATTTTTTTACTTACTTATTAATGCAATTTCTGTACATAGATCAGATTTTGCTGCCTCTACAGAATTTACATGGGTATGAAGGGTTGTGTTTAGGTTAACAGCTCTTAACCAAGCTCCCATCACTAACATGCTCTTTGGAACTCTAAACTTGAGGCTAGGCTTGACTTTAGTTGATTTCAGTAAACAGGTTTCTGAAGAGGAAAAATCTGCATAACGAATGTCTGTTTAAAGCAAAGATAAGTCAACTTTTGAACTGTTTCCATGTTTGGTCATGACTCTCTACGGAACAGAAAATGTCTCTTCCTCTTTTGTCTGAATTCCAGTAGGCTTTAGGGACTAAAATATTAACAGCACTCAAAGTGTGAAGATAAGATAGCAGATGGAAATACATAAAGGAAGTTGAATAAAATCTAGGTAATATATATGAATTTACAAATTCAAGGAAGAAAAGAATTACTGTGCCCTTAGGCAAAAGCTGGGCTTTAATGTCACATCTAATTTTGGATGTGTAGAATGACTGTATAACTGCTTTGTCTCTTCAAGAGGTATGTTGTAAGCAATACCTAATCACATGGTAGCACATTCCTGTCATCTGCTAGACTGTTCTGTGCTGTGGACTTAATGGCTTGTGTAATTTGGTTTGTAAATGGTGGCTGTATTTACAGAATTCCGTAGCAAGTAGGGGAAATATTTATGGGAAATGGGGTAAGAGGGAAAGTATGATCTTGCAATTACTGCAGCAAAAAACTGATGTGTTCCCTATATTGTTCTGTCATGTAGTCCCTAAATAATGTTGAGGAAAGATAGTCAAACAAGGTACTGTTAACTGGTTATCCAAAAGCAAGTATAAAATTAAATGTGATTTTCTTGAATCTGATTCTCAGAAGTGCTGAACAGTCAGTTTCAACTTAAGTCTATAAATACTTAAGTATATATATAATTATGTAGAACTACATGTTTCTGAACAGTCCTGAATCATTTCAGACTGCGTACTCAAAACTAGTTAATCGTTCTGATTGTTAATCTCCCTGGTCTTCAGTTCTGCTTGCATAAAAATCCATTCCAGTCCTCACATAAGTGGGGTTGTTGAGGAGATAAGCAATTATTTCTGAAGTAATCAGAACCCATCTGCATTATTGCAGAAGGAACAATGAGAAAATGTATAATTCTGTATTAAGGATGAATTCTGGGTTAGACTTAAGATCCTTGGTCATAAGAAAAGTAGTAAAGCACTGCTCATTCATGTGAGCATTGTTTATCCTTAAAAGTGAGATGGGATAAAAAGTCTTGTGTAATTCAATAAATGTATTTGAGAGGACAGACTGAGGGTTCATAGATGACCTGACCTTTATCATTTTCTGAGTACTTGACTGCAGCACTAATTATGCCTTTTTTTTTTTTAAATGTGTGCAACATGATTTAAATAGTTACTGATAGTATTCAAAACAGTATTTTAGATTTGCTGGGATTTTGCTGTATCATTAAGCAAGTATTTTCTGTCGGCATAGGGAACGTTATCAAACCAGAGATAATAGTAATCTACTTGGAACAACGTTATTTTTTTGCATGTATTTGTGTAATCCCACTGTAACAAAAAAAAAAATAATTACACTTCACAAATTGAATTCAGAGCTCAAAATCAGGCTGTGTTGGGTTTTATTAATAGCTAGGATGGACTTACCTAAACAAAGACAGATTTTTACATGTGAGTAGAGGCTTCCCTTAGCAGTAAAATGAGTTTTGGACTTCTCAGGTGTATGTGTCATATCTCATATGCAAAGGGAGATCCTTAAATTGGTTACAGGAAGAGCTCTCTAAAGGTGAGAGTGTAGTCTGTAAAGGGAGCATTGGACAGCAAATTCAGTTCACAGTGTTAGTATCTACAGGTAGGTTAAATAAGTCTCAACTTCTTTGTGCAATAGTTCAAAGTATCAGGTAAAGTATTTCTCTTAATGTGTAATCATTGACAACTGTAACCTGATTTTTTTTTCCATATGGATTTATGTTACAGGTAGCCACAGCAAGGCTTATGAGGCATTATTTTCCTCTTGATCACCTGCATGAATGCTGTTAATTTTGATGCATATTGTTCTAATGCATTGATAATTAATAACAACACAAGTTCCTTATCGACGGAAAGCCTCTTTGCGAAGTAATAGTGGTTAAACGGCGGTCTGACAAGAAACGATAAGGACAGTACCAGGAGATCAAGTTGCCTGCTTCAATTTCTGATTCAAATGAGAACTCTTAAGGTGTAGCTGAAGAAAACCAGATACCACGGTGTTTAGACACATAAGAATCCTCAAGACAAAAATACTCCAATAGTAGAAGACTTGCAGTCTCAAACACCACGTAACCTGTGTCAGTGTAACAAAACCTAAATGTGTTGAAAGGGTATTTTTAGTGGACTGGAGGCTTAATTCCACTTTATTGGTGGAGTAACAGCAGTAACATATCCTTACCCTTCATATAAATTTGCACATGGCAATACTTTATCATGAAGTTTTACTGATGCTTGTTCTGAAGAAGACAGAACTTGAATTACATTTGGGCTTTGGAGGAGAAAGAATTGAAGAGTGATAAACTCTTCTTCCCAATTCATAGGACCATAGTTATGATGTTGATCTGAACAGGACAGTGGCACTTCAGCATTGTCATGCACTTCATTGGTACTGGTAGGAAGCTTCATGCATCTTTCTTTGCCGCCTTCTGTTCCCCAGTAAATCTGTGTGTCATTAGTAGAGCATGCAAACCTTGAACTTGCCTTTCAAATTTCAATTCAGAAAACAGAGCAATTTAGACAAAATCATTACAAGGTGATCTAGTCCAACCCCATGCTCAATGCAGGGATAAATTCACAATTAGATCAGGTTATTTAGGACCCTATATAGTCAAGTTTTGAGTATCTCCAAGGATGGAGAAAACAGCTCCTTCCAAATCTCTGCCCTGCAAATGACGACTCTTCCCTTAGGAGGTAGTCACAATTTTTCTGGATGCAATTTCCCTGTTTCTCACATTTTTTCACTGTGTACTCCAAGAGAGTCTGTCTCTTTCTCTCTACATCTACCTGCTGCCTGGAGACAGCAGGAAATTTCCTGCCTCAGCCTCGTCAAAAGGGTGAAGAAGCACAATTTGCTATAAGCTGCAAGCCTCCACCAGGGTCCGTTCCAATTCGGCAATATTTTCATGTACTAGGGAATTTAAAAGTGGACACAGTACTTCAGATATGGTCTGCAATCACTTCCCTTGACCTGTTTGGTTGCTCTCTTTCTCATGCATCTCTTTCTGTTTGATTTGTCCAATGAGTCCTTTCTACAAAACCTCTTTCTTGCCAATTGAGCCCCAGCCTGTGCCATTGCATGGGCTGTTACATCCCAAATGCAGTATTTAACAATATAAATTACATCTGTTGCTCTCCCTTCATTCCCTGAAGCCATTGTTTCTTCTCGTGCTATCAGACTGGGCAGACGTAGCTTGACCTTGCTAAATCCAAGTTGGCTTATACACAGTCTCTTCTTTTTCATGTGCTTCTAGGCTTCCAGAAGGATTTGCTCCATAACCTTCCCGGGAAAGGAAGTGAGGCTGATGGGCTTGTATTCCCCTGGATACTCTTCCTTGCGTTTCTGGAAGGTGCGCAGCTCTCTCCCCTCCTTCTCCTCTTTTCTATTCTACACAAGTACCGTGGCAACATCAGAGGCATGCACCCAGGGACATAGTTTTTGTGTCTATTGTAGCTGGGGCTGGGATTAAGCCGTGCCACTGCAGTTGTCTCTCTCCATACCCAACCTCTCCCTAAGGAGACATGGGAGCAGAGCAGTGCCTGTGTCAGCAGGACACCAAGGCTGAGAACGGACGTACTGCAGAGCTGAGTGATGCACAGCTGGGTCACTGCCAGTGCTCCCACACGTTAGTGATGCACAGCTGTGGACATTCCCCCTCATTCAGCCCGTAAACCATATTGTACAGCTGGAGGTTTGCCAATTCGGTACCTCTGCATAAGAACAGGGGAAAAAAGGAGAAGGGCATCTTTGGGCCTGTGACAATAACAAATTCTTAAGGGAAAAAAAATAGGCGGAAAAAAATGTAGAATAGATTTTCCAGAGGTTATTGTACCCCACTAAGATGACTAGCTAAACTGGAGGAGGAGACTTAGTAGAATAGTTTTAAGGCAGAAAAAATAGGAGACAATCACACATAATAGAATAAGGCTGGAAACAGAAGGTGAGTGAAATTTCTCAACAATTGATTTGGGGACTGTACTTCTGTGTATCTGTATATATGATTGCAATAAATATAACATACATAAACCCACATCATAGAGATAACCCTTTAATTGCACTTTAATAAAACCAAGAATATGATAAAGAATTATGCTGAGGAAGATCAGAATGGCATGCACAGTCCTTGTTACATTTGTCCAAGACAGATGAATTGAAACTAAAGCATGTGGTGCTTAATAAGATTTCTTCTCCAGCAGCCTGGAGGGCCATTCGCAATATCAAATTCAAACTTTTAATCTTTTGAGGTCTGTAATTTGGTTTTTACTTTTCAGAATGACATACTGTATATACTTCATAAATTATTTTATTGCATTTTTCCTTAGTCTTTATTTACATTTTTCTTTATTTAGGATCATATGATTACTAAGCAATTTGCATATTTCTGTACAGTGGTCACCTGAAGGTCTCTTGGGTCTGTGCTCTGACATTCAACAGAGCAGCCCCACAATCCAGCAATCCCATCAAAAAGGCACACTGCCAGTCTATGTCTCTGCCTGCTACTTGATGCAGTATCACACTTGTAGGCAGAAAGAACACTTAAGACAACTGGTAATTGTGGAGGGATGAATGGAGAACATGTGTGCAAAGGAAATACAATGCTCAACCTTACTGGAAAAGCAGAAAGGAAATCTCATAACTCAGAAACCAGCCTCGGAAAACTTGTAGAGATTTTTAATGCAAGATATATCATATACATGCTGCAATGTATATGAATAATGCTATAGACTTTAACTGAAGGAGAATAGGTTTGGATCACACATTAGGAAGACATTATTTACTGTGAGGGTGGTGAGACAGGAGGAGGCTGCCCAGAGAAGCTGTGGATGCCCCAATCCTGGCAGTGTTAAAGGCTAAGTTAATGGAGCTCTGAGCAACCTGGTCTGGTCGATGGCATCTCCGTCCATGGCAGGGGGGTTGGAACTCAATGATCTTTAAGGTCCCTTCCCACCCAAATCATTCTATGATTCTATGAGGCTATGATGTATAGAAAATTACTTATATGAGTAATGTTGTCTTAATAACTGATGGTCTCTCAGATCTCTCCTTATAAATATACAGGAAAAAAACACGCCCTGGTGAATATCAAATAAGCATTCATTAATAATAAAATTAAGTTTTACTATAATTTGCTACCATATGTTTGCCTCCACAGAAGATAAAAATTAAGGTAAATAGTACTGGAGTGAAATCTCAAGTATTTGGAGAATTAGTAACTCTAGCAGGAGTTCCATAGGCAAGTGCCCAAGCTAATTCGACAGGTAAGTCTCAGAGGCCTGTTTTGTGCTGGCTATCAGTTTGTTTTCCTCCAGTGCTCCAAAACTTCATTCAAGGATTTTTTTTCCTGTTTTACACCAATCTCTGCAAATAACTGCAACTCCTCTTGTTTCTGGGATAAAATGTCTTTTTTTCAGTCCTGAGTCTGTGTATTCCATTGGATAATTCTTAATAGCTTGTCCCTTCTGCACATTTCATCTCTCTACTAAAATCTACCCTTAGTCATAAAATCAATGGCTAAACACCCTTTGTCTTCAGAACCTCGCCTTTGTTCACCATGCTGCATTGCTAATTTTAAAAGCCACAGTCCCTTTCACCTGTGGAACTGAATGTTTTTCTGCTGCTTTCTAGATTAGGACACGCAACTGCTGTTTGATCTGACAACTGACAGCTGATAATGAGTTTTTATGTAGGGAAAGAGAACGATCTTGTCTTAAACTTGGTGGAAATTGGGTAAAGGGGAACATGTTCCAGTTCCTGTACTAACTAATGCAAGGAAGGTGGGCAATGAAAGGAAAAACAGTGTCAAGACGAGATATTCTTAATCAAAGGATGTGGATTTGCACTATAGGACTTGAAAATTTTAGATTATTGGCTGTTACTGTTCTGCATTTGAAAAAGTCAAAGAATTCTTATTACAACAAGTAATTTATTTCAGAAGCCTTAATTCTGCTTTGTATGACATTCTAAGAAGTTATGCAATTTACACAATAAATGCAGCACCGGGGTTTTAAATCAATTATCTTGAGAAAATACACATAGACATACCCAGACAATAGAATTATGTTCCCGTGAGATGTTGTTTGAACAGTTATTGACCTACTGCTGTAACATATCTTAGCTTTTGAAAGTAGCAAATACTGCCCTGCATCAGGGGAGAAAACCTGTTTGTCCATCACCATACCCAATACATTCTTCAATACATTCTTTATCCAGATATGCATATGGAGCAATCTAACTCCTTTCCACACTTTGACAACTGGAGAACTAGTAATTAACACTCAAAAGCGAGCCACGTTTAAGACCAGTATGATAGATGTGTATAGCATATTTTCAAAAACTCCATTTAGAACAAAAAACATAGAAAGGTGGAGAAAGGCTGTGAGGAAAATAGTTCGGGAACATATTGGAAAGAGGCTGAATAGAGGCTTGGAACTATAAGCAAAGAAACTGCCTTCTACTGCTTTTTGTTGTGTTCAGGGCACTAGCAGACTGTGTCCTGAAAATAAATAGGTTTCTTTCCAATGAAAACAATTTGCAAATCTGGACTATCACCAAGGAGGTAAAGAGACTTGATAAAAATATGGCAAGGAAAGCTAGCAGCTGGTGCAGTTGAAATTGTGTACACCTAGTCTGTAATTGTATACAAAGATCTCTGTAACACATTGGCCGCTGGGGTACATTTTTTTTTTTAAATGGGAAATCAAACTGTGACATAGGTGCCACAGGTAGCACTATACAAATAACATACAATTGCAACTATAAAGGGACTGGCACAGCGTGGTCTCATCAAAAGTGCACACTGTTAAACTGAGATGGGTCACTGGAGTTATGTGACTTTTGACAGTGTAGAGAAAGAACTGAATAGGGCAATCAACAATGATCAGATTACCAACAGTGCTTTGCCTGCTGCTTGTGTCCAAAGTAATGAAATCAAAAGGGCTGAATGCTGGAAAATTTGTGCAATGCAAATGTGTTTAACTGAATTTTGCTTCAGATAGTAATTTCATTTCTTTGTATAATGTCAACAATATATCACTGTTAGCACCTTGTTGAAAGACTGTGCCTAAAAAGCCTTTGAAGAAATTAGTGCAACAGCCCAGTAGCTCAGCTCACTCGTAAGAATTCGTTTTGTTTTGGTTTTTTTTAAAGATGCTTTGGAAAGAGACCTTCTGAAACTGGGAGAAAACTGGAAAAAAACCCCCAACAACTTGTGATTTTCATAACGGTGATTTAAGAAGAGCAGGGAGAAAAAAAAAATATGAGTGGGTTAAAAACTGTGCTCTGCTTCAAAGGTGTTACTGTTTTGTTTCAACTACCCCGTGTGGTGCCTGAAAATACTGCTGTATTACCATGCCTTCAGGTTAATGCTTCCCTTTTTACTGTGATGGCACCAAGAGAAATACTTAATGAATTCCAGCCTTCATGGCACTACAGAAAGCCCTAGAGAATGCTCAACTCAAAGACTCAAAACAGAATTGAAAAAAAACCTGAAGGAAAACCAATCCATTTTAACTCCATTCTTCGCCTTGTTTCTATTTCATTACCAAACATGAAGAATAATAAAGGCAGCATTAATACAGTCATCCATAACGTAATTTTAAATTTGACTTTTAGAACATCGTGTTTCTTTTGGGGGTGTTAATACATGCAGTAACAAGGCTGTACCGCACTTCATGCCAGCCATCAGAACTGAGAACAGCATAACCTGTGTTGCACTTAGCTAATGCTGTAATGCAAACTAGAAAGACGGTCCTGCTCTCGGAAAACGTTATGTAGAGACCAAACTACTACAAGTTGGGATGCCCTGACAAACGCAGGCTGCCGGCCCTCTGGCGCGGATTTGCGTGGGTGTGCGCCACGGGTCCCGCAGCGCTCACGGAGCCGCTGGTACCGGGGAGAGGCGGCCGGGACGAGAACGCGCGCGCACCAACAGGCAGCACGAGCCGTGTCCGCCCGGGGCCGACGGGCTCCGGAGACTGTTCCTGTTCCACACGTAGGAACGGAGGAGGCCGGCACATCCAGCGCTGAAGGAATCCGCCCGGGTCCGCCGGCGCACACGATGGAAAAACAAGCAGGTTGTGTAACGCGGGCCGCGCGGAGCAGGGGGTGGCAGCTGCTCCCTGCAGACAAAAGGCCACATCATCGCACACCCTCCGCTCAGAGCCTGCGTATCGCCCGCCGGGGCCGCGGCCTACGGCTCCCGCGCCGGGGCCTTTCGGGGAAAACCCTCCCAGCCGCCCTCCACCCACTGTCCCGCAGGCTCAGCCAGGCCTGTCAGGCACAGGGCCGGGCCCGCGGCTGCCACCGGGCGCCTCTCGCTGTCGCGGGCCCGACCCCAGCGAGGCCGCCCGGGCCCCGGCCCAGCCAGGGGCGCCGCCCGCGCTCACGGCGCCTCCCGGGGCCGCCGGGCCGGGGCAGTGACGTCACGGCACGGCGGGTCCCGGCCGCTCCCGCAGGGCGCCTGCGCGGCGCGTGCCCGCCCCCAACAGCCTCGCTCCAACGGCGCCGTC